>LPNX010458286.1:102727-236967 GCA_001517045.1 Pseudotsuga menziesii | reverse complement strand
CTCAACATGTGAGTACTTCAGGTTTGACCAAGTTCTTGCTCAAATAGTAAACCAAAAGTTCTTGATGCATTTCATCCTCTTGAACCAAAACCATACCAATGGTCAATTCAGATGCTACTAAGTATAATATAAATTATTTATCATAGTCTAGGGCACTTAGTAGAGGGGTGAACTTTAATTTTGCATTCAATGTGTTGAATGATTGAATAACAATAAAATTTTCCCATTACATCTTGAAACCTTTATGCATGCTCCCACACAAACTCTCCTTCTTACTATTGAATTTCCTTTAATTTTGTTATTTCTTATTATTTGGACTTCGGTAGTTGAAATTCAAAGAAAACCTATTGTTTTACCTCATGCAAGGTGAGAGATGGGACATTAGTAGGGCATTTCACAAATCTCCTACATCGTTGTATATATCAGCTTCTCAAGGTCCTTTAGAATTCTACCAAATTGGATGCATCCTAAACCCCCTTTGATCTCAAGATGGATTCATAAATAAACCATTGGAGTTAGATGGAGCACAAGATGAACAATGGTATTCCTGATTTGGAGTTAGCTGATATAGTTCATGCACTCTGAATGTGGAGGCATTATCTCTTGGGAAGCAAGTTTGATTTGAGGACAAACCATCACAACTTAAAATATTTATTTGAACAACCCCATCTGAATACAATGCAAGCTAGATGGATTGAGATCCTAAGTGAATTCAATCTCAAAATCAATTACATAAAAGGAAGGGACAACAAAGTAGCTAATGCACTTAGTAGAAGAAATTATCTAATGCTTGTCGCAACCATCAGTGACTGGAAATCATATCTAAAGGGAAGGTTTTATGAGGCATTGAAAGTAGATAACCATTATCTACAAGTTGCAGCAACGTTGTAGTAATGTTTTAGGACGTTAAATTTTTCCAATTATACATTGACTGAAGATGTAATTCTTCAATTTAACGACATAATTTATGTACCAGTTAGAGGATACTTCAAGAAAATAATATTATAGGAGATTCATAATGCTCCCTACACAGGCCACCCTGTCTATTAGAAGACATTGACAACAATCAAGAAGGAATATTATTTACCGAGAATGAAGAAAGAAGTGGATAGGTATATTTATCAATGTTTGGAAGGTCAAAGAGTGAAAGATGAACATAAGCATCATGTTGGTCTACTCCATCTATTTCATGTGCCATAATGGAAGTAGGATGTAATGACCATCGATATTATTTTCAAATTCTTGAGGACATTGAAGTAGCATGATTCCATAATGGTAGTGGTGGACAAATTGACAAATTCATCCTACTTTGTACATGTGCAGTCCATGTTTAAAGAAACTAAGATTGAAAAAGTATACATGAAGGAAGTTTCCAGGTTACATGGTACTTCTAAGCTGGCCATAGTTTCAGATCGGGATCCAAAGTTCACTTCAAACTTTCAGAGGGATTTGTTCAGATAATTTGGGACTAAGCTAAACCCTTTACATCATATCATCTGCAAACATATGGACATACTGAGCTGGTGAACCAAATCATAGAGGACATGCTATGAATGTATGTAATGGATATTCCCAATAAATGGGAAGACTATCTGTGCTTGGTGGAGTTTTCTTCTAATAATGGTTACTAGGACTCTTTGCAGATGAGTCCATTTGAAACACTTTATGGAAGGAAGTGAAATGTTCTTGTGAATTAGGACAAGCTTGTGGATAGGATGATTGTAGGGATGGAAATGATTCAAGAGATGGAACAACAGGTAGCCAATATTAAGCCGAACTTGAAGGTCACCCAGGACCACAAAAGAGATATGTACACAAAAATAGAATGTACAGAGAATTCCAAGTGGCGGAAAGATTATTCTTGAAGGTTAAAGGTAGGAAAGGTTCATTGTGGTTGGGTAGCTGCAAGAAATTAGATGTTGGATTCTATGGACCATTTGAAGTCCTGAGTAGAGTCGGACCAATGGCCTATGAACTATATTTCCCTCCCACAATTAAAATACATAATGTTTTTCATCTTTCCTTATTGAAGAAGTATGTGCATGATCCTAATCATATACTTGTTTGGTTTGTGATACAAATGGAACCTAGAGGGGAAATCCAAGTTCATCCAATCTGTATATTGGAAAAAGGAACCAAGACTGTCAGGAATAGTGACCATATAACAGGTAAAGGTTCAATGGACCTCCTAAAGCCCTAAAGAAGCAACCTAGGAGTTGGAAGATAAGATGAGGGAAGAGTATCTCCATCTATTTTAAGGACTATAATATGTAAATAAGTTAGTAAATGTGCATGTAATATTTTTTGACATTGGAAAACATTGAGGACAATGTATAAACTAAGGGGGGGGGGTTGTAATGCCCTGGTTCAAAACCCCATCGATAAGTGTAATTTTGTAAATAATTAGAGTTTCGCATGGTAGAACTCATTGTACATTTTTTTAAGGTTAATATAAAACTCCAACTAGCTGTGGCTGAAGCCAGAATGCTGGAATATCAAGGAATCATGTGTTCACCTAAGATAGAGAGAGGGAGGGAGGTTTGTAAATAACATGTTAATCCAAGTTTATAATCTTTTTTAGCTCTACCAACTTGGGAGAAATCCTGCTTTATTTCTTAAGTGACCAGTTACCTACCTTCTTAAATGTTTTCCCCAATCATTGAATGCATGAGGGTTGGTGGAGAAGCCTAGTCCACAGAATTAAGGCAACATGGGTCGAATGCACCAGGGGGGGGACGTTGTTAGTTGGAAATCATTTGTACTCCACTCTTCCTCCCTTACCCTACATATGCAATGTGAGATTCATTCAAGCATGCACTCACATGAAGGAACATGGTGGTGTGATTACCTCTTGAAGGGGAAGAAAGGAAGGAAGAGGAGGCATGCAGGAAGAGGTGAGAAATTCACAAAGGAGTACAGTCATGTAGAGAGTGAAACTGATCATAGAAGAAGAAACCAAATAATCTAATCACTAGTCCACTTGAGGGAGACATTAGTTGGGCATAGACCACATCCATAACCAAAAGCAAAGCATTATGTTGGACTAGTGCGCAACAGTAATTGGGATGGTGTGAAGCCGGAGTTCCCAAGTCAAGCCTACAACCATTTTGTATTTTGATCTTGTCCCTCTTTCCCTTGGTGACTCCAATGAAATTGCGAATTGGCATGAAATTGTGTTGGTGAAATTCTAAACATAGAGAACAATGACGGTTATCACTGTAGTGCTAGTAGAATGAAACCAAGGAAATGAACTGCACAAATTGACATGGATTCAGTTGAAAGCCAACAAATTATGAATGTCAAGTGCCAAATCCTGAGTATCCGTAACCTTAAGATATTTATGGTGGTGAACACATGAGTCTCAACTCGAGGGTGGTGTTCTATTGAAAGATTGTGAGCATAACTACCTAAGGTTGGGTGGAGTGTTGATATAATGAAGTCAATTGCCAATAGTTGATTTCAGATAAGCGATGAATCTTAATACTATTACGATTGAGAAAAAGTGTATATTGTATATGTATGTATGCTTATTTATTTCATTCCTAACAAATGGATAATTGTAGGAATTGGAATAAGGAATGGATCCTATATCTTTTTCAGGATTCCAATTAACCATGAAGTTTAAAGATATGACTTAGTTGGACATTGGTTTATAAACCAATATGAACCAAGGCATGTAATGATTGTTTTGTATTATTGAATTAGTCCTTAGTTGGACATTGGAATCCAATTCAATAGGTTCCAGAGGACGTTGAAGTAACCTTGTATGAAGGGATTGTATACTTGTGATTTTCCAAGTCATGGAACCATTCTCGTGTGTAATAGCGTGAATATTTGGTTGAATCTTCGTGTTTTGGTGTTGATTGAATTAAGAATTTGAATGCATTCCTATGTGAAGTCCTTTGATACTCCCGAACTGGTGAAGTCCAAGTTCTATAGATCACATGTTGTCTATGCCTTAGCCATTTCCATTAAAAAGGTTAAGTTTTAGCTTGTTAAATCAGAGTGATCACAACCGTTGATTATCTTGTTGATGAACAATCATGACCATCGATTATGGTTTCGATGAGTTGGTGCTGACTTTCAAAATGCTGACGTCAAGAATCAAAATTTGGGAGTGTTTGTTTAACCTTTTATGGTGGTGCTGACTTCTTACTATCGACACCGAGAATTGAAAGTTGGAAGTGTTTTGTTTTATTATTGTTTGATGGTGTTGACTCCCGACTTTCAAAATGTCGATATCCAGAATCAAGAGTGAGGATTAGATTGTGTATTTATCATTTGGGATTGTTGACTCCTGACTTCCGCCATTGGAAGTTGCAAGTTAGGAGAGGTGCTTGTATTTCTGTTTTAAGCGTGCCAACTGCTGATTATCAATGTAGAAATTCAGAAGTTGAGAGGGGTTCTTGTATTTATGGTTTTAGTGTGTTGATTGTCAACTGCTGACGTCGGAATTCAAAATTAGAGAGGAGTGTTTGTATTTATGGTACTGGCATGTCGACTCCCGACTCCTAACATTGGAAGTCGAAAGTCGGGAGGGATTATTTTTTTTTCCTGGTCTTGTTGTGTCAATTCTCGTTTGGCGATGTAGGAAAATCCAGATCAACATGGAGAAGTTGGGATTGGTAGTTTTAAATCAGAGAGGCAAATTGATCCATTTAAGGTTTTGTTTAATGTTTTTTATAGATTGATTAATTGATTTTTAACCCGTATTAAGGTTTTAATCCTTTAATCCTTTATTCTTTCATTGTTTTTGAGTTGTTGTGACTTGTTTAAATTTGTTTAAATGTTTGAATTAAATTATCTTGTAATTACAAATCACTTTCTAAGCTATGTGTGTGTGATTTTGGCTACATATTTTATATGAGTATCTTGGTAACGTCGGGGTATGTTACACCACAACCTCTTCTAGGTTTGGATCTCCATGATTGGTATATATAGAAACATCCCTCATGGTTACCTAATCCTCTCATTATTTTGATTATGTAGATACTCCCTCTCCATATCTTCATGTTGTTGGGATACCTTCCACTACTATTTGTCTATATTTTAACTAGGATTTTGTCAAATCTCCACATATCCTCAAACTTTGCAACTCACTCAATATTTATTCATCATTCCCTTATGAACTTATATATTTCTACAATTTCTCACTCCTCTTCCTTATTTCTCTTATCTGGTTTATCAATCAACTCTCTCTAATGGATGACCTTTTCAAATCTTGCTCAACCTTTGCACTAGTTTTCGATTCTCCTCCCATCTTTTGAACCCTTCATATTCAACAACTCACTAGCATAATCTTCAACCATACCCACAGAGCAGGGCATTTACTCAAACATAGAAAAAATACAAAATGGTAGATCCCTCTTCCACCAATCATATCTTGATCCACTATGGGATTTCTCTTATTATTCTCCCACGAGCTCCTTTATTCAAAGTTTCTTACACGTTAGAGAAGGATTAATGACCTTCTATAGAAAAATATATTATGTACCCATTGACAACATTTTCCACCCCAAAATCCACTACTTGTGTGAATTGATGGTCTAATTGGTGTAAAACAACAAGATTAGCAATAGTCCATTGAATGATTTTGTTTTTCCAATCTCTATTTTCATGGGATTTCACAAATATATTTAACCACTTATACAGATTCACAATAAATTCACACCAAAAAATATCACATTGATGCAATGACGGTCCACCATACAACACAAACTCCCTACACATCACCATATTCCATACCCGTAACTTGAATTCTCCCACTATTCTTGAATCTTATACTTATAGATCCATTTGTCCATTTAACTAGTATTTCCCTAATAATCACGATTCCTGCAATAGAACCATTTGTTGCTGGCATGTCGAGACTAGAGTCCTTATGCAAGGGATAACAAAGGTCCAATGTAGTCTAGATGTGTTGGCATTTTAATCCTCCCATAGGGGAGAAGCTCTCATCCAAATCATATCCAAGACCATACATAGATGGGAAAAAACTCAAAGGATGGATGCAACTTCAATGAAGTTGTTTAATTAACATGTAAGGATTGCTAATAGAAAATAAAGATCACCATGTGGCAGTGTCAACATAAACACCATCATAACTTATTGACTAGAAATAGTAAAGAATATTCTACACTCAAACACATTAAACATAAATGTTAAAAGGGGGAATCTAAAAACATCATCATTTTACTCATGTTCTAAAACCACAACCATAATACATCTCCACACATTACAAGCAATTATCATCCTACAACCATAGACACAGAAGAATACCTGCAACCTTTAAAATATTTCTTTCCCATACAAAATTTTCATTAGCTAATCCTCAACAACCAACAACCAAGGACTGGCATCCAACAATTGATGATGAATCTCTTTCCCTGGTCCTTCATGGGTTTTTATACAAAATAAGTTGTTAATATTAACCACATCAAAATGATTACAACCAAACCTATCCATTTCATTGCATTAATTATATTCTCTATAACCATTGTCAGTCAACTAGCATTGCATCCTTTATTTGCATTTTCCACATCTCTTGCACAAATCCCCATACTTGTTTTGAAACACGCCTCTTTTGTGGCATTCATTCAAAATGAAGGGGCCAATAGTCGAGAACCTAATGGTATTTATACATCAAACATGTATTTTACCATTGATATGCATTGGGAGGGTGCAATCCTTTGAGTAAGAATCTACCCCTATATGCATGTCCTTTTTTATGTCCTCATCATAATCATTTTAGACATTGTGTTGAGGATCCTTATTTCCAATTTGCTACATAAACCATGAACAAAGACTTTGTTCTATTTTGTTTCCATAAAATGTATCATTAATGCAATGATAACAATAGGATTGTATTTTCCTTTAACCCATCTTTCTAAAGAGCTCAACATAGAAAAAAATAGATACTTTATCCCTTTCTTATGGTTCTTAGAATTTGGTGACTTAATTATTTGTCAACTTCAATATGATCAAAAGTAGAATGGAGGCTAAATTTGTCAACTTGCACCATACTTCATAATCTTGGAAAGGGGGATTTTATGCCCGGTTTATTTCCTCTAAGAGAATATTCCAAGACTTATTCACTTGGATTCAAATGCATTTTAACATTTCCCATTCCTTTGGGAAGTTGGCAACGTTAACTAGTTCTTTCATCATCAATGCACAAAAGTTAAACCACAAACACCTTGGTTGGATTTGGTCCAACATGTAATAGATATGCACAATGAAACTCCATGTCTATATTCTCAATTGAACAAGATTCCATAAAATATACACTTGTACAAAACAAAATTTGACTAGTGTGATTTACTTCCTGAAAGTTGGCAATGTACTAGTTTCCAACACTTTAAATTGTGAAAAAGTGGGTCCAAGGTCAACTTCTTCTACTTGTAGAATAAAAACATTAGATAGCCAACCAAAAAATTATATAAGATGTTGACAACATTCAAGATTCTAATGAGTTTCCTATAGTGTTCCCGATCAGGCTTCAAATTTGAAGCCTTAGTTCCTGTCAAAGGTCCTTTTACCTATCATAGAAGGGCAAGGCAAATTTTACCCTGGAAAAAAAAATCATGCAGAGCCTATCAATAATGAAATTAGGTTGATCTATGCAAATTCGCAATGGAAGGACAACTGATAATGATGGTTGATAACTCCTATAATCCCATTGGAAGAAAACTCAAAAAGCGGGATCAAAGACCCACTTGATGGAAAGGTGCTAAGAATTAGTGCCATCTAATAGAAGTAGAAGACTCAAAAGAGACGGAATTAAAAGATGAAAAATCAAGTTCTCTCATTAAAATGTACTCTAGAGATGTGCATATTATGAAAAAAACCCTCTTAGCATCTGTACAGGGGATGCTAAGAACTAAGCCACAAGATTAGGAAATCTATATGGGAAAAAACTTATGTTTTTTGTTGGAAAGATGATAATACAACGACTATAATAACTTGCATAAAAGTTCATTTTAAAACAAGTAAGATTTATTGTCATGGAAAACTTATTTCTCTATTTTTTTTTTCTTTTGTCTTATTTCTTTGAACGATGGCTATGGTGATGATCAATTGGTCACTATAAGAATCAAGAATTTTAAATCTTTGAAGGATGTACAATGTTAGATGTACTCTAGTTTAAGCTGAATACGTTGGAATTGGATAAAAAACATCTTTTAAATTTTTTCTATTATTAGGGATCTCAAGCCTAATCTCTTTTGGCTCTTGGAACATAACACTTCTAGTAGTGGAGCTCTTCTCAAAATAATTCTAGACACATAAGATTTAGAACCCCATGAGACTACCTACATTCCCAACTGCATATTATGTACTAAAAAAGTTGTGAGAAGTTGTGAGTAGTTCTCAACTACTCTAATAACCTTTGTAGGATAGTCAACATACATTTTCCTTCACAAAATAAAAATGCCAAAGAACAATGCAATAAAAAAAACCAATAGTCCTAGTGGTTATCACTATGTTTACATTAACAAAACAAGAGCACCAATCTCTTTCTAAATGGGACTTTTCCCAATCTCATCTTCCATCACCAATAAAGGTTCTTAATTCTCCACCTTTATTTTATCACTATGTTCACATTAACAAAACAACACCACCAATCTCTTTCCAAATGGTCCTTCCCAATCTCATATTCCATCACCAATAAAGGTTTTTCATTCTCCACCTTTATTGTAGTCTCTCCTCCTGTACACTAAGTCTTTCTTAATCCTCCATAAAAGGTAGTTGGAAGTGATAAATCATCATATACATGGTTTATCTCACTATTTCCTTGTAAATGTTGAATCAATTCTCACTACCTTCCTTAGTCAACTCATCATGTACTTGTTCCAACTCAAATGAATGTGTAATACATTCCAAGTAATCACATGTCCTATGATCACTAGAAGTGCATAATCCAATGAAGCTAAGATCATCCTCAAAATATTATATTGGTATCCAAAATAATAATAATGTCTCATGACGTATTTAATATCAAATAAGTTAACCCTCTATCGCTAGGCGAATAAAGTAGGAAAATTGCAAAATAGGGTGTTACAAGTATTTCCCCTAAAAAAGGGCATGTCCCTCAACTTGAATTGTCTACAAATAAATAAGGATATTTTCCTTTAATATTAAACTCTAATTCCCATAAGTAATCCTCCTCTAAGTATTGTTACCAATGATCTTTGACCTAGTCAATAAATTTGCTTTGTGGATGTTACAACTTCTTTCCTAGTTTCTATGATCATTAGGAGTTTGTTATGGAACTCCCTAGCGTCTTTCATGAGGTACATACCTCTCAAGTAATGATACATTAAATACGTTATGAATAGTCGTGCCCTAGCGAATATGATTGATCCTCCCATGAGGGGCCATAGTTTGAGATATACAACATTAGGTTATTTAGCCATTTAGTTAAGATGGTCATCTCATTCCATCCTTGAGTTGCATGCACTAACATAATGTTATTATTTTATATTAGTACATTAGTCTATTAGGGCTATCTAATTAGATTGTGGACTCATTGTAAGAATACAAGAGTGATATTTTTCCAAATCTATGGAATTATTCCTTCCATTCTAATATATATTAATGGTTGGGCTTTATGGATCAATTACACTTGTTTCCTCTTATCTATCACATTTTCTAATTTCTTCAAGCGACTTCAACAATTTTAGTCTTTGATTTTTTTTTTCGATTGATAGTGAAATTGTTTCCTGTGACATGGTATTAAAGCAATGAGATTTATACTTACTCCTCCAAAATCTCTTGGCCCAGTTCCCACCCAAAAAATTATAACGTTTTGGGTTCCTTGAGGGTTTCCCTCCACCCCAACAATAGTATATTTAGATAATTCTCTTGGCCCTTAACTCCGCCCAACAAACTCAAATTGATCTCACCTCTTTAGTTATTTAGTCCCTTAGGCTTCGGGCCGACCCAAATATGCACTATGTTGTTTTAGTGTTTTTTTAGGCTACCCTCCCACCCCAACATCAATCTTGGCTACATATCCTTCTCCCCATCTCATCTTCAATATCATACACTTCTAACACTTCTTAGCTTCCAAATTACTCTTGGTGATTCTCCAAATCTCCTTTATCTCTCAATCCCAGTGTTCTTAGCAACAAAATGTTTTCTTCTCCCAAGATGTTTTTCCTAGGGCTTCCTTGGCACCAACCTTACATGTTATTCCTAGGGCATGTTATCTCTCCTTCTTTTCCTATTTATGTTTCATCTCAACGCCATCTTTGAAGATTGATCTTGTTGTTTAGACTTCTCTTATCTCTTCGCATCATTTCTCCCTCTTCATCATCATCTTTTTCCCATGCTACACTAGATCTTCTACAGATAATCCACTAATCACACATGCTCTCCCTTTCTAATCTGAAATAAGAATCTCCCTTCCCTAGTATAATACAAGCTCTATTGGTTATAAAACAAGTGATTTATTCATATTCTCATCTTTTTTCTTTTTGTTTTTAAAATTTATTTTATATGGGTTCTTGGGTTATTTAAATGGCCCATATTAATACAACATTCCTTATTAAAGTTTATAGAGCAAACAATGCAAATATTGTCAATTTATACTAGTGACTTCATAAAATATTTCAATATGGTCACAATCTCCTAAACTCTATAGGGCATAGGTGTTGAGCCCAAATACGCTTCATATTGTTGTTGTTGCTGGTGTGACTACTGTTGAGTATCTCACTCTTGTTTAGACCACTCTGTGTTCAATCCTAGGTCATACTAGCTATAAAATATCTTTCACTTGATTGATTGTTGTGTTGTGCTATGTTCATGGATTGTTCTGCTAGGTTTTGAATAAGAATAAAGCAATAATGAAATTTTGATGTACCATTACATTTTCAAATAAAAAGAATGAATTATTTTTACATGTCATCATTGAAGGGTTCACTATCTCATATCCCTTCAAAGTGAAATGGGGCCCTACTCTTCAAATTTGATCCCTGTTCCCGATCTAATCATCCTTGTACCATATTGTTTGATCCGTGTAAACAATAACTTCTCACAACTTAAAAAGGCATGTTTTTCTCTTAAACGATAACGAATTGGGAAATTTTGAAACTCAACAATCGTTCTAAATCCCATGGATGTTTGACTTGTTATGATCATTTTTTCTATTGATTTGGGGGCAATTATCCCCAAGATAGCATTTTGTGTCATCATAAGGAAATAACGATTTTGTCATTCTCATATTAATTCTTCAAATTCTCAAATTTATTTTTTAAATTGTTTCTAAGTTATGTTCTACTCCATGTTCAATTATTTTTGTCAAATTTTATCATTCTATAACATTAGTAAATTTCATTATCCAACCTTATATGTGTTTTTAAGCTAAATCCAGATCTACAAAATCTCCATCAAAATATCTTTTACTATGATACCTCCCTTGAAATATAAATTGATAAACATTAGATTAAAGTGTTGTTTTTTTCTTCCTCATAAATTGGTCATTTAATTAGGTTCTCCCTTCTTCCTTAAAACAACATGATCCTCAAAGTGAGGATCACCTACTTAAATGATGTTTAATAAAGCTTTATTCAACATATAGTGATGTAAATCCTTTTGCAAGGCACACTATTACCTTATTAATTGTGTGAGAGATTACAAAATCATTTATATGTGAGAAAATATCAACAAAATTTATAGCACTATAAAGAAAATACTTCCTTTATGGAGGTAGTAGAGAATTTTTTTAGTATTACAAGATTGATAAAAATTATATAGAAAAAAACTCGACTCCTACCATTATTATATAGCAAATGTTTTATGGAGATTATAACGGATATTCATTATGACAAAAAAAAAAATTGGGTAGTTGAAGGTTATAGAGGATTTTTTTTTATGCTCCATAGTATAGAATGTGCACTGGTATGTGTTATATTATTCACCATGCATATAATACAAAAATATGCATCGATGGTTATTAGGTGTCGTTGATGCACCAATGCGTAATTGGTATTATAAAGGCACATATGGATGTTTTATTTATAAAAACCTCAATGCCTATTTTATTCATAAACACATCGGTTCTTATGTTGTATTATATACGCGTCGATGAGTATATCATGTAAAAAACATTGATGCAAATTTTGTATAAATAATAAAATCGATGCGTATATTATGTGAAAGAGAAACTTTGTGTATATTATGTAAAACTAAAATATTGTGTAAGCATCTTCATGGAAACGTATAAAAGGAAAAAAATAGTTGAAATTAATAGATTGTATACGTTTTTATGGTGAATTTTCCATGTTGTACATATGTAAATGTAGTTTTTTGTTTTTATTTTATCAAATTTTAATTAATCTTTAGAAAATTACATAATATTCATAATAATATTTATTTTATATTTTAATTATTGTGTTTGGATAAGTATGTTGATCATACCTTTTTTCATTGTCACAATGTAAATCATTCATATGTTTAATCAATAACGTAACATTCTGTGATATTATAGAATGCAATATAAGAATAAATTCATTTCATTGTAAACAAAAAATGAGACAACATAAAGATTTACGATAATCAAAATGTCATTTTGACATTGTAACAATTATTGATTACTTGTAGTCATTCAATTGGGACAATATGTTCACATTAAATAAAAAAATGTTTGTTTTTCACAAAGAAAAATTTCAAAATACATAATTTACAGTAACAACATTCAATTGTATTGATCACCATTTATTGTTGTTGTCACTCAAGCTGCTTGCATGCCTAATTTCTTATCACTTTCAGGGGTATTGTATTTGGGTTATTTGAAATGTTTTGTTTACTAGCTTCATTTTGTTCCATATACGACCATAAAAATAAAATGTAATCATTTATAGATAATATCATATACATGACCGCATAAGAAAAAGTGTACTAATGCAATAAGTGATTCAAAAACTTCACACATAATTTTGAAACCGTGTTGTTTTTTAATAAACCTTATGTTGGCTCCACCTCATACTTTGTTTCCTGTGAGTTTCATATGCCATGACAAAGCATATATATAATTAAAGGTTTTTTGTTGTTCCATTAATTATAAAATAAGGAAGGTAAAACAACATAGCTACTTAAAAAATGTTCAATTATCCTTTGATATGTTAACATACCATCACAACCCAAACTTAATCCAATGTTTATCAAATGATCATATGTCTTTTCTCTATATGTTAGGACTAGTTAGAAAACATTCATGCAAGATTGTAAACTAATTAAAATATAAACATCACAGTAAATATGAAATCTGAAGAAAACCATAAGTACTAACAAACTTTGCAGCCAACCCTTTTCTACCTCAACGTCTCGTCTCATGTGTTGAATGAGTGTTATTTTATTTTCTTTAATACAGTAACAAAACAATTGAAAATTAGTATTTCATGTGATAATTAAACTCTCTGTACATTAAAAATATTTAGCATGATTACATACGTTTGATGCACCTTGTTGTTGGGATGGCTCCGATTTCAATGTGGTTCTGTTTATTTCTTTGACCATTTTACAGTACACGTTTTGTAATAGCCCTATTGACGTCTTTTAGATATCACACTCTTCTTCCTTTAAAATTTTAACAATCTTCCTAAGAAATGAAAAACACATTGAAAGATTGATTAATATTTATATGAAAACAAGTACATCAAATATATTAACAAGGTGACTTTTTGGACTGGTGTATATAGTATTATAGAAAAAAAAAGCAATAATACCTTTGAAATCATTTTTTTGTTTTGTTATCGTATGTGTTTTCCATTGCAAGTCTCATGGGTCTTAATGCCCAATGCTCTAGAAATGCTTCTTATAGTTTATTTATAACCTAATTTTATAAATGAAAACAACGTCTATATATTCTTTACACTATCTTTAAAAAATTTATAAATCGCCCCCCCCCACCTCCCCTCCCCCCTCATTGACTTCCAACACCACTCCAGTTGAACTGATGACCAATTCATCATCATTTACATTCTTCATAATTTTTATCGTCTTAGGGCATACTTCTATTTTCTCTATATTTGTCCTTGCACAACATCTAACATTTTCAAAATAAAATTATGTTAGCAATTATTCTTGAGAATCATTGCTAATAAGAAGTCAAATAGAAACTTCATATTTATCACCTTTTGATCCACATAATTCATTTCTTTACAATATTTTCTTAAAGATTTTATGCTCTTGTTCACTCAAATTATGAAGAAATTTATAAAGTTTCCTTGATATTTTTGTCTACATCACACACATGTACATCAAAACACATCATTTAAACATACATATAATTCAAACATATTACTTTTATATTAAAATTGCAAAAAACTTGCCATGTTCTTTATTTGGAATGTATCTCCCTTAGATGTCTTTGCTATGATTTTTATTCCATAATATTTTACTAGCCATATTTTATCAAAATACATTCTACATAATGAAATACATAAATTATAATTTTTTTTACACAATAAGTAAATAATTTCTAAGTTAAGATGTATCGGGTCAATTGGCGCGTAGAGTATAGAAAATCAACAACGGTGTGGTTTACATAAATAAACGCACTAGTGCATATTTTGTATATCTCGAACACTTCTAAACCTATTAACGTTTTTTATAAAGATAGAATCAACATAGTGAACATCAAATAAACAAATACATCGGTAAGTTTTTTGGTACAGTGCATATTTAGATAAATGTACTGGTGCGTAGATATTGTGATATGTACATTGATTAACCTATTAACATTTTTTTTAAACATGGAAAAACAATGCATCTTACATAAAAGAAATGCATTGGTTAATTTTCATTATACAATCCATATTAAAGGACCAACAATTTATTGAAAACAAACAAGGAATATAGTGTGCCTTCATTATTATTATTATTTAACAAAAACTGAAAAAGGGGATTTTATAAAATAGGCTGTGCACAGCCATTCAATACATCAAAAGCAAGGAAAGGTATTCCTGCAATTCAAAATTGGTGCACTGCAGGCTAGTCCTGAAAGTTTTCCAAAGGACTGCATTCAAAACTCTACCAAAATAACTAATGTCTCGGGTAGTATATACCCTTACATACTGATTACATAAAAAAAGACAGAAATACATATATCCATAATAAGGAAAGATAGACTAAGGGTTGCCTCTGAAGTGCCTGGGCTGCACTACTGATTCTTCTTTCATAGGCTGCTCCGCTTCTGCTGTTGCTCCATGGACTCGACTCCCTTGATTCATGGCGATCAAGCGTTCAAGATCTTCCTGGATTCTGTTTACCTTACCCATTATCTCACGCAGGTTGCTTTCATTGTCATCAATCCGGGAGTCATGGTTGCTGATTTGTAATGAAGTATAGCTCACTGTTTCTCCCATGCGTTTGACTTCCTTTGCCATTTCCTTGTTATCCATAACTCCAATTGTGACCATCTCGTACAGGCGCCTCAAATTCTTCTTAATGTCCATGATACCTACATTATCTCCATCTTGCGCCATGGTTTCAGCTTCCTCAGAGATCTTAACGCTAGCAAACTAATAGTGCAAAAAACGAGAGGCAAGGGCACTGTCCGGATAATCAGCCAAGGGGGAACTAAGAAAATGACTTAGAACTGAAAGCTCCTGCTGTAATACATGACTCCCGTTCCTATCAAAGAATACCAGAGTTCCCATGGCTCCTTCCTGCCACCCAGTGTAGAGGCAACCCAGAACAGGAATCAAAATTCTAGAATGCGCAGGCTTTGAACCCAAACCAGTGCCGATAGACCAAGACGCAAAAGGAGAATTGCAATGGCACTTGGAGAAGGCTGCGAGACAAGCCTCTCCTTCACAAAGGAGCGAGTGATGGGAAGAGTCTGCCACGGGATGCCCTGCAGCCTCCCTCCTTCAATGCCCTTCACCACATTCAAAAGGATACTCACAGCTTCAGAAGAACCAGAGAGGACCGGAGCCGAATAGATATGCATGGTGCTGCAATGAGGCGGCATAAGAGAACAGGCAGAGAGGGAGCAAACGTGTGAGAGGTAATGACAAATAACCAAAGGCCTGTAAAACTTAATGCCTACAGAGTTCAAGAGGTTGAAAGGACAGGGAGGAAACCACGCGGCCGAGGGAAAGGAGATGACAAGACGGGGGGATAAATGCTTTGAGCCGCCATGGAGGAAGTGGAGGCCAGCTGCAAGAAAGGGAAAAGGAGCGGGGTGAAGAAAGAGAGAAGGGAAAGGGGGGAAAAAGAGGGGATGAGGGGAGGAAGGAATGAAGGGATAAGGGGAGGAAAGCAAAGAGGGAAGAGAGGAAAGGAAAGAAAGAGGAGGAGAATGGGGAGCTAAAAGGCTTTCAATGAAATGGAGGAGAGATAAGTTCTTTAAATGAAGAATTCGAAGGTTGTGAGGTCGGAGAGGGAACTTCCAGAACCACATTTAAGGGATAAACTTGAGGGTGGGATGATTTCCATCCTAGCTGTAATGACCCTGTGAGAGAGAGGCTCCCACATTGGCCATACTGTCTGCTGCTGTATTATTATGTCGAAGAATGTGGAAAGCCTCGTAGGTACTAGACATGAGAAGCTTTGCATTTTCGAATAGGCGGCGACACTTGACAGCTCCAGTAGGATATCCATTGGTCAATTTGAGGATGACATGCCTGGAGTCTCCGAAGATCAAGACCTTGCGAAGCTTCTTATCCTTTAGGATTTGAAGGCCCTGGATAAGAGCCAACCACTCTGCTTCATTGTTAGTTCTGTTACCCAGCCCCCACGCGAAAGTTTGTTCTACATATCCTTCGGGATTCATGAGAATCCCCCCCGCACCTACCACCCCTTGCCTTACATTATTAATAAACGTATCCGAGTGTGTTTATTATGTATAGATCATGCTACGAACTGCAAAAGCATAATCTGACTACAACAGCTTGGACAAGTCAATTTGGAATCCATTCACATCATGGTCCCAATCCAATAGCAAACCCAAAGCCCCATATATAAATATACACAACTGAGAAGTTTACATTCCCAAAACTAAATGTTATTGTGAAATATAAAGAGAGAAATTAAACAAAAGGAAATAAAAAAGAACACTAGGGTTTGCAATAGTGAAGGTAACTTTAAAGCAAAGACATTAGGGTTTACAACATTGAAGGTATTTTGAAATACTCAATTTTCTTGAAAAAACAAAAAAATTATGTCATTTTTTTAATTAAATGAGGGAAAATTTGAGATGAATAAACTTACCCAAAATGTTTCATATAATGTAGAGTTGTATGTTTCCATGGTGATCCCTTACAAAATTTGTCTTCAAAGAAATTTGTCTCTCTAAACTCTTCCATGGTAAATCCCTCTTGCATAAGTCTCTCCTCGAACGTTTGGCCAAAAAATGATTAGAGATTAGGCTTTTTAAGTGTTTATAATCTCACCATCTAAAAATAAAATTCCTGCTCATTTCTTTATTTGATATTTCATCCTATTGATGATAAGCACACATTGTTTTTTTTTAATTGGTATTTTGGTGCGCTATGTAGAGTATATTGCATTGATGCGCTATATTGATATAAGCACACCATATATACAATAAGAAAAAAAATGATGTATAAACTTATGCAATTAACACTTTGCATACATTGTCCTTTGCAAAGATTTCATAATAGTGCACATCTAAAATGATCGCACTGGTGCGCTTGGTAATTTTAAGCGAACCTAATGCATAAATACTGAATTGAGCATACTAGTTACTTGAAAAAAGTAGAATGTTTCATGTTTCCCTATTTTTATTTTAAGAATGAAGACATGTATTGATTATACTTTTGACTCAAATGCAGGGGAAAAAGAGCGATAATAAAATGCGTTATTCTTCAAATTCCATCTCATTCCATATCATTCCAAGTTAATCACGTTGTCCCTTTTCATTTGCAGTAAGCCCATATTTATTTATATTTTGATTATTTGATTGAATTATGATGTCTTTGTACATACATTTTAATAATTGCGCATTAACTTTTACAGGATCTTGACTCCTGATCAAGTTCAGATGTACATGATATTCCACCACTCCCAAAAATCCACAAGGTCTTATCAGGAGCAACATACCACAGGTATATGTTAGAGGAAAATGGAAGGGCACTTTACCCCATCGACTATAACATGACATCATCTAGCAACCTGCATCTTGGACCAATGGTATTTCAATGTGAATTAGATCTCGTTTATGACACCCCAATAGTATGTGGTTGTTCAAAATGTAAAGGGTTGAAGGTTAACCCTTGGCATGTCACACTATCCCATTATATTAATGACTGACTACCCAAATTTGAAGACCTAATACCTTCCACTTTGGTCAAGGATCCAATCGATGATATAGAAAAGAAACATAGGAACACTTATGTATGCTCATTCTTTGAAAATTTGGAAGCCAGATCAACCATGTTCCATCCTAAATTGACCAACTTGTCTCCTTTTGTTGAGTCAAGTGAGAATTTTAATGAGTCGACCTGTGATATATATATATATATACTACCTAAAGCATCTCTACAAGGACATCCAAAAAGTAGTATGATCTAAGAGGAAAAAAAATCCAAGAAGTTCATTTCAATTGTTGGAGGGTAGCAATGACTTCTCTCTTCCTTTTGATTTGCAAAGTAAATACCAAACCAATTACAATCACACTTTCTATGTTGCTTGGTTATATTCTCTGCCTATGGTCAATGTTGGGATGAAATTATCCTATTGTGGTAACAATTACATGATAGCAAATTCTAAAATAGATGTTTCAAATATTGGATTTTTTATCCTTTCGAATGTGTCCATTCCTCCCAAAGAGGTAGTAAAACTTATTCTATTATTTGGTCCTCTTTATAATTGATCTTATTACTTGTGTTAAATACAAACATTGACATTTCCATTTATATTATGTGCATGAATGTTTATGCTTCCAGAAACTTTAAAAGGAAGAACATATTATATATCAGTAGTTTCCCACTCCTCACGGGAACATTGCAAGGTTCATAAATAGCTCTAGGTGCTCATTATTCAATGCAAATTGTCCATTTGAGGAACACTCCAATGACAAAGAGTTATTTATGAAAAAGGAGGCATCATGATTTATTGTTTTGCATGTAATAGATAGTTTGTCTCCTAGTGATGATTTTTTAATAAACTATAACTTTTGTAAACCATCAAATGCTCGTCGAAAATAGTTTGCATTGGAACTACCTTTAGACATCCCCTTGGGGTGTAAGAAAAAAGATCATTAAAATTGTATTTGGGAATTTCAATAGAATTAATGTTAATGTCTTGCTTAATTTGACATTTTTTTCTAAATTGTTTGGTTACATGTGTACTATTGGGGAAAAAAATCCATGTCTCTAATAAATGTCTGGTATAACGTTTCAGCATACTAAATGCATCGTGTTTGCAAATATCATCGATTTAATGTTTAATATTTTTGCAACTAGTATTTTGATGATGATCAACATGTTTACCATCTACCATTACGGTCACGTCCCCTCCCCTCTGAGAGGACGTGACTAACAACACTGCTATCATTTAATCGAGTAATCTAAGCCCCATGAACATAAAATATAAAAATGCATTGAACATGAAACAATTACATATGCACAATGCAATCTACACAGCAGAAGCAACATCATTCATGATGTTCATATTCATAAAACAAGCAACATTCATCATGTTCAAGCATTCAATGTGTTCATGATAATTTACGAAGCAAATACAATTTCAGAGTTAAATAAAAGAATACTTATCTTGAGAAGAAGCTTCCCCGCAACTAGCTATGTCACTACAACATTCCACCCAACCATAGTCCAGTGTGCTCCTTAATCTCTCAGCGTCACTGCCACCCCCAAGCTGGGCATGATTCCCACAAGGAACTAGGGGACACAAACTCACACACAAAAAGACTATACTCCCACACTCAAGCCAATAATCACATCCAAACACAGTCAACCCAATAGTAAATGGGTTCTTGGACTTACCCAGCCAAGCCAACATAGGGAAGCACTGCACAACAAAATACAAGTTCTGGGTATGGACAAAAACACCCTGAAACCCAAAATCGAAAATGACAAATGGGGAAAAATGACCCAAGGGACCAAATTGTTTCAGAAAACGTTCAATGGCTTCACATAGGAAAAAACGACCTCCATTCATACCCAAAACGTTGATCTATCTTCCGCGCTTTACAAAAAAACGAGTTTCCATCTTGGATAATAATGAAGAAAATGCATAAATTTGGTAGGGAAACGCTAAGCAAATCCCAGCTGCGTGAGGAAAGGTAAAACACCCTCTCAAACCCCCAAAACATAAATCTATGCTACGTCTTCACTCAAAAACACCAAAATGGGTTTTCCCAGCTGCAAACACACTTAGCAACCTCAAAAATGACTTCCTAGCTACACATACATTCACCAAGACCCAAAACAAATTTCCAACCATGTGAAAAATGGAGAAATCAGGCAAAATTGTGAAGGGAAATGCACAGGAGCTCCAGCTGTGTGAGAGAGAAAAACTGATGGATGAACAACGGGATGGGCATGCCTTTCCAAGCATTTACTTGCCCAAGAAGTCAAAAACACATTTTCCAAAAAATGGGTGGCTTCCCTATTCGAATTTCACTCCCATACTCTACCCATCCCCATGCATTAACTAACTCAACCACTTTTGGATGACTGGGCACAAAGGAAAAAATGGGTAATTGATAACTTAATGGGTTTTCTCTTTTACATTTGGATTTTTTCCATTGGCCCAAGGGTTTGAATACCCCCCCCATTCCTTGTGAAGTCATGCCCCCGTCTCTTTAATGTTGCATTGACATAGCTAGTTGTGGGTATTTTATTAATTGCATATTTACATGATGTAGAAAATTATATTGTGCCATCGGCTAGCATGATAACCATCAGCATCGATTTCAATTGCCGAAACATAGAACACTAAATCCATGGCGGGGCCTTTTCCTTGAGCTCCACACCATGATTTATTAACGCTATTTACATCATTTATATTTTAATGCAATTTGGGTTGAAACCGGGGTATTACAATTACACCCCAATACTATGTAAAATCAAGAGGAGGTTTCTAAGAGTATATCTTGAAGAGGAAGCATACAAAGCATGGTTGAATAAACCATTTATTCAATTCCAACTACATCTTGAGTCATCAATTCAAAACATCTATAGTAACATTAATTCTTCACATTTTGGGGATGAAAACAACAATATAGAGGTTGGTATCAATGATTCTTATAGGATGCCCATGCCATGGAGGGAATGTTGTTAAATGCCTTCCAACAATATGAGCTCGAGAACGATGCTAACATCATTGATACCTTCTTTGAAAGCATGAAATATGCTTCCACCACCCCTCTCTTTGGGTATGGATCAAATTCTACCCAATTGTGGACAACAATGTTGTTGTACAACTTGAAAGCAATGTATGGTATTCAAGACAGTGTTTCTTGGCACTACTAAGGTAACTAACCATCAAGTCCCCATTAAGTCAACAATGAAAAGATATTTGTTACATGCTTAGTGACAGTACATTTCTATTTCCCACTAATTGTATGTTACTCATAGATAAGGTAATTCCAAGTGATAATGTATTCTTGGACAGCTGTGAATGGGAAAATAAACTACCAAAAAAATTGGGTGTTGAGTACATATCATATCACCCTTGTCCAAATGATTATATTTTATATAGAGGCGAATATGCAGACAAAGAGATAAGTCTTGAATGTGGGCACGACAGGAACTCAATATAAAAAAATAAGGTAAGGCATATGGTCCTCCTCATAATATATTGAGGCACATGCCTATAATCCCAATGATTTAAAGGATTTTTCATTACAAAGAATTAACCATGTTGTAGGGGTGGCATGCCTTGCATAGGAGTGAGCTAGGAGTTATGTGGATTCTTGCATATTCAATTTCCATGAAGCATATAGAGGATACATGACCTAATAAATTCAAGGATGAAGTATGAAGACTTCGATTGACAATATCCATGGGTGGATTAAACCCATATTCCCTTGAAAACACCAATTATTCTATTTGACCAGTGGTAGTTATCAATAACAATATCCATCCATGGTTTTTAGTGAAGAACAAACATATTATGTTGGCTCTTATAGTTCTGGGTAGAAGACAAGTGAAGAAAATTGATGCATTCTTCAAACCATTGGTTGATGAATTCAAGAAATTATGGGAAGAGACACATGTATACGATGTATCAATACCTATCCTAGTGGAGAGGTATTTTACGCTATATGGAATATGTGCATATGCCATGTATGATTATCCAAGACTATAAGTTTTCTTTAGTAAGCATGTTGAATGATTTTCTTATATCGGTAATATTATAGGACAAACATAATTTGGTGCAACTGCCTTCTTTGGTGCTAACATGTTTTGTATACAATAACATCGCAAGTCTAGTGACAAAAGGGTATCATGCATGTAAACATTGTGGACCTTCAATAAAGGTTAGGTGGTCCAACCACCTATGAAATCCGACATATGATATCTTGAGGGTGTTCCTCCCAAAATACCACACTTATAGGAGAGCAACTTCTCATTTCAATGCTAAACCAAAGAGAACCTAAAGATCTGGAATAATGACACCAACATAATAGCTAAAGGCATATGACACAAAAAAAGGAGAAATAAATTGAAAAATTGTTTGATTAAAATGGGGGACCTATATTTGATGATCTTGAATTTTTTGACACCTTAGTTGAGAAAATTCCCATTGGAATGAAAATGAAAACTATGTTTTATGATATTCCATATTGGGGCCATCTTAATATTTCCCACTTAATAGATCCCATGCATATATTAAAAAATGTTTCATTTTCTTTATGGAGGCACATATCATCGAAAAAAAGTGACACAATGTTTGTTAAGGAGAGATCTTATTTCTTCGAATGCTAAAAAGAAACATTGGCTAAGAAAATTGATTAGAGGAGAGGTTGGTCCCTCTTAGTCTTTGAAAGAAGTGATGTCCCAGGTGATGTCCAATGGATTTTGAAGAAGGATGATCTTTTAAGGGAAATTGATGTTATATTGAGTGTGAAGGCACCTTCATTATACATCTTGACTCTACAACATTGCTTCACATTTGAAGGACAATTGATGGGGTTAAAATCATATGAACCTTATACGGGTATGTATGTGCATTACATGCTTATTTTTTTGTAGTGTAGGTTATAATGTGCTATGCATTCATAGCTTTATGCCAGTTTATTTTGTAGCGTTGTTATCCTTTGCTCCAGCATGGTCGTGTGAACCATGACTTCCCTCAGGATTTTTGGCGAGGCATATATAAATTTTTTACATTTCTACATTGGATTACATCGAAGGAGGACAACATTCCATGGTGGCATTGAGAGATTACTGAGATTGTTTGTATGTTTGAGAAGGAACTACCCACGAGTTTCATGGGCTTATGGGTGTAGTAGCTCTATAATAATTTCTATGTGTACGTTGTTCATTTTATAAGGCATGTTTGAATGATAACATGTATTTTGTTTTATTAATAATTGAGTTACTGAGCATCTAACAATGTCCATTGTTTGCATTTTCATGGATGCATTTGTTCCCATATATGTGGGCATATGGACATCATTTTCACACTAAGGATTGTGATGATGGGCGTATCACATTTCATATGGAGTGGAGGTCAAGTTCAAACTATCAAGTTGTGCTAGCCCTCATGAAAAAAACCAAACAGAGGAGAAGCTAGGTTATGTTAGAAAGATACAAGAGACCATGCAAGTGGACTTTTCATCTTTCCAATGTGTTATTTTTAGGTGCAAGTGATGAGATATTGTCAATAAAGATAATGAAAAGAAATATAGTGATAGTGGGATAATATGTATAAACTCAAAAAACACATGGGATAAAAAGAATAAGACTTATGTCTCCCCAAAACACTACAACCAATTGTTCTTTTACTTGGATGTGTTGGATAAGGATTGTTGGTTCGTACTAAGACACAATCTGAAATTAAAACATATTTTTTAGAACAACAATGTTATCATTCCAAGTTAGGAAGAGCAACAAGATGATGGCAACAGATAGTGATACGTACATGTTTTATTTGAACATTTATATTATAGCGGTGACATTTTATTATGAATATTATAATAGATAAATTATGTTTTTTCTTCATTTATAATACTGGATATGAAAATGTAACAACCATGTATAACCATCATGTTGAAATAATAATAATAATAATAATTTGAAACATCAAAGGCTTTAATACATTATGAATATTTTTTAATTGTAAGATTTACATGTTATCTCTTCTTATAAGATTATTATGTCTTGCAACAGCAGGATATATATGAATGGGTTGATTCTATCCTACGACGCGTTTATTCTTGAATTCTTCGTTGAAATAAAGATGATTTGCGAGACGTTTTTTTGTTTTTATTGCATGCGACGAACTAGGAAATTGGCAAGGCCTTAAAAACCTTCTCTCCATGTGACCGTTATTTTTTCGAGAAAGTACTTCGATGATGACGTCATGATATACACAGGGATTTTAGAAAGTTGACACGTCCATTTAGACACGGATAATGTTGGGCAGATACACCGGATTTTAATTTGAGTTAGAATCATAATAATTTTATAACTTTCATAATAACGAATATCAACCATGATACTTTTTTTTGTTGGTGTATATGTATTTTATTATTATTTTTCATTATAAACACTTTCATAATTATGATTTTGAAATTTAAATATTTATCAAGTAAATAATTAACAAATTAGATTTAGAAGAGACTTGAAAAAAAATATATATATCTGAAGTGAGAAAAGTTATCATGGCTTGGCCATGATTTTTCTTCTTGACTAGAGATTAAGTTTTGGGTTTTATGATGTGTTACTTGCTCTCTTAGAGGAGATTAAGTTATGATTTTTGTGTTGATTTTTTTTATATTTTAGAATTTATAATATGTTTTTTATTTTAAATAAAGAGTTTATAATTTAAAAAAATACTAATTTGTATTGTTATTAGATTTTGTCACTTAGTAGCTCTTGTTATGATGTTGGATATGAAAAACTAACAACTATTTACAAACATAATGTCTAAAAGAAATCATTTCTTTTAGAGTTTTGAGCTTTTTCTAATTATTTTTATGTGAATATTTTTCTTTCCCAAGATATGCATGTTCTCTCCTTTTCTACTATAGATTAATTTTAATACTATTACCATGAAGGTAAGTTTATTTGAAGTTTTGATTATTATTATCTATTTTTAAACTAAATAGAGTAACTTAAATGTAATTTCATCTTTAAATAGAAGATTTAATCAAACAAATTGATTTCAAAATTTGTTTTTAAAATAAATTGATATAAAAAGATTTAATAAAAAGTCAAAACTTATTTTTACTTTTACCGTTTAATAAGATTTAATAAAAAGTCAAACTTATTTTTATTTTTATGGTTTAATAGAATATTTAATCAATTAATCAAATTGATGTAAAAAATTAATCAAATCTCATTTATAATTTTTTTCATGATTTAATATGCATTATGTTATCACTACATAAAATTAGAGGAATAATTTTTTTGTTGGATTTAACTATTATAATTATAATGTTAAAGGTATTTAACAATAAATCAAAAAATTATTTAAAATTTTAATCAAATTAATCAATTATTGATTCAAATACTTAATAATCAACTTTTTAAACATGTTTAATCAACATAACATATATAACTACATTAAATAATTACAGGTTTACAATCACAATCCAAATGAAATGATTATGTATAACTAGAGTTAAACACTATATGACATCTCAAATTGAATCTTAAAAGCAACTCATAATTTATTATGCTAATAATTAACAAACCTAATTGTACATTTTATAAATCAAACAACAACATGAACATGACATGAAAATGCATAATATGTATGAACAATAATATCAAAATATGATAGAATTGCATGACTACCCATAAAATATTGATCGGGGAGTGGATCCTCATCATTAATTTTTTTTCTTAACTCAATGATTTGATCCCTTCTCTAGGATCATCCTCAGAAAAACAATATCAAATTTGATATAGATGTCAAATATACATTGAAACATTATTACATCTCAAATTTAAATAAGTGATACATTGAAAACTTAATTTAAAAACAGTGTAATAATTAATAATATAAATCATTATTATACACATAATACATTTGACAAATCAAACAACATCATCATAAACATGATGAAAATGCATAATATATATCAATGATAATATCAAAAATAATATAGATATTAACTGTTATACATCTCAAATATGCAGTAAAAGATTATGGCATTTGAAATTTAAATGAGTGATACATTGAAAACTTAATTTAAAAATAGTTTAATCATTAACATACACACAATACAATTTATGAATCAAACAACATCAACATGAACATAATATGAAAATGCATAACATACGTGAAGGATAATATATATATATATATATCGGTCTGCCACCATATCCATACACATTAGGCCCACATATATCAAAAAAAGGTAGAGGCTAAACCAGTACTTTTATCAGATCAAAATGTAGAGACTAGAAATTGGTGTATCTCTTTATCAAGAACTATATCACTCTATAACATCACATTGTGTAGCGAAGCTAGTGTCTTAGTGGATGGTGGTGGACCTGCTCCAAAAGTTGATGGTGCTAGTCGGCCTAGTGGATCGATGGATGGTGGTGGACTCACTACAGAAGTTGATGGTGGTGTTGGGCCTAGTGGATCAATGTATGGCAGTGGGTCTAGTGGATTGATGGATAGTGCATTAGTAGATGGTGGTGGTCCTATTGTAGGAGGCGATGGTGGTGGTTGGCCTAGTGGGCTTCGTGTTGAGAATATAGTTGTCATTGATGTCAAAGGAGTTCAAAGGAGTTCACAGATGACAAAGGAATAACCAATAGACATGTAGCAAGATCAAATCAGTAAAATACAAAGCATCCATTACATGGATTATCATTGATGTCAAAGTATTTCAACAATGACAAAGGAAAAGGTTGAGTGTATGAGTGTATGAGTGTATGAGTGAAGAGAGAGTGTCGAGTGGAGAGTACAGAGACTGTGTGTGAGAAAATTGTACCTCTGGTTAAGCTGAATGAAGAATAGAGTTTACTTTGCAAGTATTTGAATCTCTTTATGTGTATGGGTGTATTTCAAAATCTGATATAAGGATAGGAGATCAAAATTGTCTTTGCGTAGAGTGTTGCGAAAAGGAATTGATTGTTCCACTGATCAATTCAATCACAGAGTTAAATATTTTCATCTTGGACAAATCAACGGTTGAAAAGGGATTTCACAGTTAGAAGATGTGCCCGAGATAAGCCTAAACCAATCACCATACGACTGAACATCGTGCGATGGATATTAAAGGTGGAGTAAGATCAACAGTTGAAGAATATTTCGTTGATAAAAGAGCGAGGAGGATAAAAGGTGAGTCAGGTTGCGAAATCAGAACTAATCGTTGAAAGTTCGATTGAGATCAATGACCAAGATCGATCATTAAAATAGATCGACGGCGCACGGCGATTCCGCTGGGTGGATTTGCGCGATTTGAAAAACTTTTGATGTGTGCGGATTTTTTTATGAAATCCGCTTCATCATATTTGAAGTCCATTCGATGATCTGGTGGGGACACAAATCCGATGGTCCTTAAGGATTCCGCCGATTCAACTAGTAAGGTGGTTAAGAGCAGAGGTTGGATGTGAAGTTTTAATGTAATCCACTCTATAGTATTTGGATTCCATTGTCGATTGGGGTAGATCAAGATCTAACAGTTTTAAATGATTCCGCTGATTCGACTAGCAGGGAAATTAATAGCAAAGACTCGATGCATAATTCAACAGTTAGGATTGAATCCACAAGGAAATCTACAGTGGGGAATGATTTTCGCACAAAGAAAGAGAAAATCCACAAATCCGCATTTGATCATGGATCAATGATTAGGATTTAATCCGTGAGGAAATCTACGGTGGTGAATGATTTTCACACAAAGAAAAGTGAGGATCCGCAATCCACATTAGATCGTAGATCGACGGCTAGGAGTGAACCTGCAAAGAAATCAACAGTTCAAAAGAAAGGCGAAAGGCAAAATGCGAAAGATGAGTAATCAAGCTCTAGTATAATATGAGTTTCCATGACCCGGTGTTCACCAGCAGAATGCGGAAGGCGAAAAGCAGAAAGCGAAAGACGGAATGCGAAAGATAAGAAATCAAGGTCAATAATAACATGGGTTTCTGCAACCCAAAGTCCACGAGTGGAATGTGAAAGGTGGAAAGTGGAAACTGAAAAGTGGAAGGTAGAGAATCGTGAAAAGACCTTGGGAAATGTCATAGTTTCGCAACTCACAATCTAGGAGATCGAAGATCACAAATAGGTTGAAGGATATCAACAGTACAGAACAGTTGAGGCAAAAAACTAAGTGCAGAAAGACATTTTGAGAAATGTCATAGTTACGCAATCCACATATTGCATCCTATCTTAGATCTATGGTCAAGAAAAATATCGATATTAGATCAATGGCTCAAGATGGCTGCAGAAATGGAGAATGCGGAAGGTCACGGCTGGAAGAATAAAGTGTAAATCGGTTAACAGGGAAATGTTTTAGTTGTTTTGAAGAATCACAACGGAGGTAAATGACTCTACGACTCAATAATAGAATTAGGAATTAATCTCTCATAAATAGGCACGATTGAAGAATGAAATGGCGCAATGGTGAAGAGATATGTCTGCGGGAAATGTGAAGGTATTTATACACAGAGGGATGAGTGAGAGAAGTCATCTCGGTGGTCCAGATCATAGAAGAAAAAGAAAACACCAATGAGTATAGAGATTGAAGGATAAAATAAATATGAAGGATTACTAAAAACATATTAGGGTGGTAGGGTGGCGCTATCGCAGGAAATAGGCATGCAGGGGGTTGTAGCCTCCTTCTAGTGGTAGATGGTAAATAGGGTGTCGTAGCATCCTTTTAGTAGCAGCTGATAAACCAAGGGGTCGTATCCTCCTTCCAGTGATAGCTGTTAAATAGTGTGTCATAGCATTCTTTCAGTAGCAACTGATAAACCAGGGGGCTATAGCCTCCTTCCAGTGGTCCAGGGGGCTATAGCCTCCTTCCAGTGGTAGCTGGTAAATAGGGTGGCATAGCATCCTTTCAGTAGCAACTGATAAACCAGGGGGTCGTAGCCTCCTTCCAGTGGTAGTTAGTAAATAGGGTTTTGTAGCATCCTTTCAGTAGCAGCTGATAAACTAGGGGGTCGTATCTTCCTTCCAGTAGTTGCTGGTAAGTAGGGTGTAATACCATCATTATCTGTAGTAGCAGGAACAACTATTTGTAAATAACAATTTTGCAGTAATAAGAATTATTGGTGGTTTACCCAATTGAGGTTCCACGATAAAAATATATGATTCACCCCCACCCTCTCAATATTTACCAATATTCCAACACTTTGTGGACCAATGGATGTTGGTAGGACTACTATAGGAGGAGATGGTGGTGTTGTACATAGTGAACATGGTGGTTTGATGGATAGTGCATCAATGGATGGTGGTGGGCCTGCTAAGAGAGGGGATGGTGGTGGTAGGCCTAGTGGGCCTATTGGATGGGTGGAGGAGGTGGATGAAGTGGAGGAGAATCATTCTCAAAATACAACTTCGATGTATAGTTTGTAACACCCCTCAACCTATCGAGTAGCCTAAGGGCACCGATAACATGGCATATTAATAATGTCATATCTAAGGGAAGGGTTGGCCATATAGGAGAAGGCTCTAGGTTCCATACAATTCCACATGGTCGTACATGCTCTACTTTATGGTGAGCTACAAGTAATAGATTTGATCCTCCACGCGACGATGAAATCGAGGACTTGGCCTACATTGTTACATGATGGGTATATGCACACGAACTTCCTCATCATGCTCAACCATATTCTTATCATCTCAGGGTGGCTCATCCCCAACATGAGTGCCAATATCTGCAAAATAGTGGACACTAATCATTAGACAATTTAAACACAATATTATAATCAAATACATGTGCATTAAATAACACACAAATTATGCGACTACATTAATAAACATATAATGATCCCGTTACCTCTCATATCTGGTGGCTCAACCTAAGTAAATCGGATGTTCACACATCTTCTCTAGTCCATCCCTACATGCGAATATTTTATAGAATCATTGACTGACCATCAATCATCACTGCGTAACATCTCCAAAATGTTTCCATAAGTCACCTAGTACACATGAGATTGGGCACTACCCTCTTGGGAAACCATTGCTCCTAGATGTGCATATGCACATCGGTCATCAACCTAGCTTGGATGCATGTATTCAAACGTTGGCCTGAATGTGGGCTGAGTCACTAAACCTCTAAACAAATAGAGTACATAGCTTTGATGCGAAGGTAAAAATGGTCTCCCTTGAAATAGGCTATCACAGTGGTCTAAAGATACAAAAAAATATCATAAAAAAATAGCAACCCACATGATCAACCTAATCCTCTGTAGTAAATTCTCTACATAATACAACATAACACAACTAATGTGCTACCCATCTATGAGATGGTGTAATACACCAAGATTTAATAAATTGTTATTTAATTTTTTTCGAATATTTTGTTTTATTTTTATTTTCAAATATTTTTAACAAAGAAGTAAAAAACAAATGTAATAGATTATTCTTTTATTAATAAATATACTGGGGGGAACAGAACCGAAAACGTTATTGAAAGAGTGTTTGCTAACCCACAAGAGGAAACGACAAGTGGTTGAAGATGTTGAGTGAGAACTTAAGATGCAAGAGGCATCTTCGCCAAAACCAGGTTACAACTCCTTGTTGAGTGCTAAAGAGCAGGAGGCTCATAAATGACCAAGTCCCAGGAAAAATACTATATTATAGTATGTCTATTAGCAAGAAGGAGGCTAGCAATGGATGGGAAATTGATATGATAATGCAAGAGATGGCGCATTCAGTGGATTTTTTCTCTTGTGGTTCATCGAACATGCTTGGGAGTTCTGGAGCAAGTGAGATTTTGGTTGGGAGGAACAACTATTTCATTTTTGTTTTCCCGAGAGTGGTGCCAAGTTCCTTGTTCTATTACTTATCCATTTAAGAACTAGTTACAACAGGATTTCCATTTTAACTACAAATCACAACTATTTATTTTAGCATAAATCATATTATGCATATGTATAGAATAATGATCTATTATGCATCTGAATAGAATATTGATCTTATTATGCATCTGCTCAAATCTTTCCTATTAGTATATTCATTTCTGTAAAATAATATGATTTAGTATTTGTAGGGTTCCTACTGAATCTTTGTTCGGGAATCCATACCCGAATCAAGACATCATACATTATGTGTTGATTAAAACAATTAGAAAATTGAATGAAAGATCTAATTATATGGTATAGATTAAGTTGCTTAGATTCACAACATAATATGTTAAAATAAATTATTCATATAATATTAGTTAAGTTACAACACGACAGAAGAAGGAACATGTTCTAGTTTTTATAACAAACTGATAGAGTGATCATCAAAGCAAAGTAAATCCAATAACATAGTCAAGTATTCTTCTACATAAACTAGCAATCGAAAGTACTATAAATTGGTTCTTCTCTTAACAGGTTAAGAGCTGAGAGGCTTCCATAAAACCAAAACATATTAAATTCATCCCATATTATAAACCCCCAATAAAGATCGAGAATTCCCAGCATGATCTAGTGGAATAACTACAGATGCAATATATGAAATTATAAATATCTAACTATACAGAATATTGAATAATAAATATCTAAACGAATCATAAACACCCAATTATGTATTTAACTAGTCGTTCTGACTATTCTAGTCCAAGATATCAACATTAAAAGCTTTGATTTCTTTAAGCATCTAGCTCCTATTTTCCCAGCTAAAATCGTGACCCGGTATTTAATTATAAAAAGCAAATCTACTACAAAATTCAAATCGAGATTTTCAAATCTGTTACTTTTAACAGAAACCATCTAAATACCCAATATGTGGCAGTAATGCTATCGTAGATGGAAGCCATTGTATAAACTCAATTTTAGTAACAGGAACTCAATAAAAAATAACAAAAAACTCAAATGATTTAAATGGTACAGACCGAGGGCGGTTGTTTCCAGCTAGTCCATAGAAATAAAATCATGATAGGTATTACCTTAAACTTTCAGTGATGCACAAATACCAGAAAACACATAAATAAGAATTTGGCACAGACCTTAAGGGTCGTGTTACTCTATTACTATCAAATTTTAAACAATTGGATTCGAAATCCTTGTGGTTGTAAGACCATCAAGCATCCACCGGTCTATTAAAAACCCCAATATCTAAATAATTTTACATTTCAAATTTAACCGAAGTGGTGGTAAACGATGGCACCCACAGTAATCCTTAAATCCAACAAACAAACACACTCACAAATTAAGATTTAAAAGAAAAACGTTGGAACAAAGAGGCTGTGAAGCCCTCTTCCCGGTAGTTTATAATCCATAAGGGTTGAACCACATACACAGTAACTTATCTTGCAAGAAGGTGAAATCCTAAACTTCCATGACGGCCCCAAATCCCTGCCAAGAGCCGTTTGCGTCAGGCAAACAAAAACAGTCAGTGACCGAGTGTGATTTAAATAGGAAATAAACAAAGTGAGGAGGTCATACTCACCTTAGCGTCTTAAGACTCGAGCCTAGAAATAGGTGACCCTGTCACCATCCTCTTCGACTTCCCCAATCTGCAAACATTCACCTACAGTCAGAACCATAATGAATTGGGAGGGAAAAAAATGGACATTATAAACAAGAGAAGTTAAATAATATTACCTTGCTTGAATGCAGAGAGGTCCAGGGGTTGTCTCCTCCTGGACACCCTTATCCCTCCTCTTCCTGCAAGGAATTTAAACACCCAGCCAGTATTTACAATCTGATCATTCATAAAAACCCAGTAGAAAATCAATTACAGAGTTAAGAAGTTTTTGTTTGTCTTTTACCTGGTTAAAGGCAGTTGCAAGGCCGTATAAGTTTGGTTGGGTTGGAGTCATAGAAACCAACAAGTTATGGGGCCATTAACGTCGAGGAAACCTCCTTTACACCTTGGAAATCAAACATGATAAATTCCATTAACGATTGGCAAGTTTTAAACCCAAGAACCTTACACCATGAGGGAAAAGTCGCTTCTCCCAAGAGCTTATAGACCAAACCAACGTTGAATGAAGTGTTCGAACAAAGCGAAGACACATTAAACCCTAAACCAAAACCCTTGCTATCATGGTGTACATGTGGACGACCAAGATTCAATCTCGAGCGAGCCTTAAAGGCCTGGCTACGATGTCAACTCACAACCAGGGAAAAACTGTATAACTCAATTCAATCATCATACAAAACTTTATAACCCATTATAGCGCACTGCCAATTGTTATTATAACATGTCAATAATTGCATTAATACAATGTTCGACTATGGTATAAACCCCATAGCTAAAAATCTGTATAAAACAAGTAAATCAACGCAAATAACCATGTCCAATAATATTTAAACTTGCGCATTAGGACCAGGGTTATATCTTGGGTCCTTAACAAACCTTATTACATGTTAAGTATGGGATCAAGACTATACCCATAGTCTGCCAAATCTTTTCTTATGCAACTAAAGCATCATGCTTAATAGTTAAGGCATGAAAAGAGGACCAAGACTTAGCCTTAGGGCTAAGCAAGCCTTTACTAAAACTTATAACAATATTAATGTAAAAAGTATTAAAACATCACCTTCATGTATGACAACATCTTTCTTATAACCTTGTAACATACAGTTTATGCAACCTGTCAAAGAGCAGTTTTGGAAATATTGTAAGTAACTATATAAAGAAACGACAAACTACATATGCTACAGTATCTATTGCCACTCTATTGCATTTTAGGAGTATAAAGAATTTTTTATATGTTTATCAATAATTTATTTTTATTATGGAATTTATAGGTTCATGACAGATGGTGTGCCATCATGGTAACAAATAGGCTCAAGTAGCTAGCCTACTCTTACTGAAAATTGTGTAACCTCAAGTTCTCAACTAGCCCCCACTCACTAGGAATTCACTAGGGTGAGTGATTTCTATATTGATAAATCATTGAAAATACATAAAATAGCTAAGCTACGACACCAAGTAGTAGATTGGGAAAAAGGGGAAATACCCACCCGCCCCCCCTTATAAATAAGACCATGATGAAATAAAAATACTCCTATGCAAGTTGGTATCAAATATGGGGACCAACCCTGAAGGCCTTCCTGTCATGATTCCAACAATGGATCAACTCTATCAGTAGCTTATAAGTCTTCCCTATGAGTGAAGTAGATTCCTTATAAAACTTAAGGAGTTCGACATCAAAAAACACCATTGAGTCATTACTGCAATAGGATGAGAAAACAAATCACTCTTCCTCTCTCTATCCTGCCATACTCGATCAACACTATACAAGTCAATTAGAGGTGGCGATGGTGCATGTCCTTGATTTACATACAAATTTCATTGTGAATTATATTAACAAAATAAAAAGTATATACAAAATAGGTACATGCAATACTAATTAGATTTTTTATTTTTATTTTTTGGGGCTCAACAAACGTTTCCATCACCTATGTGTATTATTTAACTACAATGCAATGCTTTAGTGAACTCTATTTTAAAAAATGCATTGTAGATGGTGTATACCTATTAAAATAAAAGTACTAGACACAGTGTGTGTGATGCAACCAATTGATTAACAGTGCATTATGTAATACACTACATAAGAACTTGAAAATTCTAAATACAAAATCACAAATTTTAAAAATTATCTATTCATAGTCGGTGCGCCTAATCTAATAAACCATATTGGAATGGTGCACCCAACAACATATTAGTAACAATGCACCGAAAAATGCATCAATGGTTATTTATGTTTTTATTGTTTTTCCTTGAAGTGGTGCACATGTAAATATACATACGCACTAGTTCCTTTTATATAAAAAGTGTATCGCCCTGTTTTATTTTAAAAAATTGTTCAATGCATCTTTTATCAAAAGAATCAATGTGCTCATTCTTCCCAAAGAGGTAGTAAAACTTATTATATTATTTGGTCCTCTTTATAATTGATCTGATTACTTGTGTTAAATACAAACATTGACATTTCCATTTATATTATGTGCATGAATGTTTATGCTTCCAGAAACTTTAAAAGGAAGAACATATTATATATCAGTGGTTTCCCACTGCTCACGGGAACATTGCAAGGTTCATAAATAGCTCTAGGTGCTCATTATTCAATGCAAATTGTCCATTCGAGGAACACTCCAATGACAAAGAGTTCTTTATGAAAAAGGAGGCATCATGATTTATTGTTGTGCATGTAATAGATAGTTTGTCTCCTAGTGATGAGTTTTTAATAAACTATAACTTTTGTAAACCATCAAATGCTCGTCGAAAATAGTTTGCATTGGAACTACCTTTAGACATCCCCTTGGGGTGTAAGAAAAAAGATCATTAAAATTGTATTTGGGAATTTAAATAGAATTAATGTTAATGTCTTGCTTAATTTGACATTTTTTTCTAAATTGTTTGGTTAAATGTGTACTATTGGGGAAAAAAATCCATGTCTCTAATAAATGTCTGGTATAACGTTTCAGCATACTAAATGCATCGTGTTTGCAAATATCATCGATTTAATGTTTAATATTTTTGCAACTAGTATTTTGATGATGGTCAACATATTTACCATCTACCATTACAGTCACGTCCCCTCCCCTCTGAGAGGACGCAACTAACAACACTGCTATCATTTAATCGAGCAATCTGAGCCCCATGAACATAAAATATAAAAATGCATTGAACATGAAACAATTACAGATGCACAATGCAATCTACACAGCAGAAGCAACATCATTCATGATGTTCATATTCATAAAACAAGCAACATTCATCATGTTCAAGCATTCAACGTGTTCATGATAATTTACGAAGCAAATACAATTTCATAGTTGAATAAAAGAATACTTATCTTGAGAAGAAGCTTCCCCGCAACTAGCTATGTCGCTACAACATTCCACCCAACCATAGTCCAGTGTGCTCCTTAATCTCTCAGCGTCACTGCCACCCCCAAGCTGGGCATGATTCCCACAAGGAACTAGGGGACACAGACTCACACACAGCAAGACTATACTCCCACACTCAAGCCAATAATCACATCCAAACACAGTCAACCCAATAATAAATGGGTTCTTGGACTTACCTAGCCAAGCCAACATAGGGATGCACTGCACAACAAAATACAAGTTTTGGGTATGGACAAAAACGCCATGAAACCCAAAATCGAAAATGACAAATGGGGAAAAAAGACCCAAGGGACCAAATCGTTTCAAAAAATGTTCAATGGCTTCACATAGGAAAAAACGACCTCCATTCATACCCAAAACGTGGATCTATCTTCCCAGCTACTGGCCTTTACAAAAAAACGAGTTTCCATCTTGGATAATAATGAAGAAAATGCATAAATTTGTTAGGGAAACGCTAAGCAAATCCCAGCTGCATGAGGAAATGTAAAACACCCTCTCAAACCCCCAAAACATAAATCTATGCTACGTCTTCACTCAGAAACACCAAAATGGGTTTTCCCAGCTACAAACACACTCAGCAACCCCAAAAATGACTTCCCAGCTGCACATACATTCACCAAGACCCAAAACAAATTTCCAACCATGTGAAAAATGGAGAAATCAGGCAAAATTGTGAAGGGAAATGCACAGGAGCTCCAGCTGTGTGAGAGAGAAAAACTGATGGATGAACAACGGGATGGGCATGCCTTTCCAAGCATTTACTTGCCCAAGAAGTCAAAAACACATTTTCCCAAAATGGGTGGCTTCCCTATTCGAATTTCACTCCCATACTCTACCCATCCCCATGCATTAACTAACTCAACCACTTTTGGATGATTGGACACAAAGGACAAAATGGGTAATTGACAACTTTATGGGTTTTCTCTTTTACATTTGGAATTTTCCCATTGGCCCAAGGGTTTGAATATCCCCCCCCTCATTCCTTGTGAAATCATGCCCCCATCTCTTTAATGTTGCATTGGCATAGCTAGTTGTGGGTATTTTATTAATTCATATTTACATGATGTAGAAAATTATATTGTGCCATCAGCTAGCACTATAACCATCGGCATCGATTTCAATTGCCGAAACATAGAACACTAAATCCATGGTGGGGCCTTTTCCTTGAGCTCCACACCATGATTTATTAACGCTATTTACATCATTTATATTTTAATGCAATTTGGGTTGAAACCGGGGTATTACAATTACACCCCAATACTATGTAAAATCAAGAGGAGGTTTCTAAGAGTATATCTTGAAGAGGAAGCATACAAAGCATGGTTGAATAAACCACTTATTCAATTCCAACTACATCTTGAGTCATCAATTCAAAACATCTATAGTAACATTAATTCTTCACATTTTGGGGATGAAAACAGCAATATAGAGGTTGGTATCGATGATTCTTATAGGCTACCCATGCCATGGAGGGAATGTTGTTAAATTCCTTCCAACAATATGAGCTCGAGAACGATGCTAACATCATTGATACCTTCTTTGAAAGAATGAAATATACTTCCACCACCCCTCTCTTTGGGTATGGATCAAATTCTACCCAATTGTGGACAACAATGTTGTTGTACAACTTGAAAGCAATGTATGGTATTCAAGACAATGTTTCTTGGCACTACTAAGGTAACTAACCATCAAGTCCCCATTAAATCAACAATGAAAAGATATTTGTTACATGCTTAGTGATAGTACATTTCTATTTCCCACTAATTGTATGTTACTCATAGATAAGGTAATTCCAAGTGATAATGTCTTCTTGGACAGCTGTGAATGGGAAAATAAACTACCAAAAAAATTGGGTGTTGAGTACATACCATATCACCCTTGTCCAAATGATTATATTTTATATAGAGGCAGATATGCAGACAAAGAGATATGTCTTGAATGTGGGCATGACATGAACTCGATATAAAAAAATAAGGTAAGGCATATGGTCCTCCTCATAATATATTGAGGCACATGCCTATAATCCCAATGATTTAAAGGATTTTTCATTACAAAGAATTAACCATGTTGTAGGGGTGGCATGCCTTGCATAGGAGTGAGCTAGGAGTTATGTGGATTCCTGCATATTCAATTTCCATGAAGCATATAGAGGATACATGACCTAATAAATTCAAGGATGAAGTATGAAGACTTCGATTGACAATATCCATGGGTGGATTAAACCCATATTCCCTCGAAAACACCAATTATTCTATTTGGCTAATGGTAGTTATCAATAACAATATCCATCCATGGTTTTTAGTGAAGAACAAACATATTATGTTGGCTCTTATAGTTCCGGGTAGAAGACAAGTGAACAAAATTGATGCATTCTTCAAACCATTGGTTGATGAATTCAAGAAATTATGGGAAGAGACACATGTATACGATGTATCAACACCCATCCTAGTGGAGAGGTATTTTACGCTATATGGAATATGTGCATATGCCATGTATGATTATACAAGACTATAAGTTTTCTTTAGTAAGCATGTTGATTGATTTTCTTATATCGGTAATATTTTTGGTGCAACTTCCTTCTTTGGTGCTAACATGTTTTGTATACAATAACATCGCAAGTCTAGTGACAAAAGGGTATCATGCATGTAAACATTGTGGACCTTCAATAAAGGTTAGGTGGTCCAACCACCTATGAAATCCAACATATGATTTCTTGAGGGTGTTCCTCCCAAAATACCACACTTATAGAAGAGCAACTTCTCATTTCAATGCTAAACCAAAGAGAACCTAAAGATCTGGAATAATGACACCAACATAATAGCTAAAGGCATATGACACAAAAAAGGAGAAATAAATTGAAAAATTGTTTGATTAAAATGGGGGACCTATATTTGATGATCTTGAATTTTTTGACACCTTAGTTGAGAAAATTCCCATTGGGATGAAAATGAAAACTATGTTTTATGATATTCCATATTGGGGCCATCTTAATATTTCCCACTTAATAGATCCGATGCATATATTAAACAATGTTTCATTTTCTTTATGGAGGCACATATCATCAAAAAAAAGTGACACAATGTTTGTTAAGGAGAGATCTTATTTCTTCGAATGCTAAAAAGAAACATTGGCTAAGAAAATTAATTAGAGGAGAGGTCGGTCCCTCTTAGTCTTTGAAAGAAGTGATGTCCCAGGTGATGTCCAATGGATTTTGAAGACGGATGATCTTTTAAGGGAAAATGATGTTATATTGAGTGTGAAGGCACCTTCATTATACATCTTGACTCTACAACATTGCTTCACATTTGAAGGACAATTGATGGGGTTAAAATCATATGAACCTTATAAGGGTATGTATGTGCATTACATGCTTTTTTTTGTAGTGTAGGTTATAATGTGCTATGCATTCATAGCTTTATGCCAGTTTATTTTGTAGCGTTGTTATCCTTTGCTCCAGCATGGTCGTGTGAACCATGACTTCCCTCAGGATTTTTGGCGAGGCATATATAAATTTTCTACATTTCTACATTGGATTACATCGAAGGAGATTCACATGGACAACATTCCATGGTGGCATTGAGAGATTATTGAGATTGTTTGAATGTTTGAGAAGGAACTACCCACGAGTTTCATGGGCTTATAGGTCCATCTTCTAATTCACCTAGTTGATAAGGTTGAATTATATGGGGTGGTATAATGTCGTTGGATGTTCTTCTTTGAGAGGTGCATAGAAAATTTGAAGATGTTTGTTCGGAAAGGGGAAAAATTTGAGGGGTCTATGGTGAAGGGGTACATAGTGTACTAGTCGTACTATTATGATAGTGAATATATCAAGCAAATTGATGACACACCAAACAGAGTGGTTTGGGACAACCAACAATATAAGGACAAAAATGTAGTGGAGCTATTAGAAACAAACGAAAAAGGGTGCATAATAAAGAGTAAGTAACTTATCTTTTTTTAATTTTCTACAAAGCAGTTGTTTACACTGAACTTGATAATATATATTTGATCTCATACTAATCATTTGCATTTCATGAATACATCAGTGAATGCTGAAATTAATTCCATCAATAAATGTCTTCTTTACAACGTGGAGGCAATGCAACTCTGGGTCGCATTGTATGAAGAGAAGAGAATGAAATGGGACAATGACATTAAAGCATTCATATAGTTAATGACAAAATCATGCCTCATCGTGATCATTTAAAAGAAAATATAACAATGATTTGTCCCAATAGTTGGGTGGTTGACCAAATCAAAGAGAAATATGGCAAGTTCGATCATTACCTACGTGGTCAAGATCCAATGGTCATCTAGCCTACTGCAGCCGCATTAAATGTTGTGCAGCTCAATGGATAGCTCTTGCCCATAATAACATCATATGATCCATTGGATGCATTAAATGCTATGCAGCTCAATGGATATCTCTTGCCCACAATAACTTCATATAATCCACTCCTCCATTTAACGCATCTATATCGGTTTTGTGTTGGCATTGCACCTCCCTAATGATAACTTGATAGTAATTTCACAAGGATACATGAAAATAGTACACCCATANCACTCCTCCATTTAACGCATCTATATCGGTTTTGTGTTGGCATTGCACCTCCCTAATGATAACTTGATAGTAATTTCACAAGGATACATGAAAATAGTACCCCCATAAGCTCCCGCCATGAAGGAATAATGAGAAAGTTTTCTATGCTCTCTTCCCCAATTTGAATTCTTACTTACAACGACCCTCCATCGCCTCACAAATCCCAGATCAAGGCTCAAGTGTGCATGTCTAAGAGATGTCACTTGTATCACGTTCCCAAGCCACCATACTCGTGCATAAATAAAGAATATAATAATTTTATAACTTTCATAATAACGAATATCAACCATGATACTTTTTTTAGTTGGTGTATATGTATTTTATTATTATTTTTCATTATAAACACTTTCATAATTATGATTTTGAAATTTAAATATTTATCAAAGTAAATAATCAACAAATTAGATTTAGAAGAGACTTGAAAAAAAATATATATCTGAAGTGAGAAAAGTTATCATGGCTTGGCCATGATTTTTCTTCTTGACTAGAGATTATGTTTTGGGTTTTATGATGTGTTGCTCTCTTGGAGGAGATTAAGCTATGATTTGTGTCGATTTTTTTTTATATTTTGGAATTCATAATATGTTTTTTATTTTAAATAAAGATTTTATAATTTAAAAAAAATACTTGTATTGCTATTAGATTTTAGTAGCGCTTGTTATGATGTTGGATATGAAAAACTAATAACTTTTTACAAACATAATGTCTAAAAGAAATCATTTCTTTTAGAGTTTTGAGCTTTTTCTAATTATTTTTATGTGAATATTTTTCTTTCCCAAGATATGCATGTTCTCTCCTTTTCCACTATAAATTAATCTTAATACTATTACCATGAAGGTAACTTTATTTGAAGTTTTTATTATTATTATTTATTTTTAAACTAAATAGACTAACTTAAATGTAATTTTATCCTTAAATAGAATATTTAATCAAACAAATTGATTTCAAAATTTGTTTTTAAAATAAATTGGTTTAAAAAGATTTAATAAAAAGTCAAACTTATTTTTACTTTTACCATTTAATAAGATTTAATAAAAAGTCAAACTTATTTTAATTTTTATGGTTTAATAGAATATTTAATCAATTAACAAATTGATGTAAAAAATTAATCAAATCTCATTTATAATTTTTTTCATGATTTAATATGCATTATGTTATCACTACATAAAATTAGAGGAATAATTTTTTTGTTGGATTTAACTATTATAATTATAATGTTAAAGGTATTTAACAATAAATCAAAAAATTATTTAAAATTTTAATCAAATTAATCAATTATTGATTCAAATACTTAATAATCAACTTTTTAAACATGTTTAATCAACATAACATATATAACTACATTAAATAATTACAGGTTTACAATCACAATCCAAATGAAATGATTATGTATAACTAGAGTTAAACACTATATGACATCTCAAATTGAATCTTAAAAGAAACTCATAATTTATTATGCTAATAATTAACAAACCTAATTGTACATTTTATAAATCAAACAACAACATGAACATGACATGAAAATGCATAATATGTATGAACAATAATATCAAAATATGATAGAATTGCATGACTACCCATAAAATATTGATCATGGAGTGGATCCTCATGATTAATTTTTTTTCTTAACTCAATGTTTTGATCCCTTCTCTAGGATCATCCTCAGGAGAACAATATCAAATTTGATATAGATGTCAAATATACATTGAAACATTATTACATCTCAAATTTAAATAAGTGATACATTGAAAACTTAATTTAAAAACAGTGTAATAATTAATAATATAAATCATTATTATACACATAATACATTTGACAAATCAAACAACATCATCATAAACATGATGAAAATGCATAATATATATCAATGATAATATCAAAAATAATATAGATATTAACTGTTATACATCTCAAATATGCAGTAAAAGATTATGGCATTTGAAATTTAAATGAGTGATACATTGAAAACTTAATTTAAAAATAGTTTAATCATTAACATACACACAATACAATTTATGAATCAAACAACATCAACATGAACATAATATGAAAATGCATAACATACATGAAGGATAATATATATATATATATATATCGGTCTACTACCATATCCATACACATTAGGCCCACATATATCAAAAAAAGGTAGAGGCTAAACCAGTACTTTTATCAGATCAAAATGTAGAGACTAGAAATTGGTGTATCTCTTTATCAAGAACTATATCACTCTATAACATCACATTGTGTAACGAAGCTAGTGTCTTAGTGGATGGTGGTGGACCTGCTCCAAAAGTTGATGGTGCTAGTCGGCCTAGTGGATCGATGGATGGTGGTGGACTCACTACAGAAGTTGATGGTGGTGTTGGGTTTAGTGGATCGATGTATGGCAGTGGGTCTAGTGGATTGATGGATAGTGCATTAGTAGATGGTGGTGGTCCTATTGTAGGAGGCGATGGTGGTGGTCCTATTGTAGGAGGCGATGGTGGTGGTTGGCCTAGTGGGATTCGTGTTGAGAATATAGTTGTCATTGATGTCAAAGGAGTTCAAAGGAGTTCACAGATGACAAAGGAATAACCAATAGACATGTAGCAAGATCAAATCAGTAAAATACAAAGCATCCATTAGATGGATTATCATTGATGTCAAAGGAGTTCAAAGGAGTTCACAGATGACAAAGGAATAACCAATAGACATGTAGCAAGATCAAATCAGTAAAATACAAAGCATCCATTAGATGGATTATCATTGATGTCAAAGGAGTTCAAAGGAGTTCACAGATGACAAAGGAATAACCAATAGACATGTAGCAAGATCAAATCAGTAAAATACAAAGCATCCATTAGATGGATTATCATTGATGTCAAAGTATTTCAACAATGACAAAGGAAAAGGTTGAGTGTATGAGTGTATGAGTGTATGAGTGAAGAGAGAGTGTCGAGTGGAGATTACAGAGACTGTGTGTGAGAAAATTGTACCTCTAGTTAAGCTGAATGAAGAATAGAGTTTACTTTGCAAGTATTTGAATCTCTCTATGTGTATGGGTGTATTTCAAAATCTGATATAAGGATAGGAGATCAAAATTGTCTTTGCGTAGAGTGTTACGAAAAGGAATTGATTGTTCCACTAATCAATTCAATCACAGAGTTAAATATTTTCATCTTGGACAAATCAACGGTTGAAAAGGGATTTTACAGTTAGAAGATGTGCCCGAGATAAGCCTAAACCAATCGCCATATGACTGAAGATCGTGCGATGGAGATTAAAGGTGGAGTAAGATCAACGGTTGAAGAATATTTCGTTGATAAAAGAGCGAGGAGGATAAAAGGTGAGTCAGGTTGCGAAATCAAAACTAATCGTCAAAAGTTGGATTGAGATCAACGACCAAGATCGATCATTAAAATAGATCGACGGCGCACGGCGATTCCGCTGGGTGGAGTTGCACGATTTGAAAAACTTTTGATGTGTGCGGATTTTTTATGAAATCCGCTTCATCATATTTGAAGTCCATTCGATGATCTAGTGGGGACACAGATCCGACGGTCCTTAAGGATTCCGCCAATTCAACTAGTAAGGTGGTTAAGAGCAGAGGTTGGATGCGAAGTTTTAATGTAATCCACTCTATAGTATTTGGATTCCATTGTCGATTGGGGAAGATCAAGATCTAACGGTTTTAAATGATTCCGCTGATTTGACTAGCAGGGAAATTAACAGCAGAGACTCGATGCAGAATTCAACAGTTGGGATTGAATCCACAAGGAAATCTACAGTGGGGAATGATTTTCACACAAAGAAAGAGAAAATCCACAAATCCGCATTTGATCATGGATCAACGGTTAGGATTTAATCCGTGAGGAAATCTACAGTGGTGAATGATTTCCGCACAAAGAAAAGTGAGGATCCGCAATCCACATTAGATCGTAGATCGACGGCTAGGAGTGAACCAGCAAAGAAATCAACAGTTTAGAAGAAAGGCGAAAGGCAAAATGCAAAAGATGAGTAATCAAGGTCTAGTATAATATGAGTTTCCATGACCCGATGTTCACCAGCAGAATGCAGAAGGCAAAAAGCGGAAAGCGAAAGACGGAATGCGGAAGATAAGAAATCAAGTTCAATAATAACATGGGTTTCTGCAACCCAAAGTCCACGAGTGGAACGTGAAAGGTGGAAAGTGGAAGCTGAAAAGCGGAAGGCAGAGAATCACGAAAATACCTTGGGAAATGTCATAGTTCCACAACTCGCAATCTAGGAGATCGAAGATCACGAATAGGTTGAAGGATATCAACAGTGCAGAACAATTGAGGCAAAAAATTAAGTGCGGAAAGACATTTTGAGAAATGTCATAGTTACGCAATCCACATACTGCATCCTATCTTAGATCTATGGTCAAGAAAAATATCGATATTAGATCAATGGCTCAAGATGGCTGCAGAAATGGAGAATGCGGAAGGTCACGGCTGGAAGAATAAACTGTAAATCGGTTAACAGGGAAATGTTTTAGTTGTTTTGAAGAATCACAACAGAGGTAAATGACTCTATGACTCAATAATAGAATTAGGAATTAATCTCTCATAAATAGGCATGATTGAAGAATGAAATGGCCCAATGGTGAAGAGATACGTCTGTGGGAAATGTGAAGGTATTTATACACAGAGGAATGAGTGAGAGAAGTCATCTCAGTGGTCCAGATCATAGAAGAAAAAGCAAAGACCAATGAGTATAGAGATTGAAGGACAAAATAAATATTAAGGATTACTAAAAACATATTAGGGTGGTAGGGTGGCGCTATGGCAGGAAATAGGCATGCAGGGGGTTGTAGCCTCCTTCTAGTGGTAGCTGGTAAATAGGGTGTCGTAGCATCCTTTTAGTAGCAGCTGATAAACCAAGGGGTCGTATCCTCCTTCCAGTGATAGCTGTTAAATAGTGTGTCATAGCATTCTTTTAGTAGCAACTGATAAACCAGGGGGCTGTAGCCTCCTTCCAGTGGTAGCTGGTAAATAGGGTGTCATAGCATCCTTTCAGTAGCAACTGATAAACTAGGGGGTTGTAGCCTCCTTCCAGTGGTATTTAGTAAATAGGGTTTCGTAGCATCCTTTCAGTAGCAGCTGATAAACTAGGGGGTCGTATCTTCCTTCCAGTAGTTGTTGGTAAATAGGGTGTAATACCATCATTGTCTATAGTAGCAGGAACAACTATTTGTAAATAACAATTTTGCAGTAATAGGATGTATTGGTGGTTTACCCAATTGAGGTTCCACGATAAAAATATATGATTCACCCCCCACCCTCTCAATATTTACCAATATTCCAACACTTTGTGGATCAATGGATGTTGGTAGGACTACTATAGGAGGAGATGGTGGTGTTGTACATAGTGAACATGGTGGTTCGATGGATAGTGCATCAATGGATGGTGGAGGGCCTGCTAAGAGAGGGGATGGTGGTGGTAGGCCTAGTGGGCCTATTGGATGGGTGGATGCTCTATGTGGTGGAGGAGGTGGATGAAGTGGAGGAGAATCATTCTCAAAATACGACTCCGATGTATAGTTTGTAACACCCCTCAACCTATCGAGTAGCCTAAGGGCACCGATAACATGGCATATTAATAATGTCATATCTAAGGGAAGGGTTGGCCATATAGGAGAAGGCTCTAGGTTCCATACAATTCCACATGGTCGTACATGCTCTACTTTATGGTGAGCTACAAGTAATAGATTTGATCCTCCACGCGACGATGAAATTGAGGACTTGGCCTACATTATTACATGATGGGTATATGCACACGAACTTCCTCATCATGCTCAACCATATTCTTATCATGTCAGGGTGGCTCATCCCCAACATGAGTGCCAATATCTGCAAAATAGTGGACACTAATCATTAGACAATTTAAACACAATATTATAATCAAATACATGTGCACTAAATAACACACAAATTATGCGACTACATTAATAAACATATAATGATCTCGTTACCTCTCATATCTGGTGGCTCAACCTAAGTAAATCAAATGTTCACACATCTTCTCTAGTCCATCCCTACATGCGAATATTTTATAGAATCATTGACTGACCATCAATCATCACTACGTAACATCTCCAAAATGTTTCCATCAGTCACCTAGTACACATGAGATTGGGCACTACCCTCTTGGGAAACCATTGATCCTAGATGTGCATATGCACATCGGTCATCAACCTAGCTTGCATGCATGTATTCAAACGTTGGCCTGAATGTGGGCTGAGTCACTAAACCTCTAAACAAATAGAGTACATAGCTTTGATGCGAAGGGTAAAAATGGTCTCCCTTGAAATAGGCTATCACAGTGGTCTAAAGATACAAAAAAATATCATAAAAAAATAGCAACCCACATGATCAACCTAATCCTCTGTAGTAAATTCTCTACATAATACAACATAACACAACTAATGTGCTACCCATCTATGAGATGGTGTAATACACCAAGATTTAATAAATTGTTATTTAATTTTTTTCGAATATTTTTTTTATTTTTTATTTTCAAATATTTTTGACAAAGAAGTAAAAAACAAATGTAATAGATTATTCTTTTATTAATAAATATACTGGGGGGAACAAAACTGAAAAAGTTATTGAAAGAGTGTTTGCTAACCCACAAGAGGAAACGACAAGTGGTTGAAGATGTTGAGTGAGAACTTAAGATGCAAGAGGCATCTTCGCCAAAATCAGGTTACAACTCCTTGTTGAGTGCTAAAGAGCAGGAGGCTCATAAATGACCAAGTCCTAGGAAAAATACTATATTATAGTATGTCTATTAGCAAGAAGGACGCTAGCAATGGATGGGGAATTGATATGATAATGCAAGAGATGGCGCATTCAGTGGATTTTTTCTCTTGTGGTTCATCGAACATGCTTGGGAGTTCTGGAGCAAGTGAGATTTTGTTGCTTTAGATTTTGGTTGGGAGGAACAACTATTTCATTTTTGTTTTCCCGAGAGTGGTGCCAAGTTCCTTGTTCTATTACTTATCCATTTAAGAACTAGTTACAGCAGGATTTCCATTTTAACTACAAATCACAACTATTTATTTTAGCATAAATCATATTATGCATATGTATAGAATATTGATCTATTATGCATCTGAATAGAATATTGATCTTATTTTGCATCTGCTCAAATCTTTCCTATTAGTATATTCATGTCTGTAAAATAATCTGATTTAGTATTTGTAGGGTTCCTACCGAATCTTTGTTCGGGAATCCATACCTGAATCAAGACATTATACATTATGTGTTGATTAAAGCAATTAGAAAATTGAATGAAAGATCTAATTATATGGTATAGATTAAGTTGCTTAGATTCACAACATAATATGTTAAAATAAATTATTCATATAAAATTAGTTAAGTTACAACACGACAGAAGAAGGAACATGTTCTAGTTTTTATAACAAACTGATAGAGTGATCATCAAAGCAAAGTAAATCCAATAACATAGTCAAGTATTCTTCTACATAAACTAGCAATCGAAAGTACTATAAATTGGTTCTTCTCTTAACAGGTTAAGAGCCGAGAGGCTTCCATAAAACCAAAACATATTAAATTCATCCCATATTATAAACCACCAATAAAGATCGAGAATTCCCAGCATGATCTAGTGGAATAACTACAGATGCAATATATGAAATTATAAATATCTAACTATACAGAATATTGAATAATAAATATCTAATCGAATCATAAACACCCAATTATGTATTTAACTAGTCGTTCTAACTATTCTAGTCCAAGATATCAACATTAAAAGCTTTGATTTCTTTAAGCATCTAGCTCCTATTTTCCCAGCTAAAACCGTGACCCAGTATTTACTTATAAAAAGCAAATCTACTACAAAATTCAAATCGAGATTTTCAAATCTGTTACTTTTAACTGAAACCATCTAAATACCCAATATGTGGCAGTAATGCTATCATAGATGGAAGCCATTGTATAAACTCAATTTTAGTAACAGGAACTCAATAAAAAATAACAAAAAACTCAAACGATTTAAATGGTACATACCGAGGGCGGTTGTTTCCAGCTAGTTCATAGAAATAAAATCATGATAGGTATTACCTTAAAATTTCAATGATGCACAAATACCAGAAAACACATAAATAAGAATTTGGCACAGACCCTAAGGGTCGTGTTACTCTATCAGTATAAAAATTTTAAACAATTGGATTCAAAATCCTTGTGGTTGTAAGACCATCAAGCATCCACCGATCTATTAAAAACCCCAATATCTAAATAATTTTACATTTCAAATTTAACCGAAGTGGTGGTAAACGATGGCACCCACAGTAATCCTTAAATCCAACAAACAAACACACTCACAAATTAAGATTTAAAAGAAAAACGTTGGAACAAAGAGGCTGTGAAGCCCTCTTCCCGGTAGTTTATAATCCATAAGGGTTGAACCACATACACAGTAACTTATCTTGCAAGAAGGTGAAATCCTGAACTTCCATGACGGCCCCAAATCCCTGCCAAGAGCCATCTGCATCAGGAAAACAAAAACAGTCAGTGACCGAGTGTGATTTAAATAGGAAATAAACAAAGTGAGGAGGTCATACTCACCTTAGCGTCTTAAGACTCGAGCCTGGGAATAGGTGACCCTGTCACCATCCTCTTCGACTTCCCCAATCTGCAAACATTCACCTACAGTCAGAACCAAAATGAATTGGGAGGGAAAAAATGGACATTATAAACAAGAGAAGTTAAATAATATTACCTTGCTTGAATGCAGAGAGGTCCAGGGGTTGTCTCCTCCTGGACGCCCTTATCCCTCCTCTTCCTGCAAGGAATTTAAACACCCAGCCAGTATTTACAATATGATCATTCATAAAAACCCAGTAGAAAATCAATTACAGAGTTAAGAAGTTTTTGTTTGTCTTTTACTTAGTTAAAGGCAGTTGCAAGGCCGTATAAGTTTGGTCGGGTTGGAGTCATAGCAACTAGCAATTTATGGGGCCATTAACGTCGAGGAAACCTCCTTTACACCTTGGAAATCAAACATGATAAATTCCATTAACGATTGGCAAGTTTTAAACCCAAGAACCTTACGCCATGAGGGAAAAGCCTCTTCTCCCAAGAGCTTATAGACCAAACCAACGTTGAATGAAGTGTTCGAACAAAGCGAAGACACATTAAACCCTAAACCAAAACCCTTGCTATCATGGTGTACATGTGGACGACCAAGATTCAATCTCGAGCGAGCCTTAAAGGCCTAGCTGCGATGTCAACTCACAACCAGGGAAAAACTGTATAACTCAATTCAATCATCATACAAAACTTTATAACCCATTATAGCGCACTGCCAATTGTTATTATAACATGTCAATAATTGCAATAATACAATGTTTGACTATGGTATAAACCCCATAGCTAAAAATCTGTATAAAACAAGTAAATCAATGCAAATAACCATGTCCAATAATATTTAAACTTGCGCATTAGGACCAGGGTTATATCTTGGGTCCTTAACAAACCTTATTACATGTTAAGTATGGGATCAATACTATACCCATAGTCTCCCAAATCTTTTCTTATGCAACTAAAGCATCATGCTTAATAGTTAAGGCAGGAAATGAGGACCAAGACTTAGCCTTAGGGCTAAGCAAGCCTTTACTAAAACTTATAACAATATTAATGTAAAAAGTATTAAAACATCACCTTCATGTATGACGACATCTTTCTTATAACCTTGTAACATACACAGTTTATGCAACCTGTCAAAGAGCAGTTTTGGAAATATTGTAAGTAACTATATAAAGAAACGACGAACTACATATGCTACAGTATCTATTGCCACTCTATTGCATTTTAGGAGTATAAAGAATTTTTTATATGTTTATCAATAATTTATTATTATTATGGAATTTATAGGTTCATGACAGATGGTGTGCCATCATGGTAACAAATAGGCTCAAGCATCTAGCCTACTCTTACTGAAAAGTGTGTAACCTCAAGTTCTCAACTAGCCCCCACTCACTAGGAATTCACTAGGGTGAGTGATTTCTATATTGATAAATCATTGAAAATACATAAAATAGCTAAGCTACGACACCAAGTAGTAGATTGGGAAAAAGGGGAAATACCCACCCCCCCCCTTATAAATAAGACCATGATGAAATAAAAATACTCCTATGCAAGTTGGTATCAAATATGGGGACCAACCCTGAAGGCCATCCTGTCATGATTCCAACTATGGATCAACTCTATCAATAGCTTATAAGTCTTCCCTAATAGTGAAGTAGATTCCTTATAAAACTTAAGGAGTTCGACATCAAAAAACACCATTGAGTCATTACTGCAATAGGATGAGAAAACAAATCACTCTTCCTCTCTCTATCCTGCCATACTCGATCAACACTATACAAGTCAATTAGAGGTGGCGATGGTGCATGTCCTTGATTTACATACAAATTTCATTGTGAATTATATTAACAAAATAAAAAGTATATACAAAATAGGTACATGCAATACTAATTAGATTTTTTATTTTTATTTTTTTGGGCTCAACAAACGTTTCCATCACCTATGTGTATTATTTAACTACAATGCAATCCTTTAGTGAACTCTATTTTAAAAAATGCATTGTAGATTAAAATAAAAGTACTAGACACAGTGTGTGATGCAACCAATTGATTAACAGTGCATTATGTAATGCACTGCATAAGAACTTGAAAATTCTAAATACAAAATCACAAATTTTAAAAATTATCTATTCATAGTCAGTGTGCCCAATCTAATAAACCATATTGGCAATGGTGCACCCAACAACATACTAGTAACAGTGCACCGAAAAATGCATCAATGGTTATTTATGTTTTTATTGTTTTTCCCTGAAGTGGTGCACATGTAAATATACATACGCACTAGTTCCTTTTATATAAAAAGTGTATCGCCCTGTTTTATTTTAAAAATTTGTTCAATGCATTTTTTATCAAAAGAATCAATGTGCATGTATATATAAAGTGCACCATTTGTTTTATTGTATATTTTTTTATAAAAAAATTAAATTATAACTTGGGTGTTGCATTGTTTATGACTAAGCACGTCGAGTAATGGTGCCCAACCTCAACCTTATGCACTGGTGGTGCGTATTGAGAGCATCGGTGCAATGCGCTAACACTAACCACACCATGTCTAGTGCATGGATGTTTCAGTGCATATATATGAAACAAATGAACTGATAGCAATGCGACATATAAATGAACCAAGTTATGTGGGAGCGTCAATGGACAATTTTTTTTTTTTTACAGATTTTAAAAAAAAAATCTCAATTTCAAAATGTAATATGCCATGTAGGGTTATCTTGTGGTATGATAAACCAAGACCCAGGGGTATCTGAGCCTCCAAAATCACACGGGATCGCACTCGTCTTCGACCACACCAACCCTTAACATGGATAGATTTTAGGTGTCTCCTCCCATTAGTGCAAAGTTTCAAACCCTGGACTACCCAAAAAATAGAATCCATTGAAACCAATCACGCTAGTGAGACTTGACTAATCCACACAAAAAAATTAATATGAAGGATAACTATTGATTTACCTGTTTCCTTTCGTGTCGAGGATCAATGGTTGTCGTGTACGAGATATATGAAAAAAATTGTGTTGTTTGAATATTCCAAAATGATCACAAATCAGCCTTAGATGCACATAAATAAAAAAATCTAGTGGTTCGGTAATACTGTAAGGCGGGGCACTATTATAGATAGTTGATCATTGGTGCTTTAATGGGTCTTGAGGAGCATTGAAGCATTACAAAAATGTTTTTTTGGTTTGGTAACTTTTTTATTCTACCCTAACACGGTGTGAAGGTAAATTTACCGACCCGCTGATGCATTTATATTTATAAAGTGCACCAAAAAATGCATAGATTATATTTAAAAAATAATAATCAGTTCAAAGATGTCTAGTGTGTTTTGCTAAAACATGCATGTGCAATCTTATTTTTAAGGAGCAATGTATGTGTGTATGTGTGTGTGTACAAAGTCCAAATTTTCATGTATTTTTTATTGACACAATCCGGTGTGCAGATAAAAATGTAAATGGACCTCTGCATTGGTGTAGCTACCGTTGGGGATTTCTAACTGTCTTTCTAGGACAATTAAATATCACTCACATTAATTATCAATCCATGGTACATCTTTTATTTCAAGGCTATGTGCAAAGTCTATGCAGGCTACAATTTCTTCTATAGTGTTGGTGACACTGAATGATCATGCAACTAAAAAAAATGAAAGTATCCATAAATCCACTCTTGATTAAAAAGGAATCACACTTCACACAATTCATAAAAAGGAAATCTTATCAATAACACTCTTTCTTGAAATAAAATCACACTCCTACTTGCACACTTTTCATGAAAGAAAGAGAATATAATCAAAACCACACTTGCAAGAAGAAAACACACTCTTTTGAAATCAAGATGCACTAAGTAACAACATTCAATCAAATGGAAAATAAAAACTACAGATGTAAGACACGTGCTTACCATAAAACACACTTGCTACTATATCAAAATAAATAATTAACTTCTAAGAGAAATCAATCTGGAGTTCAGAAATTGTGATGAAGCTTTACTCTGCTAAAGTAACAACACCATTAATTATGAAGAGTAAATATAATAATTGAGGATTGTAAATGGTTAATGTGAATGATGTTAATTGTAAACAACATTGTTGCAGTAAGATCTAACAACCAAGGAAGGTGATTATAAGTAACGTCAACAAATACATGTATATAAATTACATGAATGATATATGTAATCTATCTAATCAATAAATTAACCGGTAACACCTGTTCAGGGAAGGAGGGCTTTCCTCCTCTAAGCAGTGTTTCTAACAAAACTCACAAATTGATCACTCAAATATTGTAAACCAACATGTCTTTGTATTAAAAATAAGAAAAGATACAACAAGTATAGAAATACTATGCCCCACCTTGTCCTTCTATATCCCCTTCCGATCAATGGATTAATTTAAATACAAGAAGAGATGACGAATAAATTATAATTGGTTTTCCACAAATTGGACTTCCTACTTTATGACCATATTTATAATTCATTTATATTTCAATTTAAGAATGTCTAGAGCAAATAAATCAAGCAAGATTAGATCTACACAACATCAATTAGTTGAGAATAGTTCAAATTTGGTTTTGGAATTGATAACTGGACGCCACAGTGAATTTGACAAGATAATCTTTGGAAAAACATTTGAATCTCCCAAATCATGCCTCATTTTGTAGAACAACTCATTAGACACTCAATTTCGTCCATCCTACACAAAACCCATGTTTTAGATTTTTCAAATTTGTTTTTATCTACCCACAGATTTCAACACAAAATTGACTCTCCTTATCTAGCATATATCTAACTAGGAACGTTTGACCATGAGTTTGAGCTCACAGCTGCTACACGGAATTACTTCATAAACCGTCATCAACAAAATAACGCATAATAATATTTAATTTATTAAAAATGAAGGAAAACAAACATTATTCAACCACTAAAGCATAAATAAGTATGACATGGTGTTTTATGAGAAATTATAGTAAATGTAGTGGTAACCGAGAGGTAATATGAAGTAAAAGGAATGAAATGGATATTTGTAAGTGATAATAATGGTGACAAATCAGTGACCCAACATCTCCCCCAAACTAAATATGTTGCCTGTCCTTGTACAACCCAATACCTTTCAACCCAACTGTAAGGACCCATCTGAATGTTGCTTTCATTTTTGAGTGCACAAAAACCAACTACTCTCCTTTCCCAACTGATGATGCTGATAGAATACAATACGTTTTCCCTAATAGCACCTTGAAACCTCTTCAAACAATGACAACCCTATTTTTGTAAAATTACATTTCTCATAAAAGGGCCATCTTAAAACATATGCAGCATATTTGAAATTTTGGCATTTTGGTGCAACAGTAATCTAGATTGAGGAGATCTTTGGTGACTATATTGATCACCATATAATGCCTCTGCCTACCAAAAATTATCATGACAAACCAGTTCACCTATATCAACATATAAACAAATAAGTTGCTACATGTGAGTAACAACAAGAGTTGCAGTAGTAACAAAGAACTTTTAAACCATTTTCTTGCAAAATACAAACCGAGTTTCGGTGAAATTTTACAAGAAGATTTTAAATTTTTCAATGATTCTCCATCCCAAAAATCAAATCCATATGATGCATGGATCTCAATATATAGGCAAAATGGTTGAAAGTGATGATGGCCATTTTCTTGAAAATAATGCAATAGATTGAAGAGAAATTTAATGGGTTTGTTCATCATAATATTATGCACTTTTGTCCAAAAATCACAAGAACCTAGTTCTTGGATCTCAAGATATTATCAAATCATTTTTTGCACTTTACATAGAAAAACAAATGTGAACTAAATACCGCAAACTTTATCGTCTTTGGTTTCAAAAAACATCTTAGTGCCCACTAATCCATTTTAGACTTGCATATACCAAGTATGCAAGACCAAACCCACACGAACAAATATTTAGATCCATGGTTTAAGAAATTATTGTAGACACAACATGCTTGAACAAAAGGTATTGATTTCAATAACCAACTATGAAGACAAATGTAACACAAATATGTTTAAATATGCCCATCCCATTTACCATATCCACCTCAAGATTGATACTAGAATGTTTCCACATATGTCTCTTAATGTTACTGTAGAGATGGCTAAAAATGTGTTGTCTCAAAAAATTGGAATATAGTAGTATAAATGGATAAAAATTACATGGTTTCTCTACTGCTTTATGCTTCAAAATAACCTTCAAATTATTGCACCATATGTTGCTTGTTTATCCACAGTCTCCTACAAGAAAATTTATGATGGTAACAATATTGGATATATGACACATGAAAAAGAGTGCACATCAACCTCTCCCCCAAACTGAACATGATGCATGTCCTCGTGTAGCACAATACCCCTTATGGAAATATTAATATAGCCTGTTTGTGACAATAAAGGGGGGCCTGCAACCTTATAGAAACATGGACCATGCATGAATGAACCATGGAAATGAACACAAACCTCTAAATGAATTTTCTACCAAAATGGATTTCTTTTGTTATCCCTTTGTTTACAAAACAATTTATCAGCTTCACAAGATAGAAACTTTATGACACTTGGTATTACTCATGAGAGCAAAGCACATGTAAAGGAAATTAGTCCTTCTAGTAGTGATGCATTCATCCATGGTCACAAGAATACAAAGAAGTGTCCAAAAAAATTGTAGATCATCATTTGGAATGGCATAGAATACCCATCATACATTGTTCTTGTAGGGGATGGCCTTTTGTGATTTGAATTTTCTATTTATGCTAATAAAATTATTCCTTTATGTTGCTATCAACTCTTACTAGTTCAAATTTAGTGAAAAAAATATACCCAAAAAATACCAAACATTGCACAATGTTGCCATAGATGCATGCTAAAAGAGACTCGAGGTGTGGGAAACGTGTGGATTGTAACAAACATTTTTTGCATTTAATGACCTCTCATTCGATCATGTAGATAAACATTCATCCTAAAGATGATATGATATAGTCAAGCAAAAATCAAACAAAAGAGATATTGTGTTGGAGATGACATTTAGAAAATGCTATATATTAGACGATGCTTTGATTTCTATTGTTGGTTCTTGTGGAGAAACAATAATACATTCTCTTCTTATGGTTGGTTCTTGTGTGGCAATATCAATGCCTCTACTTTTGGTTCTTGTGTGGAAACAATAGAGTTTCTTTCTTACTATTTGTTCAACAACAACAATATCTTATGTAGCAACAATTGTTATCATTTTTAGTCCTCTAGCAAGGTTGTCGATCAAGATGATGCCATGGGTAGGATGATGTCATGGGTCAAATGGATCAAGGCAGGTTTTGGAATGAACAAGGAAGGTGATGGATGTGAAATATTGTTAATGGCATGGGCATGATAGGTAAATCAATGAAAAATACCCCACCCCCTGCCCCCACAACTAAAATCCTTTTATGTCCTTAAAAAATGACATATGGTAAGGAAGTGGAAATGATAGTCTAAAAATGGAAGTGAATAATGCTTAGTGTTTTTTCATGACACTCCTAAATTTTTAATAAATAAAAAAATCACGCTATTTTACCTCTGTGAAAACTTGGATTGGCATGGATGGACTGAGGATGATGTAGTTAAAGATGAGGTCATAGAAAGAAATATGAGAATGGTGTGCATGGGGAACAAAAGAACAATACAATTTGAGAGTGATCAAGGTTGAAGTGGATGTTGATAGGAAACTAATGACTGATGGAAAGTAAATGGAAAAGAACTGATGAACTACTATAACATATGATGTGTAGGAACTCTACTACAAAGATAGAGAAATCCTTCTCTTATTTCTACTGAGAGTTGCATGTTGATGTTAAAACCATTAGACCATATAGTGTTCAACCACTACAAAAACTAAGATATGAGTCTCATCATGCGAATAAATGTGTTGATGTCAAGCATGAAGTGAGGTCATTGGATTACCAACCATTAATGTATCTCGTCATCCAATATGAAGCATCTCACCCTTGATGTCAGTGAGCACTAAAGTAATCTAGTGCATAATGACAAGTACGAATGGATGTGTTGGAGTTGAGTCACCTGCAAGATTAATTAATCAAGAGGCACTGATGAATCCCCATGATTAACAACAAGGAAAACTACCATTGATGTATGCAGATATCAGTGCACTGTGAAACTCTAACCTTGGCCCTAGATGATGTGCTAACTTCGATCGAACAAGGTTTGTTAGAGGGATGGCCTTAAGAAATCTCCCTGACAACTAACATAAGAATATGACAAATGATTTTGAAAGATTGTAGTACAAAATTGAATCAACATTACATGCAGAACTTTATTTGAACTTTTTCCAACTAGTAACCTAGATTTCAAGCAAAGCTCGTGTCTAATTGCTTTAATAAACTAGTTTTCACAACTAAACTTATTTTTATCTTTACTATTTTATTTGTTTATTTATTCTTTACATTATCGTACTCTACTTCAAAAGACAAATTTTCCTTCAAGTGTAGGAATATTTCTATTGTATCCTTAGGCATAACATAATTACAAGTGTACTCATAATAAATCTTGAAAAATATACTTTTAAAAATACCAGAACATGAGGGAGCAATCGCTCTAATAGAGATGGTGCTAAGAATTGTCGAAGAATGCAGTGGTTAGGCCTGAGGATTGCTTGGAACCATGATTCAATGTAGTCTTTGTCTTCTTGGTTATCTTCTTTAATTGGCATGCCATGAATTTCTCCAAAGTTATCTCATCAAACTTTTGAATGCATAAGGGGCCTAGGTTTGGTGATAAGGATGCAAGGAATGCTTTGATTTATGGTTGTAAATGATTTGTTCCACTTTTAATGTTGGCCATGATTATTTGCACTCTTCTTAAAGATGATAAGGATAACTAGAAGAAAATTATACGTCTGTTGAAACCCATCAAAATTCAGTCAACAACTAGCAAACCTAGCTAGGAATTTTGACAAACACTTAGTAGCTCATTGGTTACTACTTCAATAAAATTTCAACAGTCATGTAAGGGCCCAAATACATGTTACTGTACTTTGTATAGGTAAAAACACTAGTGCTAAGAAAATCTAGAAATTAACTGCACCGGAATGTACACAGTGAATAGCAATCATTTAAACACATTTGACACTGACATTTGGTCCAAAGACCATGGAAAAACCCCCTAAGGGGAAACTAGTGAATAAGGTACATTTCTATTAAATGAGCTTCAAAAGTTTATGTAAATATCATTAAGTACAATCAACATTAAATGCACTTAACTCTCATTGGAAAATGTGCCAAAATAGACACATAAAATATAACCAGAAGGTATAGTCCATACAGTCACTGTAAATCCTGTTGTACAGTCACCAAACAACAGAAAAACACTTATCTCTAAATCTATGCTATCTCAGCCTTGATTTATGTGCAGCCTTCTTGGCTCTAGAAATGTGTGCTATAGTACAGTCTATATTGTACAACCCTCCTAAAAAATTGTGCAGCAGTCTTCTACCTCAATATGTGTGCTTCCTTCCACTCTTACGATATGCGCCCTCTAAGAATCTTTCTGATTTTGATGCTCCAAATGTCCTTCTCTTCTCAGCTCATACTCTCTCCTCATTCAATATTTTCAAGACTGTCTCTTGGAATTCCTCTCACACTTCTCTCCAAAACTCTCTTGAATAAAAAAGTGTGTGTCTAAACTCTCCTACTACACTTTTTATTAAAGGTGAGAATGTCTTTGTCTCTTCACTTTCCCAAGTGACATTGTCTCTTCACACCCCCCAAGTGACTCTTCACTTTCCATGGGTGAGATAAATTATGCTTTATGAAATAAAAAATTATTTTCCACTCACAACTTTAATAAAAACTCACTTTAACTTTATAACTCTAAAGTTAATGACTAGGAAAGTCACTTAGGTCCTTTCTACATGCCTAGACACTAAGCAATGTATAAGACCTTCCTCCCTATAAATTTCAACACTCCCTTTTAGTGAGGGAGGTAATTCTAACACCTCCACCAATATCACCCTCCAGACCCGTCACTTTGCCTGCTATAGCAACTCCTTCTGACTCAGAAGCTTGTCATGCTACCTCTCCTGGACTCTGCACTAGAGATCTGTGCCAGCCACACTGAGAACTCTCATCTCACTCTTGCTCATCTATCAGTGTCGTATCATACCAGCTGAGCCTCCGACTATTACTTGAAGAAGCCTCTTGTCCTCTTCCCTAAATGAAAGACTGAATACTCGATACCATATCAATATCCATATCTTCCCGCTCTCCCTTTGTATCTGACACTGATCCAAAATATGATATCCACCCATATTCTTCGTACATAGGTTTCCCATGAACTATGTGCATTTTGTCCCTCCAATCACCCAGCAACACTGCTTTAATCGGATGCAATTTCACTGATGAACTACTTGCAACTCTCTTGCAAAAATTTCGTTATACAATTTGAACAACTGGTATTTTCCCTTCTTCCTAGGAAAAAAAACTTGCAAATCTCTTGCAAAACCTGTGCCAAAATCAACTCAGTTGTACTAACTTACAAATCACATGCAAACAGCTACCACAAACTTCCCTATTATCAAACTCAGAGCCCCATCTCTAATACCATGTTGAAACCCATCAAAATTCAGACAACAACTAGCAAACTTAGCTAGGAATTTTGACAAACACTTAGAAGCTCACTGGGTACTACTTCAATAAAATTTCAACAGTCATGTAAGGGCCCAAATACATGTTACTGTACTTTTGATAAGAAAAAACACTAGTGCTAAGCAAATACAAAAATTAATTGCAACAAAATGTACATAGTGGATAGCAATCATTTAAACACATTTGGCAAAGTCATTTGGTCCAAAGACCTTGGAAAAAACACCCAAGGGGAAAACCAATGAATAAGGTATATTTCTATTAAATGAGCTTTAGAAAATTCTGGAAATATCAGCAAGTACAATTAGCATTAAGTGCACTTAACTCTCCTTGGAAAATGTGCCAAAATACACACAGAAAATATCAGCAAAAAGTATAGTCCATAAATTCACTATACTTCCTATTGTATAGTCACCATACAACAGAAATTCACTTATCTCTAAATTTGTGCTATCTCAGCCTCAATTTTTGTGCATCCTTCCTAGCTCTAGAAATGTGTGCTATAGTACAGTTTGTATTGTATGTCCCTCCTAAAAATATGTGCAGTAGTCTTCTACCTCAAGATGTGTGCTTCCTTCCACTCTTGGGATAAGTGCCCTCTAGGAATCTTGTTGATCTTGTTTCTCCAAATATCCTTTTCTTCTCAAATCATACTCTCTCCTCATTCAACATTCTCAAGCCTCTATCTTGGAATGCCTCTCACGCTTCTCTCAAAAAACTCTCTTGAAAAAAAAAATGTGTGTGTCTAATCTCTGTAACACCCCAGTTTTGACCCCGTTTGCATTAAATGTATATGATGTTTATATTGTAATTAATCATCGTGTGGATCTAAAGGCAAAATCCCCACCATCGATTTAGCATTTTATGTTTCGGCGATTAAAAATCGTTGCCGATGTTATTTCGTGATAGCTAGGCACATTATAATTTTGGTCATCATGTACATATGCAGCTTAATTAAAAACCCACAACCAGCGATGTCAATGCAACAATAATGAGATGGGGGCATGATTTCCTAAGGATAAGTCGGGAGGGATATTCAAACCTTTGGGACCAATGGTGAAAATCCAAATGTCAAAGGGAAAACCCATCAAAACTGTCAACTACCCTTTTCTTGTCTTTTTCCCCAATCATTTATTTCTGCCGGAAGTGATTGAGGTAGTTATTACATGGGAATGGGAAGAGTATGGAAGAAAAAAATCGAATTGGGCAGAGCACCCATTTTTGAAAAAACGTGTTTTGACTCCTGGGGCAAGTAAAAACCCAAAAACATATTCCCATTCTACCATGCATTCATGTTTTTCATTTTTAACCACCATTCTCTCATTCATGTGAGCTCTCTCAGGCATCCAGAGTTTCCTGTGTGTATCAATTCACGTTTTTTGTAGTATGGTCCATTTTTCCTAGGGTGGGAAATCGTTTTTTGGTAGTGCCTAGCGGATTGGGGAAGGGATCACAATTTTTGGGTGTTTGATGAGCCTTTTTGGCCCACATGAAGCCACAGAACGTGTTTGAAATGAATTGCAAAGTCTGGGTCATTTTTCCCAATTGCCACTATCAATTTTGGCCCCGGGATGTTTTTCTTCCATGCCCAGAACTTGCAATTGTTGTGTATGCCTTTGTTGCTTTGGTTTGAACTGATTTGGGAGTGGAAATGGGGTTTGACTAGATTGATAAACCTGGTGTGAGAAGGAACCTCACAAACATATCTAGGGGGTTGGTTGTCTTCTTTGCACACCCTGAATAACACTGGAAGGGAAGGCATAGCCTAAGGGACTATGTAGAAGAGAAGCGGATTCTTCATTGTGTTGGGTGTGTAGATTTTCTAGAAGCCAGACTAGATTTGGTGCAGGTGTCCATATCTCTATGGTTGAGCTCACTAGCTTAGCATTCAACCTTTCCAGTTCCTTTGTGTCCTGATAAACCCAACTGTGTTGGCTTGGTTGAGTTTTGTTGTATCCTTGGTTATGTGTGAGAAGGGGGGGCTCCCTCCTCTTAGTAAGGATTCTAATACAACTCATGAACTAATCACTCAAATACTATGAACTAATATGTCTTTGTATTAAAAACAAGGAAATATACAACAATTCTAGTAATGCTCTATTTCGCCTTGTCCTTCTATATCCCCTTATGATCAATGGATTCATTTAAATACAAAGAGAGATGAGGGACAAATCAGAACCGATCTCCCCCAAATTGGATTTCCTAATTTATGACCAGATTTAGAATTTATTTATATTGAAGTTTTAGATTTTTTATAACATATCAATCAAACAAGATCAAATCTCTACAACATCAATCAACTAAGAATAGGTCGAATTTGGTTTCGCAATTTACAACTGGTCGCAACAGTGAATATGGGAAGATACTCCTTGGAAAAAAATTTAAATCTCCCAAACTATGCCTCATTTTGGAGAACAACTTGTTCGCCACTCAATTTGGACCATCCTACACAAAACCCATGTTTTACATTTTTGAAACTCATCTTCAATTGCCCATAAATTCCAACATAAAACTACCTCTGCTTATCTACAACATATCTGATTGGGAACATTTGAGTATGAGCTAGAGCTCATAGCTACTACAGGAAATTGCTTCATAAATCGTCTCAGAAAAATAATGCATAATAATCTTTAATTTATTAAAAATGAAGGAAAACATGTATTACTTAACCACTAAAGCATAAATAAGCATGGCATGTTGTTTTATGAGAAAATATGGTAAATGGAGTGGTAACTAAATGGTAAGTGGAAGTAAAAGGAATGAGATGGATGTCTGTAAGTGATAATAATGGTGACAAATCACTAAACCAACAACTACAACACACCGTACAATTGTTTTTAAAATACTTTTTATATTTTTTGCAAAAAGTTTAAAAGATTTATGGTGTGTTGTTTTCGAACGCACAGGTGCGGATGTTTGTTTCAAATGCACATATTGTTTTATTTAAATTAAAAAAAAAAATTAAATTGATTTGTCATTTGAATGATCAGGTGCTTATATACATATTAAATTTCACCGGTGTAGTTACAGGTAATATGTGCACCAAAGACAAAACATCTGTAAAATCCTTTGGTTTCTGCCTCTGCTATAAACCGATAAAGACGATTTTACTCCTTGAACAATTAGATTATACAATCCCAACACTTAAATTTTAAGGATATGATTGTTAGACTATGGATTACGTTACCAATTACAAGGTCTTTATGTCACCATTATTTGTATTATTAATTTAGGATAATAGTGATTTATCATCAATGATTACTAAGTGGGTTAGTTAAGATTCTATGTCCTAATCATCATACATGATTTTAGGATATAGAGAAAATCTGTCTTTGAGGTGGAATCACCCATTGTACTGTATATTTGTAACTTTGGTGTGAAGATTAAGAATATGTAAGTGTTTCCTAGTGAGCCTTTTTCATCATCTTGTTGTTCTTGTGTTAACTTTATCATGGTGTCAAATCCATTTAGTTCTTAGGAAATGAATGCACCTTTGGGAATGATCCATTAGAACTGTTTTTTGAAGTGAGGAAGAAGACACAGAGGGGAGACTCCATTGACGATTGTGTTGGCCTATTGGTGGACAACTTTTGATCCACACTATGATCTTAGTCTTCAATCCGACGATATGCATGCCCAATTTGTATGGAAATTCAATGAAGATTGAGACTCTGAATTTCTCCAAAAAGGTGGTGGATGGAATATGTGTTGACCTATTCGAAGTCCAACAGAAGGTAAAATCAAAGGCATCTACAATTGAGTGTTTTGTGTGCAGAACTTAATAGTGGATGAAACATCAATGCCTCTATGCTTATTTCACATGTGGACTCTTGTCATATCTATGCGTGGAATTATTTAAATATAAAACTCTTAGTCATTATAGATCATGATGCGTAAGCTTTAAAGGAAGCCATGGCAACCCAACTTGGCCTCATTTCATTAATCATTGGTTCTCCTCCACGTGAAAATCATGGTTTTCTTGTAGTTTATGTTGTGTTCCTCCTCTGCACATGTTTCACCATTTTACAAATTGTGGCTTTAAGGGAGAATCAAACTTACTATGATCTCTTTTATTTGAGGGGATTTAGGTGTTCTAGGTCAATTGTCTTTTGATCCATATAGAAATAGATTGTGTTGGATCCTACAAATTGTAATTTCATGCTAAAAATGAAACACATTTTTTGGTGATCTTGAAGACTCGGTCTACAGTGTTTCCTTTCTCTAGATTTCACCCACAATGTTGCTTTGGAGAATTCACAGATTATGGTGATGTATCGCAAGTGGTGAAGAAAAGACAAAGTAGTACCGATCGTGTTGCGAATTGTGGTTTGTGTTTGACTAAATTTGTTCTTTAGGGTGTGTTTAGGTTCCCAAAGATCAATTATGTAGATGAACATAAGCCAGTGGTTGGATTCTTGTATCATGCTTGTTAGGGACAAATTGTTGTTTGGATACAATCCCTCTCGTTTGTGTTCATTGGTGACCTTTTGTTTTAGGTTCGTGGCTAGAAGATATCCTGGTAGTTTCATGTTATCTAGAGCCACACTTTGACAAGATTGAGACAAGGAAGCCATGACCAAGGAATGAGTTGATCCATGGGACTTATGAATAGATTCAAAGTGGTTTTTGAAAGCAAAATGAAGTGAAATTGACTTCCAATGTTGATAAAGAGACAACTCACACACTCATCCATGTGCTTGCTGAACGCTGAAACTAAGAGGACCCCACACACATCTTGAGCCCACACACATACTAGCTAGAAAGAATTGAGATGTGTACACATACCATGTGATGGGATGAGGATCCCACACTAAAAGACGACATAATTCACATTTGTCAATGTATGCATGTGTCATGAAAAAATGAGGTATCTTTTATTTTTTGGTTCCATTTGCAAAGTATCGAGTTTGTATGATAAAAAGGGTAAACAAATTTTTTTTGAAAGCACATTTTGCATATGGTAAACCTTTTTTAAATGTAGCAAGGTGCTGAAAATATTTCTATTACTTTTTATATAAAAAAAAGTGGAACGCTCTTTTCTTAAAAGCATGACATTTTTTTTAAGCATATCCAAATATTGTAAACGAGGTTGAGATAGTATAATTGCACACTTTTGTTAGTGAAGTATTGTGGGCGACAACGTTTTAACAAACAAACAAATAACTTACTTGAGGATAAATTGAGACATTTAAAGTCTCATATGTCTCGTTGGTATACATGTGTTCATTGGCAATAAGAAATGAAGCATGATAGAAATATCCATTTACCATCCCAATTGATAAAAATTATCATTTTTTTGGGTGGATTCATCGTAGACCTATCTTGAAATTGAATAAGAGGGTTTAAGAATCTTTTTGTGTTCATGCGCATGCACTCATGTTTAATGGTGTCTATTTTCCCTTCATTATAACATTACTTCATATTACAAGCACACACATTTAAATTGTTGATCACATCAACACTTTACAACAAAACTAGATCAATATTCAATGACAAATTTACAAGCACAAGGAAACTCAATCAAAGTAATTGAATGAACAATTCACATTCAATTTAATGTATTCATCTATTCAAATTCAAAATCAACATCAAATTTGAGCAATATACTTGCAAATAGTTCTTTTTGTAAGTCTCAAATCAATTTGAATTCAATTTATAATCAGGTGCATGCATTCTCGGTTAACCGGACACCCTATAATTTCTGAATTGAAATCATTGAGTCTTTCATTATCAAAAGGGGGGATTCACAAGAATCCCTCTCTTTTTTGAGTCAATTATAAGAAGATCATTCAATATTTTGAAATGGATCAAGTTCAAGAACTATTAGAGTTATTGAACACTCTAATACTCTCTACTATAAATGACATAATTACAATCAACATAAAAAAATCTCAAGTCTATTCTAACTTGATTGTAAGTTTCACGAGATAAAGTTGAACTTCTCCAAACTCGACATGATGAAATAAAATTCAACCGTTTTGAACTAGTTCTTGTTTATAATATACCTTTGTTTGAAGAAGATAAATTGCATGCAGAAGATGCCACGGCACAAAGTGAAAGTATAAATGACTGTGAACTTGAGGTTTTGTTTCTAATTTTAAGACAATAAACACAAGCAACAAACCAAAGAGGGTCTTTCCAATCCCATCATTGGCCTTTGGGAAGAAATAAGCTACAACAAACACATAACAAAACTTGGATATGAAAAGGAAGTTACCTTTCATATTCCCGATTAGTCCATACCAATCAAGTTCCATAGTTCTATATTCCTGCAAGAAGATTCAACTTCATCTATTCCAATTCAACATCATAATGCTGCATGCCAACATTGTCATCGATTTGGTCATATGGATTATTAGTGTTTTGATCTCTGTCATTGTCATCATTGTGACAAGAAGAATCATTCATGAAACAAATGTTCAACACTAAATAAACCTACAAGATTAAACGTCCACTATAGGTGGGTTAATCTTTGTCCATGACCTTCAACAACAAAGAAATTATATCAGTCTTACCAGAGAATTTTAACTCTCAAGTAAATACCTCTCTTGTATCTCTTTCAAAAATCTATTGCACCTTAAGGAATACATTGATCAAGTGAAAATGGTTAGTGATCATCCAAAACCACCAGATATAGTAATGGATTGGTTTAGGGTAACCCACATGAAAATCCATGACTTCTCACCTTGCACCTGACTGGGGGGAATATCATTGATGATAGTAATGCTTTAAGCTTCAAAGTCTTATCAATCGGCATTTAATCAGAGAATTTTTATGCTGAGTGGCTATCTACAAATCAAAGAGGGGAAGTTCAACATGTTACTTGGAGTCCTCTTCAAATTATCATCAAATTGACATTTGGGAAGATCTAGCATGGAATCTAGTTTCCTTTAGTTTCTCTTAATTATCCAATTGGGAAACATTGGGATGTTGTCTTACACCTAATTATGTCTATATTTAGAGAGTGCTTCAGTGATCTAATCGTTCATTGATAATAGAGTGGTGATATTACATGTTTACCAATTTGTAGAAGATGTCAGTGTTTTCTAGCTAAATTTCTTGGAAAATGAATAAATTGTCAAGCAATCAGGGAATGTTCAAACATGGTTGTTGTTCACTCTAGAATTTCAGTTGTCTTCTTGTTCATTGTAGATGAACCATCCAACATCTAGTTTTGATGGTTTTTCATGCAGATTTTAAAATGAAGCTCAAATGAAGGCTTTTTGAAAAATCTAACATATCACATCTAAGGCTTTTGCATTAATATTTATTACTTAACTGGTATAGATAGTTAGACTTGTGATTGAGAGGGGGGGGGGGTGTTAGTTTATGGATTAACTTATCAAACACAAGGTCTTCATGTCACCGTTATTTGTATTATTCATTTAGGATAATTACATGCTCAACGTGGAGTTAACACATGTCACTTTAATAAAATATTTAGTAAATAATTTTTTTACAATGTTGACCCTAACATAAACTTAAAAATGAAAGAGATGTATGTTTCAATTAATTAAAACTAAAAAATTAATGAAACTTGTATACTTCTTGATATGCAATCTGGGAGTTGAGCCATCATTAAACCATGGTTTACAATTGAGAGATTTGAGCACATCATTAAACCATGATTTACTAAGTGCCGAGAGGGATCAAATCCATTGAAGTGCAAAATTGGAGGAAAATATTACACCTCAAGGGATTTGATCCCTCTTGATGCTTGGTAGATTTCAAGTTAAGATGGATCTATAGTCATTTATCCTCAATTGTTAGTAATGTTGGACACAATTGCCACACTGAAAGGGGGTTTAATCAGTGTGTGAGAAATTTAAACCTTTTTCAACTTTTATCAGTCACTAAGAGTATATCAAGCATCATGTTATCAATTACATAATCATATTCATCATGAGTCATAAGCACAATAAACAAATCAAATAGAGACACAACAATATATGTAATGTGAGATTTATTTATTTGCAATGGAAGACTTCAATCTTCGCGATTACAATTAGCACCAACTGATGAAAAGAGCACCAACTCTTATGACAGGACCCAACCTAGTTTTCTTAGCTTCAACTAAGAAAGGGTTGAGGAATCCAATCCTCAAGTGCAAAACTCATCTTGCAACCTATTTCATGATCAATCAATCATATGTTGTATCTACTGCTCATCAACCTCTGCTCAAGAAGCCTCATCAATCAATATGTCAAGTATGTTGTTGCCATGCCACTTGTCATGTCATCATCATGTCTTTTGCTGCCATATCAATACTATCATTTCTTCTTGTCATCAAGATTTCTGCTCATACAAGAGACACTTCTGCCACTCAATCAATAATTGCTCCTCTTGAGAGGATCTGCTCAAACAAATAGCTCAAGAATCACATCATCCCAACACAACAAGAAATCTACCCATACATTGTTCATGTACATCATTGTACACTTCATCATACATAGTCACTAATCTGTTTTCACTGATCATCAAGTATGCATCATCATAGTGTATCATCAAGTATGCATCATCATTATACTTTACTGTACATAGTCATATATATATGTTGGATATAGTTATGTTCATAACCACTGCTTACTACCCCTGCACAACATCATTGCTTACAACACAAAATCACTCCTCATCATATGTAACTGTATAAGTGCTTTATGGAAAGTACATCTCTCTCAAATTATTGCCACTACACATTTACATCACCCCTCATCATTGTGCACATATATATATATATATATATATATATCACTGAGATATTATCCCATATTACTTGTACATCATGCCATAGGTGTAGGCATCATCATATGAGTGTAGAAATCAACATTAGTTCATCATAGCACTGAATGATTCATCACTCAAGTATTTGAACATATTGTGTATTGACTGTATGTACTGTGGACGATGTCAATTCTACTCGTCATCACCCTAATGGTAGCAAGGATCACATACAAGGGTTCCATGACCCCAACAAAATCATGAATGACCACAAGACAATGTTGAAGGAATATAAATACAAGAAAACCAACGATAGAGATGATGTGTGTGAGCTCACTAGAGCTAGTGGACTGAGGAAAAACTCGTGGAGACTAAGGAGATTCGGATAGCAGCAGTTAAGGAAGAAACAGTCTGAATTTTTGGTTTATGACAGTCCAAACTTGTGACTTGTCTTGGGGTCTTCTAAAACAAAAATAGTCCCAATTTTTGCAGTAGAGGTTGATGTAACTTGGATTAATATTTTTCGCTCAGCTGAAGGGAATACTCGGTGGAGTCTACAACATAAACATTTTTCTTGTCTTATCTTTTGGGGTGTATATTACAGGCTGTTGCTTGTCCATATGTTTTACCACAAATTTGCTTGAACAAACTGAGTTCTCTTCGTTTACACAGTCCCAAATTTTTAAGTCTTCCTCAGCATAACAGACTGAGTTTTGGTGACATCTCTTTGGGGTCTAACCAGCACATGAATGGAACAAAGCTTGGGTATGATTGAGGTTTCTTCTTAAACCGCCGAAGTTGATTGTTGGAGGCTTTTCCACAGTGTAAGATTAATCCACATTTTTTCTAGCTCATGAATACATAGTCCTCATGCAATTGCAAGAGTACACAATCCAATCTTGGGATTTGTTTGGGGTTCTTTGACAACATATGCACAATCCCAAGTTGACATTTTTGGAGTTAAGTATACAAGTATACACAGACTTGTCTAAGGTCTTAGACATACACAGTTCAAGATCATATACAGTCCAATCTTGAAGGGTGACATACACAGTCCTTGTTTGGCATGGAATAGGGCTCCTCCTCAACATATACACAACACAAGGATGACACTATTTGCAAAGTGATGCACAGTTCACTTCTGGTATGTATGACAACTTGTGAAATGATAATTATAGAAATAATGATGTAGTGTATGCATGAGTCCCTTGATAGTGCATAAAAGATTTGACAATCTCTCTTGGAGAAAAGTATATCCCTGAATGTGAGATACTTGAATGTGAAAGAGTAAGGATGGCATGTATATCTTCAGCATGGTAAACAACTAGTGAAGAAGTTAATGATGATGACAACTTGACACCTACAACAATATGACAGTGATGTACCTACAACAGAAGTCATGATGATGAGATGACAAGTGGCATGGCAGCAACAGACTTGACACATGTGGCTTCTTGAGCAGATTGACAAGTAGAGGTTGATGAGCAGAGATGGTTGAGCAGCAGATTGATGATAATCAGAGATTGGCATCAAGCTTGCAAGTTGAGTCTTGCACTTGAGGATTGGATTCCTCAACCCCTTCTTAGTTGGAGCTAAGAAAACCAAGTTGAGTCATGTTATAAGAGTTGGTGCTTTTCTAATCAGTTGGTGTTGATTGTAATCGTGAAGATTGAAGTCTTCCATTGCAAATAAATAAATCTTACCTTACATACATTGTTGTGTCTTTCTTTGATGTGATTATTGTGCTTATGACTGATGGTTAACTTGGTTGATGAATATGATGATGTAATTAATAACATAATGCTTGATAAACTCTGATTGATTAATTAAAGCTGAAAAAATTTAAATTGCTCTCACACTGATTCACCCCGTCTCAGTGTAACCATTGTCTCGAACAAATAACGAGGTTACATAAGATTTTCTACCATAATCATTATACATGATTTTAGAATCTAGAGCAAATCTCTCTTTGAGGTCTATTGCACTTTATATTTATAACTTTAAAGTGAAGTTAATCATATGCAAGTGTTGTCTAGTAAGTTTTTTCTGTCATCTTGTTGTTCTTGTGTTGATTTTTATCAATACTTATGATAAAAAGAGTAAAAATAAAGCAAATTTTCTTTTTAAATGTCAGATCATCTTTTATATATATATGTACTTTTGGTGTGAAGATTAAGAATATGGAATTGTTGAATAATGAGCCTTTTCCGTCATCTTCTTATTCTTGGTTAATTATATCATCTCAATGATGAAAAACAAAGGAGTCGAAACCATCCATAATTTCGTCAATAAATAATTTAATATATTAGACCAATCTTTGATGATGAAAAAATATTCGAAAGCAAAAACAATCGAGAGGGTAGAAGCAATGTCGCTGTCTAGATTGCTTCCAATTTTCTTAAAACCAAAAAGCTAAACAGTTAGGTGAGATTATATTCGTTGTAGAAATAAATCCAAGCTTAGTGAAAGCATCACTATGCATGTGAACGAATTGGTAGTCGCTTTCATAAGCATACAACGCATTTCTTCCAAGAATGGATTCGTCTTGATTTAACTCTAACGGTATCTATATAGTTAGTTTGACTTAACTATATGTTTATGTTCATATAAGTTAATTACCGTAAATTAATTATGGTGATTGAAATGAGATGTTATGATTATAAAAGTTTAAGTTTAAATTTTAAAGATTATAAATTTTTGGGTATTTAATTATTAATAAGATAACTTAATCATAATAATTAAGGGAGTAAGCTATCTACCCGACCATTTGCACCCAGGCCCACTGATGCCGTCAAGTGGATAACTTACTCAGTTACCCTCTCAGTAAGACTTACCCGATTTGATTTATGAAAACTTCTAGTATGAGATTATATGGACTCCCTCCGAATATTTTTCATTTCATTGGAGTCTCAGTGCATAGAATAGTGTATGCTGATAAAAAATTAAGAATAGAAATATGCAGATTCAAATATAAAGAAATAGCATACAAGTGTTTTCAATTTAGTGTCGAACAACTTAGAGCCCGATGTACTGCATTATGTGCTTCTGCATAGTTTCTACTCTGAATTGTTAATCAACTTACACAGTTTTATTGTTCTATTTATTCATTTACCCTGACTCCATTGTACTGAAATTATTTGGACTTATTCAATTCTCCATGGGATTATTCCTCACCATATAGTCTCATTAAAATCTGCATATTTTCTATTCTTAATCGTTTATCGGCATACATCAACATAGACTATTCTATAATCTCGTACAAAGCTGGAAGTTTTTGTAAATCAAATCCGGTAAGTCTTGGGGAGAGGATAACGGAGTAAGTTATCCATTAGATGGTGTCAATGGGCCCTGATGCAAATGGTCGGGTAGATAGCTTATTCCATAATTAAGAGGATATATCATAATGTTAAAAATCAAATTCATGTATTAATAGATATACAAATTAATTTGTCAATTCTCACTAGTTTATTAGGTTAAGCTACGATCCGAGTTCATTACTTTGAAGCGTGACTTAGTTGGGAGGAGACACAAAAAATCCAACAATGTGAAGGGTTGGTGTGGCCCAAGTTGAGTGCGATCCCCAAATGGTTTTGATGACTTAGATGCCCCTAGGTTGTGGTTTTTTGGCCAATGATTGTAATGCACATACCCCAAGTGATGGGCATTTCTAACATACATGTGTGTGTGTGTGTGTGTAAAGTATTTAATTATTGATAAAAAAACTTTATAACATTGATTTTTATCAAAGGTAATTCTCAAATCACAAATCTTGTTCTAGCTCCTCTCATGGGTAGAATACAAGGAGATAGAGCAGCCTTTGATTTGGTCTCAAAGCAACATATCTTCCGAGATTTCAATTGCAAGATGGACACTCTATCTAAAGAAATTGTGGGATTGCTTATTCGAAATGAAGTTCGAAATGGATCAGCTATGCCATAATCCTCCATATCTATTTTTTGAAGTATACTCGATGCATTTTACTTGGCCCATGGGTTTATAGATGTGTTTTTTCTTTTGTCTAGGTTGGAGACAATAATTTGCATTTTTTTTTCTATTTGTATTCATTGTTAGGATTTAAAGCTCTTTATGACCGTTTTGACAATTTTTTAAGAAAAAAATAGTGTTCTTTTTTCTGGAAGGTAGGAGTTAGGATCATGGGCCATAATTGAACAATGATTTACATATGAGGGATTTGAGCACATCATTAAACCATGATTTACCAAGTGTCAAGAGAGATCAAATCCCTTGAGGTGCAAATTTTCAGGAAAACTTTGCACCTCAAGGTATTTGATCTCTTATAATGTCGTCGACTAAGAACCATGCTTGTATCATGTAATTTGATATTTATTGCCCTAGTGGCAGTACAAATGTAAAATTTCACCATAGTAATATAAATTATAAATTTCCTTCGGTGGCGGAAACAATCTGAAGAGAAAGGGGAGTGGTAAATTCACCAAGGGAAAGTGAGAGGGGGAGCGGGGGGTGTTGTATAGCCTAGAAGGGGGCTAAGTCATAACCATGTCAACCATGTAATTTTAGAAGACTTCCTCTAATATTTTATTCAGCCTAATCCTTTGTTAATCTTGTGCTAAACCCTATTGACCTTTTATTTTTCTAATTTAATTTGCTAAGTATGTTTAAAGAATGGTTAGTGGTGGATTAGGTGGGGAAAATATTGGTGTTAATGGACATCTTGTTGCATAAAGAATAGTTTCCATGCAAGGTGATGGAATCGAGCCAGAAGAAAAAGAGGTGAAGAGTTTGTGGAGGGTATGTGACTGTAACAGAAGAGACAATGTGACTCTGCGACATGATGTTGTTAATGTGTAAGATTGTAATGTGATAACAGAGTGTCAAGAGAAGAACCATTGCATGCAGTGTTTACCAGTGTCGAACTATAGGAAACCAATTTCCTTACCTTGGTTTAATTTTGTTAGCATGTGCTTGAATGATGTGTGGTGGTCGAATTTTAATGGGGAAATATGCATGAATGATCAGTATATGTTGTTGTGGTGTATGTTAAAGTTTGAAGAAAATATGATGTTTCATGAATAAAATTCTGGTTGAATCCATATGTAGGTCATGGAATGTGCTATGCTTTGTTAAAGCATGGTTAATGAATTTTGTCTCAAGGAATTAGAATTCTATTTAGAATGATAATCAATTGGTAAAAATTATTGTTCATTTAGAATGTTGATAAAACCCTGATTATTAGGTGTTGTGATAATATTTGAGTTATGCTATGTTTATGAGCTATTATGATGTTGAATGTTATGCAACCAAGTCTCAGAAATAGCATAAAAAGAACAAAAACAGACAAGAAGAGAGTAATACACGTCGTAATAATGAAGAGCACAGATAAATATGAAACTTAGGCCTGTTAATTCTGGACTAACGAGTTTTAATCCTTGTTTAAGGATTGATTAGGTTAATCGAGTTGTGTTTTAAGTTTCACGCTTCTATTGTATTAAGTCCATTATGGCTCGTGGTGAATTGTTTATTAGAATTTGTTTCTAATTCTTGAAAAATTGTGTAGCATGTTTTAGAGCTTCGTTGTTGTGTTTGGTCGCCGATGGCTTTTGCATGGTCGTGTAGCGCCTCGCGGGGGGGCGTTACATCTCTCTTGGAGCAAGGTAGATTCAAAGTTAAGATGAATCTATATTGTTTTATGCTCAATAATTAGTGAGTGGGTTAGTTAAAATTACCTAACATAATCATCATAAATGATTTTAAGATATGGAGCAAATCTCTCTTGATTAGTGAACAATTTTTTGTCATCTTGTTGTTTTTGTTTTTGTGTTAATCTAATTAATAATAATGAAAAAAAAAGACTATAAAGTAGAGAACATCTTTTTGTAAAATGACGCTATCCATTATACTATGTATATTTGTATCTTTGTTGTAAAGATTAAGAATATGTAAGTGTTCACTAATGAATTTTTTCAGTTATCTTACCATTCTTATGTTAACTTTATCAACGATGATAGAAAAAGACTAAACTATTCCGAATTTCATCAATTATATAATTTACGTCGTAAGGCGTTCAACAAGTGGGAGTCGACTCCCCGAATTAATGCTTTTTTTTCCCTAGCCGTAGGATGCTTTCGTCCGACGATTGGGGTCATTTGGATCCTTCATTGCTTGATTTGGTCCTGATTGATGTTCATCTCTTCATCTGCTACCTTCTGACTAAAAAACAGCTATATCTGTCCTTCATCTGGCAAGGCTTATGTTAACGTAAATTGCTTTTGATAGATACGACGGCAGCAGTTCATCTATCTCAACTTAACCCATTTGAACGTCTCTGGCCTTAGGATTTTTGGAATCCAGTCATTGGTAGCCCGGTTGCTACGAACAGGGATACGTTCAGTCAATGCACTCGCCTCTACTTCCCTGTCAATTCCATAATTTAAATTTACCCAATTTCAACAAAGGAAAAAGGAGAAAAAAATAATCAGAAAATACTCACACGGTGATGCAATCTGTCCACGGAATTCAGGTCCTTGTAATAGGTGGTTTCCACAAACTCTTCGGGAAAACTCTCTCTGTTTTTGCATACAAATATCTCCGTTTTCGCATACAAATAGCCACTATTCAACAAAATAAAAGTTGAAATCACTGAGAATTCATTCATTCATTCACAATATGTAGTTTTAATTAATTAGTGTGACAGAATAGTGTACCCCAGAGCGGAATTTGAATTCTTGGTATTTCTTGAGCTCCGGGGGATGCTATCACATGGATCATCCTCAATATCATGATGCTCATCAGAGCTTGTTTCGCTGTGGAGAGGCTTCATGTATGGAGATCGCATTTATGTCAGTGGAGATCGCATTTCTATCAGTTGAAAAGATTGTCCATTGACAAGATTGGCCATTTAAATTTGCAGCACCCGCTCTCTTACAGGCAAGATAAATACTTATCCGATCTCTTACAGGCAACATAAATACTTATCTGAGCATTTATATAAATGCACCAACCTGCCAACCTGCATTGAATGTGAATGGCCTGCATTGAATGTGAATGTAAGGTAGACCGATAGACTATTTTTAAATCAGTTTCTCCTGCTTACTATATATTCATTATTGGATGCTTAATCCGACCATCACTCTGCATATGCATATTCCAGTCTTCTGAGGTAATACTCTCCAGCCGATCCTAGCTATGTTGTATTTCTTCCAGTCATTCATTCTATATATAATTAGCATAACTAGCATAACTACAATGTGATGTTGTGATGTTGTTGGTGCAAGAACAGAAAATGCGACTGTAACAACACGAGAAAAGTTCAGGCAAAGTTTATTGAAGTCATTAACCTGAAAAGGTCTACTAAAGAATTAGAGGAAGCAGTGTTATCAAGTATTTTTTCATCTTCCTGTAAATGTACAGCAGAATTGATTCATGTATCCTTCCATGTTCATCGACTGCTTCTTCAGCTTAAAGTATGGATTCATAGAATCTTCAATACAATTCTGCACAGGAGTAGAAGGCTACATATCTGAAGAAACATTTACACACAACACTTAACTTATAATTTTAATGCAATAATCGATAACAAACAATCCTTATATCATGGCATACCCACGCCACAAATCAACAGATACACAAATACAAGAAGCCACGCACCCAAACCAATCAATGGAACATACAAATCTATTATTAAGCAATTTAAGTACAAAAGAGGGTGTCTTGAAGTTCTGTGTGTCAAATATTCGGGATTCATTTGGAACTACATGGTTATTAGCTATCCAAGTTATCACCATTGTTTGAAAGATCTGCACAAGTTGCTTAGAATGCTTTATAATCGCAGTTTATCTGCTTACAATTTCAGTCATGGCTAATAGCTTAGGCATCAACATAGGTGTTTTGGATTGGCAAAGCTAAAGGCCCAAATATGTGCCTTATGAGGCATCTCCCAATCTGCATAATAGTTGTTTTGGGGGGATGTCATTGCTTATATAGTCCTATGTGAATCAAATAGTGAGTACAACATGGCGAAAAAGAAATAAACCAAGCCCTCTTTGTCTGTTCACTGAGTGACAAATTGACTTTCTGTCTGTTCACCCTGTGACAAATTGATTAACAATGGTAAAAAATGCAGGAAAGTGAACAATTTCTTATCAACTACATTTTAACATGAAGTTTCTCCTCGTACACCCAAGTTAATTTACTAAATTCTAAAGTGTTGTTTTATAGAATGGTATTGAGAGGACTCATCTGAGAAAAGGGGTAGTTATGAAACAGTTCAATTATTCACCTGTCTCGTGATTGTAGATAGCCCAGAGCTTCTTCTTGATCTCACAAGAAGCCATAAGCATCCACACCCACACCCGTTCAGAGCTTCCATCCTTCTTATTGACTGCATCTAGAATGGAGCCAGCAATTCCAGGGACCAGGAGAACAGGATCCAACTCAGAGTTCACAACTCTTGATTTAGAGTCGTGCCCGAACCAGGAAAAAGCAGTCAAATTCTTCACGCTTCTTCCCCATAATTCTAAATTCAGACAGCGAGACGGACTGATGGGATGGCTATCTGATACAAAACCCACAAAATTTATCCTGAAATTTATAAAAATCATTAGCACAACAGCCTGGCAGCTCTGGCTAAAATTTATCCCGAAATTTATATCAGCAGCAGCACACCAGCATGGCATATAGTTCATAGCTAAGTGCTTCTCCCAGTTTTGTTTGTCAGTAGTTCTGTTAAACAAAGCAAAAGTGGGCATAGATAGGTCTGCTCTTCTTAGTTGGTTACTTTGGAGCTCTGTGTATACACTTATATCAACAAACATCTATGAGTATCTTCCCGAGAAGCTCTGCGTATATCCTCCTACAAACAAACATATGTGGGTATCTGCTTGTGTAGCTCTCTGTATGCCCCCCTATCAAAAAACATCTGTGGGTATATGCCTATCATCTTGTGGAGCGATCGATGGTGGGTTTTTTCATGCCAACTGAGCGGCATGCAAGATGGGCATGCATGCAAGATCCGCGACACGCGTCGAAGAGCACTTAAGGTTTAATACAATGTGAACATATCGCTCACGGTGCCCGATATCAACAAAACCTAGGGGAAAATTTTAATTATTCAGCTTATTTAAAAGTGGAAATGTTTGCAAATAATGCTCGCCTGGTCCGATTTGCTCGTCTTGTGCAGTCCATTTTCTGTAGGCAACTGCATTCTCGTTCTCCACATGCATTTCCAGCATTTTGTGCAATTGGTTTTAGTCCCACGTCTTTGGCTTATATCATTATCATTGAAACGTCTTTGGCTTATATCATTATCATTGACAACAACCTGAATTCTTATATGGGTTAGCAAGCCAACGCCAACCCTATCAAAACACTTCAAAGGTTTCAATTCTGATTCAGAGCTCAAAGAGTTCATCCCCTTCCTACGCAGCATTAGTGGAAAGGCTTACAATCTTGCTTAATTGACTCATGAAAATTTTGAAATTTTGATGTATTCACTCGTGAAAATTTTGAAATTTTGATGTATTTTTTCTCATAATTTACATTTTCTACTTTTAAATATCAGCTTTTGTATATACTGTGACAGTGGAAATATATTCAATAACAATAATATGTTTTAATATGATATAAAAATAGATTGTATTATTTAAACTTAGCTTATAGATTATTGTTTTGGGGTTTATGACTTAGTTTGATATTGGTTTTTACTCTTAAATGTCATATGCTTTGACATACTCTCCATTTTTAATTGGGAAAATGGAAAAGTTTGAAAATTGAGTTTTCGGATATTTTTAAAAGTGAAAATATAATATATAAGGATATGTTTTAATATTATTTACAAAATGAAATTGGATTTTATAGAATTAGTTTTTAAATTAGTTTAAAGTTTAGGTATAAGTTTTAGTTAATAAAGTTGTATGTTGTTTAATGAGTTAACAAAATGTAATGATAAAAGAACTACTTAATGACATAAAAAGATGATCATTTATAGTCTAATTTATATGGGTTCAATTTATTTATTTATCTGTTCGCAAGTCTTTAAGTAAATCAAGAAACTTAATTTGGTATAAAAGCGATAATGAAGGAGGTCTTCTCTATGTATAATTTACTATGTTTATGTCTATTTTTGCATTAGAGGTAATGTATATGTAAAATTTAATTGTTATTAGCAATAGAAAATTAGAGGTAGTGTCTTTGTATAATTTACTTGTTATTAGCAATAGAATTTATCTCGAAAATTATATTCTTGGTGTAGCCTCCAAGCTTCACAAATAGAAACACTAATAAACATAGGTTTTATGCATAGAAAATTACACACTTATCATTTTAAGAGAATTTTATATGAGAAAATTAATCTTAATATTAATTTATGTTATTTGCAATAAACCATTAACAAACTAGATACCCACTAACTCTTGATTATTGTTAAATATGATGTTTGTAATGAGAGTCTATATTTTCTTAATATAGCAACACATCCATGTAATGATGTTTCTTTAACATTAATACTCTTCCCATTCCTTAAGTAATTTATAAATACACTTGCCATGAGATTTACCTAACCACATGTACTCACTTAAAGTTTGCCTCAACCCTAGATTCTAAAGAGTATTTATGTCAGGACTAAGCATAAAAAAAGGATAAAATAATGACAACAATGCACATAAATGGACATATGAGAGTTACCTTAGAAACCCAAACCAAGAAGTCCATCCTTCATGTGTAAGAGGTATTCATTCACCTTGGTCTATTTGGCTAAGCTAGAAAAATGAACCCAACATCAACCACTTAACATTTTACAGTGGACTTCTTAAAGTCTTTAAATGAGCTTAATCACATCAAATACCAAGTTTTTTCTCAATATTATGTACACATATATAATATTTCAAAAAATTTATAAGTAAATTAAGAGTGAAGTTTTAATTCAAAAAATTTATAAGTAAATTAAGAGTGAAGTTATAAATATTAGTTTTAGTTGTTATGAAATAGAGATGAGATTTCTTCTTCAAATTTGAGAAGTTCATGGATTCAAGTTTTATAATATTTTTAAGGCTAGCTTTTATAAAAATAGTTATATATAAATTTAGGTTTAATATGTATTTCAATCTATTTTTTTATTATCTTAATTTTAAAAAATAAAATTAATAAGTACAATTATGATTTATATATTGTTTTTCAATTAAATTTCAAAATATTTTTTTTAACTACAACTTTATAACATCATAATTAATTAATATGAATATCATTTTTTTTTAATATAATATACTACACTATGTCAAAATTTTAAAATGTTGTTTTTTAAAATTGCACTACATGTTTTTGCACCACATGTTTTAAAATGTTGTTTTTTAAAATTGCACTACATGTTTTTGCACGGCTTGCACACACTAAATGATCTATATTGTTTTATAACAAATAATTTGATAAAGTTTCAATATGGCCAAGATTTTGGATATTACACTATATCGAAATTTTCATTTACTTTATTTTTACTTTACACTCTTACTGTTACTTTCATTAATAAAAAGTATACCCTTAAAATCAACTTTGTAAATTGTTAACCAACTAAAATCCTCCACATGAGGTCACAAAACATAAATTAGTTAGGTAGGATTGATTGGGCTAGGCATCCATTAATGCCCTCCAATCTACTTTCATTAGGTATATTTTGAAACATAGCATTGTTGACTTATAGGGTGCTTTATAAATCCTGCTATAAGCAAGTGTTAAAAGAAAACCCGGATCAGAAGTGCGCCGTGCCCAAGGAGGTTAAAGCCGAGGTATAGTTGCCCTGCTCTCCCCTACGAGTCACCCAACTCGTTGTAGGGAGACGACACTATACCGTGCAGGCCGAACCACTGATCCACACTTGACGCAAGGTATCTTAGTGGCCAAACTTAGGACATCACCAAGGAGCAATTGTGGGTGCAATTGACTCCTGAAGTCGGCTATTGCCGTTGGGAGGTGTTGCCAAGTCTTCTAGATTGGAACATTTGCCCCATCGCCAGTAGAACTGCCTCTTTGTTACCTTCACTAGTCAATTGGTGTGTGGACTCCATTGTCACCATCAACTGTGCTTTTGGAAGGCCCAGTTACATATCCGCGGAAAATCATAAGGTATTTTAGGCATTTTACACTTATTTTTATTTATAAATTCAAGCTACCTAACTCATCATTAAACATAGCCTACATTTTGTGACTCTTTCACTAAACCAACTTTGAACATATCACTCACTTGTTGCACCTTTTACACTTATTTTCCTTTATAACTACAAACTAACTAAGTCATAATTAAACATAGCCTACATCTTGTGACTCTTTCACTAAACCAACTTTCCACATATCACACACTATGTGCACCTTATTGCATTTTTTTTTGCTCACATGTTAAATTATTTTGGATGGCTTCACTCACTCATCTACTGCAATGTCCACACAAGAAAATGTCTTTTTTATTTAAACCCCTTCCTTTTTCTTTGTTTACACAAAATCATCATTTCATGGAATAATATGCTTTAATATTGACTTTATTGTATTCTAACTGGTAACATTGTCCATTCACTTTTGAATTTTATATGACAAAAATTGTCTTTTTTATTTAAACCCCTTCCTTTTTCTTTATTTTAACAAAATCATCATTTCATGGAATAATATGCTTTAATATTTACTTTATTGTATCAATTTGTAAATATTGCTTATCACACTGCATTCCCAAGATTGCCTTGATTTATTTCAATGGTTTCTATATTTAGGAAATAAATGCTTGTTGTTCCTGATCATATTTCTAATTATTAGAAACACCTATTTCCCCCTTTTTTTACTTTCCCCTTACACCTAACTTCCTTTTATTTTCTTGTTCCTCCCAGGTAACAAATAATGGCCACCCCTTTGACCGAACATGCCATTGAATTACTACTTGCACTAACCTCCGACATGCAACCATTCCTACAAATATTTGGTGTGGAACAAGTCAAATCTATTCGCACCTCAACCATATGATACCGAACAACAATCTCTAATGGGACACACATGCACCACACCATGCTTCCATCAAAGTTCAATTCTCTCATCGCTTCAGGAATACTTCAACAAGGGTCTATTATACACCTTAAGAAATAGACATGTGCAATTCTTTGCGAATGCATGTACGCTTAATTTTTTATTATACTAACTTATGTTTTCGTTTCTTCCCCATTTAGTAAAATCATTTTTTTTTTCTTACTTGTTTTTTCCCTTGCGCAGGTCTATCTTACTACATGAATTTGATGTCATCAAGCCCTCTACACCATTGATTGGCCACCCAATCGCTATATCTCGCCCACCTTCTCTTGAAACAACTTCCCCATGCTCTTCAATGCAAGAACCACCTCAAAAGAAACAATGCACGCTTCTTCAAAGTGCTTCACCATCCACTGTTGAAACAACAATTCCTATCAATGCATTGAGCCCCTACACCTCAAATTGGTCCATAAAGGGTCATGTCCATGATAAATAAAACCTCTGCCACTTCACTAACCAAAAAGGCCCTGCGAAGGTATTCGGCTTTGACTTTATTGATAAGGACGGGGGTGAAATACACATCACTTGCTTTAATGATTCTGCAGATGTTTTTTATGATCAAGTGCTTCCTGGCCATGTCTACCTCATTTCCAAAGGCACTATCAAACCAACAAACAAGATGTATAGCCATCTTACAAATGAATGGGAAATCTTCTTGCAACCAACCTCCATTGTTCAACATTTTCCACTAGAAACCATTCTACTTCCACAAATGCATTTCAACTTCAAAACTATTAAAGATATCAAGTCATCTCCTATCAACTCCATTGTTGACATCATTGGTGTTTCCACAAACACTTCCCCTACTGCCCCTATACATAGGAAAGATGGTTCAAAAACTATTAAAAAAACAATCCATATAAAGGACAACTCAGGTTTTAGCATGGAAGTTACTTTGTGGGGAGAACATTGTCATGTAGAAGGCCAAGAACTATCTACCTTGCGCTCTGAAAATGCCCACCCTGTGCTTGCAATCAAGGGAGGTCGTGTGGCCGAGTTTAATGGAAAGACAATTGGGACTACATCCAAATCCATAGTTATCATAAACCCAAATATACCAGAAAATCACAAACTCACCCAATGGTTTGAAAAAGAGGGCTTCCATACTTCGTCCCCGTCCTTAACTACATGATATCCAACTTCTCCTAACCACATAAAAAACAAACGAACCCTTCTTGAAGTTGAAAACATTCATCCTTCTGAAAGAGCTGAATGGGTTTCCGTAAAGGCTACCATAACACATATTGATGCTGACAACTTCTACTACCTTGCTTGCCCTTTAATTTCCGATTCAAAACAATGCATGAAAAAAATCATCAAGAATTCTACCAATGGTTGGCATTGTCCCAAATGTGAGGTTGACTTGTCTGATTTTGAGTACAGGTATTTATTGAAACTGAAACTTCAAGATCACACTACCTCTCTTGAATTAGTCATCGCGTTCGAGGATGCATCCACTGAACTCCTTGGTATCGCTGCAAAGGACCTACACTTACTTTCTTCTGATCCTTTCGCCATCAAGGAAATTTTCTCTAAGGTTGAATGCACGCAATTCCTACTCACACTTTCCATTAAAATGGAAACATTTAAATACAAGCCTCAATTGAAGGTCATCATCATGCGCTCTGAACATGTTGACTTTGCGGCAGCCAACAACTTACTACTCCTTGACATAGCCAAAATGGGGCACGCATAGAAGGCATTTAGGAAAAAGAAAATCCCTTAATTTTTGTAATAGTTTAACTATATATATTTTTCCTAGAAACCTTTGCCATACATGCAGACAAACAATCTCCATTCTGTATTACTATAGCTACAATTTCTACACTTGAAGCTACTCTTATATATTGCTTTTTACTTCGTATCTTATATAAATATACAAAAAAATTTCCAAGTTTTCCTCAACTGTAAATGTGTTCTCTTTATTGCATTTATCTTCTTATCGCCTTGTTCTACTCTACATTAATCTTAGCAATATCAATGTTAATATTAGTTTTTTCATGTTCTAATATGTCATTTTAACACATGCACTTCTTTATATGTCAAAAAACATACATTCCATATTTGTATTTTAGTGGTATATCATTTATTTATTTTTTTCCTTCATGCATTTACCTACTTACAATGCTTTCAGTCACTTACAATGCTTTCCTATATATTCCTTGTATATTTATTTTTGTCTCATTTTATTTAAATGCAATCACTTTTATGAAAAATGAGTTACTTTTGGTAGTCAATTATACACTATTCCAACTACACACATTTATTATCGGCACATTTTTTAGTTCTTTTTTCCACTTACAATAATTTCAATATTTTTTTTAAGGTACATTGAAAAAAAAAACACACTACTACTACGTAATTTATCAACAAATGCTTCTCTTTACATGTGATTGATTTACTTCATTTATCTAGCCATGTTTTCATATTATTTTATCTTTTTTCTTTCTTCAAGCACTTTGCATCCCTTTATGTACCTTGAAAACAAAAATTACCATGTCCTACATATAACATATTGTTTCTTTAGAATGTCCATGAAAAATTTGCAATTCCAAAGTCTCTTTACATGTCTTACATATAATCCCTTTATGTACCTTAAAGAACATGCACATGCCTATCATTTGGCTAACAAAGACCACATAAATGCATATAGGAGACATATTTACCAACAAAACAAAAATGCCCTCTCCATCCATATGGTAGAGTCTAATATTCCCACTCCAACTCCTACAACATCCGAGCTTTCAAATCCTACCCTTCCATTTCCATACCACAACAAAGCAATCCTACTTCCCTCCATGCAAACCAAAGCTACAACTTCACATGTTCATACTAACCATCTTCCATCATTAGACTACCCTTCCACTTCTCAAACAACCTCTTCCCCAACCATCCCAAATACCATTCCTCCACCCAACAAAGCCATACATTCCTTCAATGAAAATAACATATCTCAAGCACATCAATGCTTTCGCTTAAGGCTAGATAAGCTACAATCCATCCATGTTTGTTCAATCTGTAAAGAATCTTATCCTGGACTTCATTTCCGCTTTTTAAATGGCCAACATAGCTATTCTAGATGTTATTCAAAAAAAAAATATTGCCATACATATAAATCATTTTCCTAACAACCTTTGCCATACATGCAAACAAACAATTTCCATTCTGCATTACTATAGCTACAATTTCTACACTTAAAGCTACTCTTATATATTGCTTTTTACTTCATATCTTATATACATATACAAAAACATTTCCAAGTTTTCCTCAACTTTAGATGTGTTCTCTTCATTGCATTTATCTTCTTGTTGCCTTGTTCTACTCTACATTAATCTTAGCAATATCTATGTTAATATTAGTTTTTTCATATTCTAATATGTCATTTTAACACATGCACTTCTTTATATGTCAAAAAACATACATTTCATATTTGTGTTTTTGTCGTATGTCATTTATTTATTTTTTTCCTTCATACATTTACGTACTTACAATGCTTTCAGTCACTTACAATGCTTTCCTACATATACCTTGTACATTTATTTATGTCTCGTTTTATTTAAATGCAATCACTTTTATGCCTTCCAATTTACTTTTGGTAGCCATTGATACACTATTCCAAATACACACATTTATTATCAGCACGTTATTTAGTTCTTTTTTCCACTTACAATGATTTCAATATTTTTTTTTAAGGTACATTGAAAAAAAACACACTACTACTATGCAATTTATCAACAAATGCTTCTCTTTACATGTGATTGATTTACTTCATTTATCTAGCCATGTTTTCATTTTATTTTATATTTTTCCTTTCTTCAACCACTTTCCATCCCTTTATGTACCTTGAAAACAAAAATTACCATGTCCTACATATAACATCTTGTTTCTTTAGAATGTCCATGAAAAATTTACAATTTCTAAGTCTCTTTACATGTCTTACATATAATCCCTTTATGTACCTTGAAAAAATATATTACTATGTCCTACATATAACATCTCATTTCTTTAGAATGTCCATGAAAAACATGCAATTTCAATGTCTTTTACATGTCTTACATATAACATGGTGTTTCTTTTTTTCTTAATCAAATCCAGGTGCCTTCAATCCTCATCTTACTTTGGATATGTCTCCTCCGTCCAAAAAAGAACGTGCACATGCCTATCATTTGGCTAACAAAGACCGCATAAATGCACATAGGAGCCATATTTACCAACAAAAAAAAGATGCCCTCTCCATCCATATGGTAGAGTCTAATATTCCCACTCCAACTCCTACAACATCCGAGCTTTCAATTCCTACCCTTCCATTTTCAGACCACAACGAAACAATCCTACTTCCCTCCATTCAAACCGAAGCTACAACTTCACATGTTCATACTGACCATCTTCCATCATTAGACTACCCTTCCACTTCTCAAACAACCTCTTCCCCAACCATCCCAAATACCATTCCTCAACCCAACATAGCCACGCATTCCTTCAATGAAAATAACATATCTCAAGCACATCAATGCTTTTGCTTAAGGCTAGATAAGCTACAATCCATCCATGTTTGTTCAATCTGCAAAGAATCTTATCCTGGACTCGATTTCTGCTTTTTAAATGGCCAACATACCTGTTCTAGATGTTATTCAGAAAAAAATGGCCACCGCTTCTCCCTCTGGAACAACATGGACCCTGGTGAACAACCCCTTGTTCTATCCATCCTTACACAAGTTGAAGAAATGTTCATTTCACGTGTCAACCCAATTTTGCAAGTTACCCATGCTCGTGGTGGATAATACAAATATAGTGGCCATACAATAAGCTTTCCACAAGACATTTCAACGATCCTCAGTTTTTTGCCTCGACGTGTTGAAGACTTAGACATTTTAGTTGTCACTCATAAAACCTTCAACAATCAATCCTATGATTGCATTGTCGGTAGATCCCATGTTCTTGCAGCCTTGGAATACAAGATATCACATGACCCTTACTATAAAGATGTACAACTTGACCAACGTGCAATTATGGCTTTGCCAATTCCCCCAACAAATGTTTCCCCTTTTCTTCGACATTCACACTCCATTGCCCCTGATTCTAGTTTACCTACTGAAGATGTTCACCCTTATCAACCATACATTTCAGAGCCAAACTCCCAACAAACTTCGTCCTTTGCTAATATTCTGCCCAATACAGACACAGAGTTCCAGCAAATCAAAACCTTCTTGCAAACGCCTTCTTCATCTCCAACAAATGCAATGGATTGGCCACTATAGGTTTGTCACCTGTCAATGAATACAATACATAGGGCCTTTTCTCAATGGCATTTCCATCACTTTTCCCCCAAGGCACAACCATGTTCAAACAACCGCATTTTAAATCAATCGATCTCCACGAATATGCATTGCACCTTATTCACTACTATGATAACAGGTTTGGTTGCCACCCACGATTCCCCTACTACCCTTACAATCTCATCATGCGCCATCATAGCCAATCAATAGCAGCAATCTTTATTAAAAAAAACATTGAAGACAACTTCCCCACAACCATCTCTGAACTCAACACCCGCTTGGAACAAACTCCTTCTGACAACCTACCAGATCAAATCATGCATTTTGGCGCAACACTCCGTGGAACATGGTCTTTCTGGCACAAATCAAAAAATCAATTGACAGATATGATTTCCCAGCTTGGATGCCCAACTTTTTTCTTCACTTTAAGTGCAGCCGACACTAAGTGGCCTGACCTACATGCAGTCATTCCTGGGACACCACCAACTTCTTTTAACAAGCACCAACAATGGAGAATACAAAATATCATCTCCAACCCACATCTTGCATCGCTCTACATGCACCACAGGTTCACAATATTTCGTGAAGAGGTCTTGCTTAAACACTTCCACGCACACGATTTCTGGTATAGGTAAAGCTTCTTATCCCTTCTTACAATAACATATCTATTTTCCTTTTTTTCTTTTGCCACATATTACTAACACATATTTCATGCATAGGTATGAATGGCAAAGTAGAGGCTCTGCACATATTCACGGTTTCATGTGGCTACCAAATGCACCTAATATGAAGACGCTTGACTGGGAGAATGCAACTGAGGTTGATAATGCTAAGGACTTCTTTGATCAATTTATTTCTACTTGGAACACACGAGATAACCACCAACAAGCCCCCTTCTTACCCCACTCTGATATAGTTGATCCATGCATGTTATCTACTGCCGACATTCTAAAAAAAAACCCTTTTCAAGACTATACAGAACTACTCAATTGCATCCAACGACACACAAAATGCACAACAAATACATGCCTCCGAAAAAAGGGGTCTTCCTACACATGTCGTTATAATTCTCCATGGCCTTTACAAAACTCATCTTCCATGTTCATTAATTCCAATGGCAAAAAAACATACAAACCAGCTCGCAATGATGATCGTTTGAATAGCCATATCCCTTCCATCCTATCAATATGGTGTGGAAATGTTGATTGTCAACCAGTTCTCGACATACATGCCGTTCAAAAATACATTGCTAAGTATGCAGCTAAATCAGAAACAAAATCTGAAAGCTTTCACCAAATGCTTCGACGAATTGTCCATGCTGCACCACTTCTTGACCCTTCCATTGTTGCTATTCAAAAATTCCTTTCAGAAACACTTGTTGATCGTGACATCAGAGCCCAAGAAACATGCCATATGTTGCAAAAAATTCCTCTCACAATTTGTAGCCGTACTTTCTTATCCCTCAATGTCAACCGAAAAAATTTTAAACGTGTTTCATTAGACATCCCCACATCCTTCACATCACCAAACTTCATAGGTGCCTACCTTTCACACCCTTCCGCTCTTCATTCCATATCTCTCATTGAGGCTGCAAGATCTTGGTCATATAATGCTCAACGGAAAAAAGAAAAATGGAAATGAAGAGATCCCCCCGCCATCGTCCATGTTCTTCCCCCTTACTATTCTATCCCCTCCATAGATACACCCTTGTTCATTGATTTCTGCAGATCTAAACTCATGCTATACAAACCTTTCCGCAATATACATCTCGACATTGGTGCTTCCAACGATGCGATTGTTAAAAACTAGCAAGAACTTAGTTTGACCTACACTCCTTGGCATGTTGATAGGAAACCAATTGAACCCATTTCCTTACCAGAAGACACCATGGTTTCTGACGATTTGCAATACCCACAACCCATGCAATTAGATGAATGGGAATTGCTCTCCCAACTACACCCTTCCAATGACATGCAATTAAGTGACTTGGACATCCTTGGTCGTCGTGACTTTGACAAAAACCATAATTGGAATGATACGACCATCCCCCTCCACTTGCAAGAGCTTGCCATTGACTTCATACAAAATAATCGCTCAGACCACCACCTCCCTCAACCATCCTACTCTAATACACCAAATTCTCTGACATTGTCCCCAACTCAAATGAAAGCCCACTCCATTATCATGAATCACTCCGCAAACATCCTAACAAGTCCTCCACTCAGAATGGTTGTGCAAGGAATTGCTGGCACTAGCAAATCATTCTTCATTCGATGCATCAGAGAATCCCTTTCCTTGACCAAAAACTTCAATCAATCCCCAATCTTGCTACTGGCCCCTACTGGCGTCGCAGCTTTCAACATCCAAGCGTCTAATATCCATTCAGCCCTTCATATTCCTATAAAAAATTTCATGCCTTTGGAAGGGAATTCACTTTCAAACCTCCAACAGGAACTTCACCATATCCACTACATTCTCATTGATGAAATGAGCTTCCTAGGCCCAACACTTTTAACCCAGATTGATGAACGCCTCCGTGAAGCATTCCCTCAACATAAGAACATCTATTTTGGTGGTTGCTCAATCATTCTTGTGGGAGACCTTGCCCAATTACCACCAGTTATGGACATTCCATTGTATGCAGGCTCTTCCCATGGTACTGCACTTTGGCGCAACTTCAACACAGTTGTAACACTTTCAACTGTTTTTCGCCAACAAGGAAATGACCCATTGCAAGTCACCTTCAGAAAGCTTCTTACCAACATCAGAAGTGCAATAGCTACTATAGAGGATTAGAAGCTTCTCATGTCCAGGACAGACTCCTTCCTTTCTAAGGATGAGTTATCTGCTTTCAAAGGTTCCATGCACTTATTTGCAACCAACCAACTAGCTTCGCTTCATAATCTACATATGCTCAAGTCTTTACAAATTCCAATAGCACTTTCTATTGCTGAGCACATAAACAACCATGCTACGTCTCAAATTGAAGATGACCAGCTAGAGTCTGCAGTGTTGCTTTGCCCTGGTCAACGAGTCATGTTAACATCAAACTTATGCATTTCAGCAGGCCTCGTTAATGGATCCCTGGGACAAGTGGTTGATATTTTCTATAAATCACATCATCATCCTCCACAACTTCCAACATTTGTTGTTGTTAACTTCCAAAAGTACATTGGTCCAACATGGGATACCAACAATCCTACTTTTCTACCAATTCCACCTATACAAAGTGGGGGTCGTACTCAAATCCCACTTAAAATGGCATGGGCATTAACAATACATAAATCTCAAGGCATGACATTACCAAAGGCTACAATAGAAATTAGCACAATGGAGCGTCAAGGTTTGACCTTTACTGCACTCTCTAGAGTCCCGTCACTTAAGGATCTTCACATCTCCCCAGCATTTTCCTATGATCGTTACAAACATATGCAAGATAATCCACATGTCAATGTAAGGAAAAATGCAGAGACATTGCTACAATCAATGGAGCTCCCTTAACTACGTTCAATACGTAGGTACTTCTCTTTTTCCACGAAATTGGCTTCCCATGTATTCATTATCAGTAATTCACCTTCATGGAATTTCGTACTTAACCCATTTGAATGTCTCTGACCTTAGGCTTTTTGGAATCCAGTCATTGGTAGCTCGGTTGCTACGAACAGGGATACGTTCAGTCAATCCACTCACCTCTACTTCCCCGTCAATTCCATAATTTAAATTTACCCAATTTCAACAAAGGAAAAAGGAGAAAAAAATAATCAGAAAATACTCACACGGTGATGCAATCTGTCCACGGAATTCAGGTCCTTGTAATAGGCGGTTTCCACAAACTCTTCGGGCAAACTCTCTCCATTTTCGCATACAAATAGCCATTGTTCAACAAAATAAAAGTTGAAATCATATATAACAAAATAAAAGTTGAAATCATATATAACGCTACGTTACTCTTTTCTGAGAATTCATTCATTCATTCACAATATGTAGTTTTAATTAATTAGTGTGACAGAATAGTGTACCCCAGAGCGGGATTTGAATTCTTGGTATTTCTTGAGCTCCGGGGGATGTTATCACATGGATCATCCTCAATATCATGATGCTCATCAGAGCTTGTTTCGCTGCGGAGAGGCTTCATGTATGGAGATCGCATTTCTGTCAGTTGAAAAGATTGGCCATTTAAATTTGCAGCACCCGCTCTCTTACATGCAAGATAAATACTTATCCGATCTCTGACAGGCAACATAAATACTTATCCGAGAGTTTATATAAATGCACCAACCTGCCAACCTGCATTGAATGTGAATGACCTGCATTGAATGTGAATGCAAGGTACACCAATAGACTATTTTTAAATCAGTTTCTCCTGCTTACTATATATTCATTATTGGATGCTTAATCCGACCATCACTCTGCATATGCATATGCCAGTCTTCTGAGGTAATACTCTCCAGCCGATCCTAGCTATGTTGTATTTCTTCCACCTAACTACTTTTCTACTTGTCATGTGCATTATCTACTCCTCAACAACCTACAAAGTTCTTGTTGTAATCTACATATCAATGTTCTATTTTTCATTGACATATATGTACTTGCATCAAAACATTATAATGTAAGATGATCTAAATGTATATGAATTCTTTCAATTCTCAAAACAATTTGACAAAAAAAATATATTTTTATGAATCAAATTACAATCTTCTCATAATATTATAAATCTTTTTTTTATTATGAATTTAATTTATCTTTTTCTAGATATATATACCATTTTTAAGTTTTTCTTTTTAATTTTTTTGAGATATTTTCCAATGATGCCCATTTAGATGTTATGAATTCCTTATTAATGAAACACATTGAAGAAATGTATTCATGAATGTAACATAAGATCTACAAATACTATGAATCCATTGTCATTTGGATGATCCAACAAAACTTTTTATGATTACTTTTGAAATGTAGATAATGTAATGGCCAATTATGTGAATAATATAATGATAAATTTTATGATTCAACACTTCAAATTCTCTTTCTTATTGTCTATGCACCCCTGGGTACAATTGTAAGTTACAAATCGTTTCTTGTAAATGTTCATATCCCCTTCACATATATGTACTCGCATCAAAACATTATAATGTAAGAGGATCGAAATGTATATGAATTCATTTGAATACTCAAAACAATTTTACAAAAACAAATCATAACTGCTTGCCTTTTGTATTTTTAGACCTGCCTTTTATATTTTTAAACCTACTAAATTCTTATATGTAAGGATATATGAATCAAATTATAATTTTTCCATAATTTTATATATCTTTTTTATTAATAATTTAATTTATCTTTTTTCTAGATATATACAACAATTTTAAGTTTTTATTTTATTTATTTTAGATATTTTCCAATGATGTCCATTAACCTACCTATTTTTATATTATTAGAATTTGTACATGTTTGCGGAGATTCAAAATGTTCGGGATAACACATTTAAATAATGTTATGGATTCCATATTCATGATGCACATTTAAGAAATGTATACATCAATTATTTTTATTTCATTAGTAGATAGAACCATTAATTTTTTCAATGTTTCTTGATTGTAACATAAGAACTACACAAACTAACACTCCATTCAAATGAATTATTTTTATTTATTTAGTGCATAGATACAATGTTTCTTCATTGTAACATAAGAACTACATAAACTAACAATCGATTGTCATTTCGATCGATTGTAACATAAGAACAATTTTTATTAGCTAGAATTTGTGGTTCAAGACTTCTAATTGTCTTTCTTTCTGTGTATATAAACATCTCCTTGCTTTGCTTGCAACACGGCGTTCTGTCATTTCGATCGATTGTAACATAAGAACAATTTTTATTAGCTAGAATTTGTGGCTCAAGACTTCTAATTGTCTTTCTTTCTGTGTATATAAACATCTCCTTGCTTTGCTTGCAACACGACATTCTTTTATTGCACCCCTAGGTACAATTATACAGTTCTTTGATGATGTAAAACGACTCGAAAGCAAATACATTCGAGAAGGTTAGAAGCAATGTCGCTATTTAGATTGCTTCCATTTCCTTCAAACCAATAAAGCAAATAGTTACGTGAATATGATACATTCGTTGTAGAGATTGATACAAGCATCACTATGCATGTGAACGAATTGGTACCCGTTCTTCATGCGATGATATGATAAATTAATTATGGTAATTAAAATGTGGTGTTATGATATTAAAAGTTTAAGGTTAAATTTTAAACCTATACAATTTTGTATTTAATTATTAATAAGATAACTAAATCATAATGATTGTTAAAATGTTAAAAATCTAAATTTATATTTTTAGCAAATATATCGATTATTTTTAAATATTTAGTGATTGATAATAATTTATAATGTTGAATTTTATGTTTATCACAATTTATATATAAGTTGTGGTAGTTTATATATATGTGAGAGAGAGAGAGTTGAGGTATATGTCTATTGGATGTATTTTGGATGGTGGAGAGAAATGATTGTTACGTTTTTTAGATAGGTTCAATTCTTGATCGAACAACCTTAGGCCGTTGAGATTAAAAAAAAAAATATTGTCTAATGGTGGTAGAGCTTACATAATACTTTGTTTACCCAAAAGTAGTAGAAGATCCAGCACCCCCACCTTGTTGCGCTGAGAGGCGCTTCCTCATGTAACGTTCCTCTTGTAAATGTCGACCATAAAAAATAAAAATAAAAATTAATTATCCTCCAAAATAAATGTCGACCACAGAAACAACCTAATATGGGAGAGATGTTGTAATGTTCCTACTTAACAAAATAATAAAAAATAAAAATCGAACTATCCTCAATTTTTTTTGGTCGTGCACGTGGTTTTAAAACCATGTGCAAGGCCTCCTAACCAACCCATGGTTTTATTGTACATGGTTTAGGAGGGCCTTGCAAATGGGTTTAAAACCATGTGCAAGGCCTCCTAAGCAACCCATGGTTTTATTGTACATGGTTTAGGAGGTCATTGCAAATGACCATTGTGTCCAACAAGTAACGAGGTTACGTATGATTTTCTAGATTTTCTAGCATAATCATTATACATGATTTTAGAATCTAAAGCAAATCTCTCTTTGAGATTGCAACACCTATTGTACTTTATATTTATAACTTTAAAGTGAAGTTAATCATATGCAAGTGTTGTCTAGTAAGTTTTTTCTGTCATATTGTTCTTGTGTTGATTTTTATCAATGCTTATGAAAAAAAAGTAAAAATAAAGCAAATTTCTTTTTTTAAATGTCAAATCATCTTTTATATATGTACCTTTGGTGTGAAGATTAAGAATATGGAAGTGTTGAATAATGAGCATTTCCCGTCATCTTCTTATTCTTGGGTTCATTATATCATCTCAATGATGAAAAAGAAAGGTGTCGAAACAATCCATAATTTCGTCAATAAATAATTTAATATATTAGAATAATCTTTGATGATGAAAAAATATTCGAAAGCAAAAAACATTCGAGAGAGTTAGAAGCAATGTCGATGTCTAGACTGCTTCCAATTTTCTTAAAACCAAATGTCTAGACTGCTTCCAATTTTCTTAAAACCAAAAAGCTAAATAGTTACGTGAGATTATATTCGTTGTAGAAATAAACCCAAGCTTAGTGAAAGCATCACTATGGATGTGAACGAATTGGTAGTCGCTTTGATAAGCATACAACGCATTTCTTCCAAGAATAGATTCGTCTTGATTTAACTCTAACGGTATCTATATAGTTAGTTTGACTTAACCATATGTTTATGTTCATATAAGTTAATTACCGTAGATTAATTACGGTAATTGAAATGAGATGTTATAATTATAAAAATTTAAGTTTAAATTTTAAAGAATATAAATTTTTGGGTATTTAATTTTTTTATTTTTTTTACTAGAACGGTTATGGATTTTTTAGTATTAACTTCTGGCTAAACGGCTGCCAACGACCTTACACACAGTATTTTCTGATCCAACTACTGCAATATAACCAGAGTCACAGGGCATAGTCTTGCTAACAACGCCCATTACAAAATTCCTGGTTTTTACTAAACAGAAACAGAGTTTTTCATAAAGACGCAAACAGAGAATAAACTGATCCAAAAGGAAAACTTCGGTTGCCTTTGGCGACGGGCCTGCCTAGCAGTCTATCCTCAGCTACTTGCTGTGTTCCTTGAGCAGATCCTGAACCTTCTTTTCAAGTTCTGCCATACGATTCTTCAGTCCTCCAGTGATATTGGCAATATCTTTTATGTTTGTCATATTGTCATCAAAGATTTCTTCACGAATTTCTTTAAGCTCTTGGGTCATGGATTCCCAGCGAGTCATTCCAGTTTTTTGCATTCTTGTTTGCTTGACCTCCAACCGATTTAGAGCTTCCTTCACTTCGTCCAGGTCGTGCTGGATCAGACCCAGTCTTATCTCAATTTGGGAGGATGAGCTTGGCTCCATCTTTCACACCACGACCTTCTTTTAGGCTTTAGCCTTGCACAATGAGAACCTCTGAGTGCTCGCGGGTGCTTCCTTCTCGACCGACAGGGATTTAGTGAGCACAAGGCAGCTTTTGTCTTCCTGATAAAGGCTCGGGCCTGCCTTCTCCTCTTGCTACTGTTCAAATCTTCACCGATTTCGTCATAATGGTTGCACTGATATCTTATATCCATGGCGGACGGCGATTGGTGCCTCTTTCCCAATTTTGCAGTGCCGGTACTGAGGAACAGGGCCATGTGACTTCCTCTTGCTAGCTGGAGTCTCAGTCCGATTTTTTACTTTTCCCTGAGATCTACCAATCTCATTTGCCTCGATCCTGCACGAGATCAAAATGGTGTCCTCCCTATCAATATTTGCTGGTGACAAGAGGGTTCTTTTGTCCCATTCTTCCAAAACGCTAAGGAATTGGTTCTTGGTTCTCGATACCATTGACGAGGAGAACTCCCTTGTTCAATGAGACACCTATATTAGCTTCATGATCCTCCATTTGATTAAGGATTCTGAGGACGTGATAGCATTCAATTTCTTCAAAGTAATTTAGCTGGATTAAAACCTTCCGGTAGTAATGAGCAAGAGCCATATTTTTAGGAGCCTTTTTTCAGATTTAGCGCTTGGATAATGATTCTAGAATCCCCTATGACAACCAAATTCTTGATAGAAAGCCTTCTGGCCTGAGACAACCCTTGCCAGAGGGCTAGAATTTCAGCTATGTTGTTGGTATTCTGGCCCAACCCCCAGGAAAAGTTGAGAATAATTTTCCCTGAGCTGTCAAGTAAGACCCCTCCACTTCCCGCGTACCCGAGATTCCCTTTCGAGGCCCCATCCACATGCAGAACATGCTTCTCCAATGAGGATCTCCACTTTATAAACTCTTGTTCTTCTAACCTTATTTCCCAAGGAGAGTAGTGCTTGACGGTTTTCTTGATTCTGATAAGAAGGGAGGAGTCTAGATTATGGAACCAGCTGTACTCGTCTTTATCTGGGGTTACCTCATTGGTGATATTAGAGTTTGAGGCTACCAGGTCTCCCATAAGTGCTTTCACCTTGAGTGCCACTTGGTACGAAGATCCCGCATTATCCCTGAAGATCCTGTTGTTTCGTTCCAGCCACAGTTTCCAGCAAAGGATTTTTGGAACCCACATCCAGCACTGACTTAGTAACTTCATCTTGGTGGAGGAGAAGGGGGCAATCTCAGGCCAAGAGACAAACAGAGAAGTGAGAGAGGTAGGGAGGGGCAAGTTTAGCTGACCAAGCATGTCATTCCAAAGATCCATAGCAAACGTACACTTAAGAAAAAGGTGATCAGAGGATTCCTCATGGCAGACACAAAGAGGGCATCTTGAAGGCCCTTCCCAGCCTCTTTTTTTAAAGTTGTCCCAGGTAAGGATGCTATTATGCAGAAGAGACCAGCAAAAGAGATCAATTTTGGGAAGGGAGGGATGGCTCCAGAGGTTTCTCCAAACAGTGAGATCAGGGGCTGCCCAAGGGATAGCCAGCAGGGTTGAATAACCAGCAGCTGCTGAATAAAGACCAGTCGAAGAGCCCCAGCCTATTTGGTCCTTCTTTTTGGCCGAGAAGGGGGTACACCCTTGTAGAGCGTCCAATAGAGAACGAGCTTCAATTTCTAAGTTTTAAGGGAAGTCCCCCAAGTCCCATTTACGCCAAGTATCATCAAGATTCCAGACTGAGAGGTCCCAAAGGGTGGTTTTACTTTCGGAGTGGAGCCAATTTTTTATGTTATCCAACCCCTCCAGGTGTTTTAAAGGGGCCTGTCCTAACAGGGAATCCTCCCAGAACTTGATTTTTTTACCGTTCCCCGGGATCCAGGTGAGGTTGGAGGAGATCAGATTAGAGGCTTTCAGACAGAGAGAGAGGATGGGGGAGCCTTTCCTGGTTTGAGGGGGTCGTTCCAGGCATCTTTCTTTATGGTCGTAGAAGTATTTAATCCGGAGAGCTTTGGAGCTCCAAGTGGTTTTGTCGCTTATCATTTTCCAGAGAATCTTGCCTCCCATGGCTAAATTTTGAGTGGCCACATCTCTTATTTGCATCCCTCCTTCCCTCTTTGGGGCTTTGACCTTATCCCAGCTGATTAAGTGCATTTTCCTCCCTTCACTTCTCCCCCTTTCCTAGAGGAATTTTCTCAAGAGGCTATCAATGTCTTTCACTACTCCTTTTGGGGCAAGCAGGATAGACGCTTGATAGATAGGCATGGAGGTAAGAACATAGTTTATAAGGATAATCTTCCCCGCTTTGTTTAGCCAATTGGTTCCCCAGGCCATGATCCTGACCTTAAGCTTGTCTATCAAAGGCGTCCAAAGACTACTTCTGGGGGCTGCTCTGACTAGCGGAATTCCTAGATATTTAATGGACTCCCACATGGAGGTTCCTTCCATTTCTAGCGCCCTGGATATATCAATCATTTCGTTAGGAGGACAATTCCAGCCGTATATTTTGCTTTTCCTCAGGCTGATTTCACTGCCTGACATTTCAGTGTAGGCATCCAGCTCTCTCTTGAAGGATCTAGCAGTGGAGAGGTTGGCCTGGCCTAGGAGAAGAGTATCATCGGCAAATTGAGTGTGGTTAATTCTCTTAACTCTCGGAGAGATTGATAGACCAATCAGAGAACGCTGCTAAAGACTCTTGTCTAGTTGGAAACTTAGCACCGATTCTTGGAGGGCGTAGAGCAGAGGGGACAGAGGGCAGCCCTGCCTGAGCCCCCTCGAGGCTTGGAAGAAGTCAGTCGGCCTTCCATTAACCAAGGGGGCGATCCAAGGCCCCGAAATACAAGCTCTAATCCAGCAGATCAACTGGGGGTGAAACCCCATCTTGAGCATCACAGCAAAAAGGAAATTTAACCGGACTCTATCGAAGGCATTAGCAAGATCCAGTTTGACTATCATACCTTTCTCCTTTCTTTGGCAGCTCGAATGGATTGCTTCTTGCACAAGGATAATACTGTCCTGGATTTGTCTGCCCTGAATGAAGCCACCCTAGTTCTCCAGAATGATCCTGGGAAGAATTTTTTTTATTCTATTTGCTATAACTTTGGTGATGATCTTGTACCCAGTGTTGCAGAGCGAAATGGGACGAAATCTGGAGAAATTTTGGGCGCCTTTCTCTTTGGGAATTAATGCTAGAAAAGAGGAGTTGGTGCTCCCTCCTATTTTCCTGCATTTCTGGGATTTTCTCACCATTTTAACCAGATCTTTTTGAATGATATCCCAGCAGGATATGAAGAATCTGGCCGTGAATCCATCAGGCCCGGGAGCTTTATCAGGATTCATCCCGCGGAGAGCTTTGTTGATCTCCTCAGTCGTTATAGGGGCAGTCATTCTTCTATTGTCTTCTTTGTTGACGAGCTTGGGGACCACAGAGAGCGGATAGTGATCCTGCGTTGGAGGGGCCTCCATCTCTTATGTATACAGATTTTTAAAAAACGAGTGAGCTGCCTGTTTTATCTCATCAAAAGTATTAAAGGTTTGCCCCTGAAAATGGATCTCTCTGATAGTGTTGTGATTCTTTCGGCATTCTGCTTGTTTATGGAAGAAAGACGTGTTTTTATCTCCCGCTTGGAGCCATATACTTCGTGATTTTACTCACCAGTATTCTTCCTCCTTTCTCAGGGCTTTGTGGAGTGCCTTTTGCAATTCTATCTCAGCGTTCAGCAGATCCGGGGTGACCGGGGCAGACTCCATTTGTAGTTGAAGATTTCCCAGGGCCCTTTGAGCTTTCTTCCTTTCAAGGATGGGGGAGGGTAGGTTCTTTGCCCAGTTTTTGAGATCAGCTTTGAGCCTTCTCAGCTTTTCTTCCCATATGAAGAAAGGAGAGCCCGAAACACTCTTCTGCCAGGACGCTAAGACCAGATCATGGAACCCCTCCATGGTGACCCATAGAGGGCTAAAACGGAAAGGAATCGGGCCCAACTTATCTCCTGAGGATAGGGCAAGAGAGATGGGCTTATGGTCCGAAGTGCAAGCTTGGAGAATTTCGGAGGAGGCGAAGAGGCGAAGCGTCAAAAAGGATGAGTGAACTAGGAACCGATCCAAGCGCGCTGAGATGTGCCCCGGTCCCACTCTTTTATTAGACCAGGTGAATTTTCCTTTACTAGGTTTGATATCCTCCAGATCCCAGTCCAGCATGATATCTTCTACCCATTCCCTTGCCGGGTCTCTTACAGGAGAGCCTCCTTTCTTTTCCCATAGGGAAAGAGTGACATTCATATCGTCGGCGAGGACAAGATTCTCATGAAGATTAGAAGTCAAGAAAGAGTTCAGCGATTCCCAACATTCTTTGTTTTCCCATAGAAGAACCAGGGCATAAATGTTAACAAGGCTTACCTTATGTCCCGAGTCTTTATGCAGCAGTTTCGTAAACAACCAATGGGTGGTGCTGTATTCTTCAAGTAGAGCGAGTGAAGAGGAGTTCCAGAAGGTGGCTAGTCCTCCTGAGGCTCCCCTAGAGCTTATGGCTCTGCCTTCTCCTTTTTTCTAGAAATTTTTGCTAGCCTGGATGGTCTCAGGCTCCTCCATTTTCGTCTCCTGGATCAGAAATACATCTGGGGAAGTCATTCTGACTAAGTCTTTGACTGCTTCTTCTTTGGACTTACTTCCCAGCCCTCTGCAATTCCAGGAGACGTATTGCATTTAGGAACCGGGGGGAGGGGTGGCTCCTTTCGAAGCCTTACCTTTTTTTGTAGATCTAGTTTCCATCATATCCGGAATGGTTTGCTGGAGTCCTGCTGTTACGTCCCTCTATGATTTCTCCTCCCTTTTTTTTCTCTCTGGCTTCCTCCCTCTTGGAACCTTCTCAAGGGTTCCAACTGAGCTGCTGGTCTCTGTGGCCCCCCCATCTGAGTCTGCTCCAGTTTCGGTTCCAAGAGAGATACGTTCCTCATCCGATTTCATAGGTTCTTCTGCCTGAGGCATTCCAATGACCGGCCTTAGATTTCCTGAGGGGGTCAGAGACTGAGAGGTTATATCGATGGGGTCTTTCACAGGTTCCTTTGGTTGTCCAGCAGTTTCTTTCGGTGGCTCCTTTAGAGGGCTTGATTTTGAAGATGATGGATTCGCCTGCCCATTCCTAGGATCTTTGGGTTTTGGGCCTGCTTTGGCTTTCTTAACCCTTTGCCACCCTTCCGCATCTTCCTTTTCTAAGATTTGGTTCTTTGGGCAGTTCCTCTGGAAGTGCCCATGCTCTTGACAGGTTCTGCATTTAAAGGGGAGGTGTTCATAGTCTACTTTCTGGTAGTGGGAACAGGTGCCAATAGATATTTTCACAGCCTCTGGGAGCCCTGCCTCCAGGTCAACATCAACACATATTCTAGCACAGTTGTATATGGACTTATTGTATGCTTTATCAACGAATTTCCCTATTCTGTTCCCTATCTTCTGAAGCGCTTCATAGTTCCAGCAGTGAACTGGCAGATTGCGAAGCCTGACCCATACAGGAACCTCCTTGGGCAGTTCCACCGTGGGATCAAAATCCGGGGTCCATCGATTCAGATACAGCCCTTGGGTGCCCATAAAGTATGGCCCATTTCTGAATATGAGATCTTTATCTTCCTTATTTATAAACTCAAAGAGAAAGAAGCCACTGCTCAAAGGGTAGCAGGTGACTCCTTTTTTGAGATGGGGCTTCCAGTTTCTTTGGATCCAATCGTCTGTGGTTTTTGCTGAGGGCCAAAGCCCCATGAACTAGCCAACCAGCCCTCTCTAAGAGAGAGCAAGGGCTATTTTTACCAATTGTGTCTCCGACAGTGCGATTTCTGGGATTTCTTCAAGATTTTTTATGAATTTTGGAATAGAGAGGGCGACTTTACGCTTTCCTCCACTGGAAACCAACCTCCTGAATGCGTCCTCCTCAAAGATTGGCGGGGGAGGGGCCGTATCCCCACCCCCAAGGGCGACCATGACTGTCTTGCTGCGCTCCTGATCACTCCTTCAAACCCTAAGTCTCTCCTCATGCTGGATCGCGGCCGGTTCCAGGTATTTAATTATTAATAAGATAACTTAATCATAATAATTAAGAGGATATATCATAATGTTAAAAATTAAATTCATGTATTAATAGATGTACAAATTAATTTGTCAATTCTCGCTAGTTCATTAGGTTAAGCTATGATCCGAGTTCATTACTTTAAAGGGTGACTTAGTTGGGAGGAGACACAAAAAAATCCAATAATGTTAAGGGTTGGTGTGGCCCAAGTTGAGTGCGATCTCCAGATGGTTTTGATGACTTAGATGCCCCTAGGTTGCGGTTTTTTGGCCAATGATTGTAATGCACATACCCCAAGTGATGGCCATTTCTAACATACATATATGTGTGTGTGCACGCGTGTGTGTGTCTCTAAAGTATTTAATTATTGATAAAAACTTTATAACATTGATTTTTATCAAAGGTAATTCTCAAATCACAAATATTGTTCAAGCTCCTCTCATGGGTAGAATACAAGGAGATAGAGCAGCCTTTGATTTGGTCTCAAAGCAACATATCTTCCGAGATTTCAATTGCAAGATGGACATTCTATCTAAAGAAATTGTGGAATTGCTTATTCGAAATGAAGTTTGAAATGGATCGGTTATGCCATAATCCTCCATATCTATTTTTTGAACTATACCCGATGCATTTTACTTGGCCCATGGGTTTATAGATGTGTTTTTTCTTCTGTTTAGGTTGGAGACAATAATTTGCATTTTTTTTCTATTTTTATTCATTGTTAGGATTTAAATCTCTTTATGACCGTTTTGACAATTTTTTAAGAAAAAAATAGTGTTCTTTTTTTTCGAAGGTAGGAGTTAGGAACATGGGCCATAATTAGACAATGATCTACATATGAGGGATTCTAATGGTGAAATATGCATGAATTGATCGAGTAGAGTTCCTAGGTGCTGAGTAAGCAGTGATGAGTTTCATTGTGGTGCCATTGTAACGATAACAGAGTGGGAATTGTGTGGTTTGACACGAAATTGGCCATAGCAATCTTCTTGGATGCATGTAAACCTGTTTTAGAACCATGTGTTTGGGAGTGTGGAAGAATGTTATTTCCTGAGTTGGAAATAAATTCTTGATCTCTAGTTTTGGGAGTGTAGCAGAATGATATTTACTAAGTTGGAAATTGATTATGGATCCCTGTGTTGGGAGTGGGTTGAATGTTCTTTCTTGAGTTGGAAACAGATTTGGAAAGAAGGGAGAGTCTCTTGGTGAATTACAAGTCCCAGCTCGGGGGTGCTCTCTGTATGCCAAAATAATATAGGTTGGGAAAATACCTATGATGGGGTGGAGCGTGGAAGCCACGAAGCTAGTTGCAATTTTTTTTCTAGATAAGTGTTGAAATGAATTATTAATTTGTAATTAGTTAGGTAACTAATTATGTGAAATACTTTCAAGTATATGTTGTTGTGGTGTATGTTAGAGTTTGAACAAAATATGATGTTTCATGAATAAAATTATGGTTGAATCGATATGTAGGTCATGGAATGTGCTATGCTTTGTTAAAGGAAGGTTAATGAATTTCTCTCAAGGAATTATAATACTATTTAGAATGATAATCAATTGGTAAAAATTATTGTTCATTTATAATGTTGATAAAACCCTGATTATTAGGTGTTGTGATAATATTTGAGTTATGCTCTGTTTATGAGCTATTATGATGTTGAATGTTATGCAACCAAGTCTCAAAAATAGCATAAAAAGAACAAAAATAGACAAGAAGAGAGTAATATATGTCGTAATAATGAAGAGCAAAGATAAATATCAATCCTCTTCGAGGGAGGAGCTTCCTTACACAATGTATTGAGTACACAAGATAAGACAAGATACAATGCTTGCTAAAATGAAAATATATCCTTCCTATATATAGGAGACATAGGTGTACAATAACAACTAAAATACTCACTAATAGACCCAAGCCTATATCAATAATATGTAATACACCACCATATAGAGGATAAAGTGTCACACTATAGGGGGAATTGTACCCAACATTTAGGGATTAACATGCCCCTCCCCTTCAGATAAGTGTTGTCCTCAACACTTGGGTAGTTGTGGATGCATCTATATGGAGGCATTGTCTTCCCATGTCGAATCTGCAGCTGGTAAGTTCTTCCACTTGATGAGGTACTCAATAATAGCTTGATTCCATAGTTGTTTGGGGCCTTATTTGAATTATTTGTTCAAGTTCCCATATGATTTTTCCTTCCTCAAAAATCCTTTGACTGTGATGTTGATTTACTTATTGTTTCATCCTATTTTTGGACATCTTCAGTATTTGGAGACTACTTGTTGGTGGTCTATGCGATCTACCACTACTTGAACTATAGATTTTCCTTCTTCAAACCTTGATTGGAATATTGTTTTATGCCCTACTTGGACTAAGATGCATTTAAAATTTCATCTTCTCTAGGTCTACAACTTTGGCTTGTGGTTGAATGATGTGTTCTCTTTTTGATGTCGCGGGTCTGACCTAATTTGGATGCTCCAATAAAACTATATTGCAAGTCTCCCAACACTTCTTATTTTTTTCCTATCCAGAAGAGAGAACTTTTACATTATGCCAAGTGTCCAATATTTTGAATCTAACTTTGAAAAATATACCACATATTCTATAGGCCATTCACATTTTTTATGCAATGAGTCTCACTCAATTTTGATATCCGATGATCCAAATATAACAATTTTCCCTTGGACACCTTTTTTCAAACCCTTATTGGAAGATATTTTTAAAGGTGACTTGAAATTGAGGTAAAATTTGAATGTCATCTCCTATGGGTCTAAAATTGTGGCTTATTGTAGACTAATGTGTCCACTTTTCAATTCCACAAGTCTGACCTAATTTGGATGTTCCAATCAAAATTTATTCCAAATCTCCCCAAACTTCTTATTTTTGGCCCATCCAAAAGATTGAACTTGTACGGTATTCCATGTGTCCAATATTTCGTTTATGCAACTGAAAATCCTATCATAGATACCTTAGTCTGTCTTGTTTAGGATGAAATAGGTCTCACTCAATTTGGATCTTGGATGCCTCATATATGAACTTTTTCCCATAACACTTGTTTTAGACTAGGTTTTGGACTAGTAAAAACCCTAGGTCCCCCCATGAATATATCTAAAACTGTAATGGATCAAGATCTGAATTTCGGACTAGAGATATCCCGACTTGTTTTAGAGGTGGGTTCTTAACCTTGATCTCTGAATTCTTGTATCCAAGTTGACTAATCTTGCAAAAACCAATCCCGAGGAAAGAGCTCTTATACCAAATGTTATGCAACCAAGTCCGATAAATAACATAAAAAGAGTGGAGATAGACAAGAAGAGAGTAATACATGCCTTAATAATGAATACCATAGATAAGTATAAATCCTTTTCAATGGAGGAACCTCCTCACACAATGTATTGAGTACACAAGACAAGACAAGATACAATGCTTACTAAAATGAAAATATATCCTTTCTATATATCGGAGACATATGTGTACAATAACAACTAATATATACACTAATAGACACAAGAATACATCAATCATATGTAATACGCTACCATATAGGGGGTAAAGTTCCACACTATAAGGGGAACTATGCTCCACATTTAACACTAAAGGCATGTCTCATTGGACTTGATGGAAAAAGCATGTCATTGCTTGCTCAGTTATGCCATGTTGGTTATAAAGGGGCAAAGAGCTTGTTGTATTCATGAGGTTTAATTAGAATTGGAACAAGTAATTAATCATTATAATAAAAGAAAAGTTTACATTTACTTGAGTTGTTTATAAGTGCAAGAACAAACTAATGCATGCGTTGAACTCTGTCTTGAGTTATTGAAAAGCGATAGCATGACTTAGGATTTAGTTTAGACTTGCATAGCCTTGAAGTTTATGGCTTGAACTCTTATGTTCACCATCTTGTTTTGGATTATTGTTGTTGGGAAGTTGAATGCAACCATGGTTTTGGTTGCCCATTTCCTTGTTTATATGCATAAAAAGGAACAAGTGAAATAATGTTGTTATTAAGTGATGTTCCTATGTTTTCATTAGTCGAATAATTTGCTCGAACGGTTTGGTTTTGTTTTAAATTGCATCAATTGTAAGCAATTTTAATATTAAAATATGTTTAGTATCAACTTTTTATTGGTTAATTGTGGTTGATTATTGCTCGAATTACTGTAAAATCGGTCGATTATTGGGTTGTTAAGGCACGACATGGTTCATTTTTATCCATGGAGGTTTTTCCTTTGTCTCTTTGCTCAATATTCACATGTAATTTTTTTTTATGCTTGTTCGAAAGCTGGTTTGTGTATTCGTGGGAAAGGATTGAATGCTAAGTTAATGGTTGAAGCCCTCTGTTATTTACCTATTCGTTGCCTTAGTTGTTTTATAAGTTTTGGCTATGTGTTGGTCGGTGGAGTCAGATTAAATTCTGACCATTGGTTAACGATTTCGACTTTTAATCTTGATCGTTGATTGTCATTGTGCCAATTTGTGACTTCTGACATCGGGAAGGATAGGTGTCCACATCGGAATGCAGAAGTCGGGGGTGGATTTTGTTTCTTTGGTTGCATGTGCTGTAATTTGACTTCCGACGTTGGGAATTCTAGGTGTTGATGTTGGAATGCAGAAGTCGAGAGTGAAGTTTTGTTGCTTTGGTTGCGCGTGTCGACTTCTGACTTTCGACATTAGGAAGTCTAGGTGCTGAAGTCGGAATGCGGAAGCCAGGAGTGAAGTTTTGATGTTTTAGTTTCACGTGCTAACTTTCGACTTCCAGTGTCGGAATGTGGAAGACGCGAGTGAATTTTTGTTGTTTTGGTTACACGTGCCGACTTCCGACTTTCAATGTAGGGAAGGATAGGTGTCGACATCAGAATGCAGAAGTCGATAGTGAAGTTTTGTTTTTTTAGTTGCACATGCCGACTTTCAACTTCCGACGTAGGGAAGGATAGGTGCTGACGTCAGAATGCGGAACTCGGGAGTGAAGTTTTGTTAGTTTGGTTGCATGTGCCGACTTCCGACTTTCGACATCAAAATGCAGAAGTCGGGAGTAAAGTTTTGTTGCTTTGGTTGTGCATGCCGACTTCTGACTTTTAACGTCAGGAAATAAGTCGAGAGTGAAGTTTTGTTGCTTTGGTTGTGCATGCCGAATTCTAACTTTCAACGTCGGGAAGGATAAGTGTTGATGTCAGAATGTGGAAGTTGGGAGTGAAATTATGTTGTTTTGGTTGTGCATGCCAAATTCTAACTTCCGAGGCTGGGAAGGCTAGGTGCCAACGCCGGGTTGCAGAAGTTGAGGGTGAGTTTTGTTTAGTTTGAGTTTCCATGCCAACTGTTGACTCTCGATTGTACAAAAGTCAAAAGTTGGAAGAGTCTGGGTTGACAAGTTTTTGTCGAGACTAAGGATTAAGCCAATGGGACTGTTTTTAAGTGTTTTTAGTGGGTGATTAAACTTGTTTAGGATTAATTAAGCTTGATTAAGCATTGTTAATGTTTCTATTTGGTGACTAAGTCTTTCGGATCTATTTAGGCCTGTTGATTATGGACTAACGAGTTTTCATCCTTGTTTAAGGATTGATTAGGTTGATCGAGTTGTGTTTTAAGTTTCACGCTTCTGTTGTAGTAAGTCCATTATGGCTCATGGTGAATTGTTTATTAGAATTTGTTTCTAATTATTGAAAAATTGTGTAGCCCGTTTTAGAGCTTCGTTGTTGTGTTTGGTCGCCGATGGTTTTTGCATGGTCGTGTAGCGCCTGGGGGGCGTTACATCTCTCTTGGAGCAACGTAGATTCAAAGTTAAGATGAATCTATACTGTTTTATTCTCAATAATTAGTAAGTGCGTTAGTTAAAATTACTTAGCATAATCATCATAAATGATTTTAAGATATGGAGCAAATCTCTCTTGATTAGTGAACAATTTTTTGTGATCTTGTTGTTTTTGTTTTTGCGTTAATCTAATTAATAATAATTAAAAAAAAAGACTATAAAGTAGAGAACATCTTTTTGTAAAATGACGTTATCCATTATACTATATATATTTGTATCTTTGTTGTAAAGATTAAGAATATGTAAGTGTTGACTAATGAATATTTTCCGATATCTTACCATTCTTATGTTAACTTTATCAACGATGATAGAAAAAGACTAATAACTATTCAGAATTTCATCAATTATATAATATACAGTTCTTTGATGATGGAAAACGACTCGAAAGCAAAAACATTCGAGATGGTTAGAAGCAATGTCGCTATTTAGATTGCTTCCATTTCCTTCAAACCAATAAAGCAAATGGTTACGTGAATATGATACATTCGTTGTAGAAATTGATACAAGCATCACTATGCATGTGAACGAATTGGTACCCGTTCTTCATGCGATGATATGATAAATTAATTATGGTAATTAAAATGTGTTATGATGTTAAAAGTTTAAGGTTAAATTTTAAACATATACAATTTTGGTATTTAATTATTAATAAGATAACTTAATCATAATGATTGTTAAAATGTTAAAAATCTAAATTTATATTTTTAGCAAATATATCGATTATTTTTAAATATTTAGTGATTGATAATAATTTATAATGTTGAATTTTATGTTTAACACAATTTATATATAAGTTGTGGTAGTTTATATATATGTGTGTGTGAGAGAGAGAGTCAGAGTTGAGGTATATGTCTATTGGATGTATTTTGGATGGTTGAGAGAAATGATTGTTACGTTTTTTAGATAGGTTCAATTCTTGATCGAACAACCTTAGGCCATTGAGATAAAAGAAATAAATATCGTCTAATGGTGGTAGAGCTTACATAATACTTTGTTTACCCAAAAGTAGTAGAAGATCCAACACCCCCACCTTGTTGCGCTGAGAGGCGCTTCCTCATGTAACGTTCCTCTTGTAAATGTCGACCATAAAAAAACAAATATTTTAACTATCCTCCAAAATAAATGTCGACCACAAAAACAACCTAATATGGGAGAGATGTTGTAATGTTCCTACTTAACAAAATAATAAAAAATAAAAATCGAACTATCCTCAATTTTGTTTTGGTCGTGCACGTGGTTTTAAAACCATGTGCAAGGCCTCCTAACCAACCCATGGTTTTATTGTACATGGTTTAGGAGGGCCTTGCAAATGGTTTTAAAACCATGTGTAAGGCCTCCTAAATAACCCATGGTTTTATTGTACATGGTTTAGGAGGTCATTGCAAATGACCATTGTGTCCAACAAGTAACGAGGTTACATAAGATTTTCTAGATTTTCTAGCATAATCATTATACATGATTTTAGAATCTAGAGCAAATCTTTCTTTGAGGTTGCAACACCTATTGTACTTTATATTTATAACTTTAAAGTGAAGTTAATCATATGCAAGTGTTCTCTAGTAAGTTTTTTCTGTCATCTTCTTGTTCTTGTGTTGATTTTTATCAATGCTTATGAAAAAAAATAAAAATAAAGCAAATTTCTTTTTTTAAATGTCAAATCATCTTTTATATATATACCTTTGGTGTGAAGATTAAGAATATGGAAGTGTTGAATATTGAGCCTTTCCCGTCATCTTCTTATTCTTGGGTTCATTATATCATCTCAATGATGAAAAAAAAAGAGTAGAAACCATCCATAATTTCGTCAATAAATAATTTAATATATTAGACTAATCTTTGATGATGAAAAAATATTCGAAAGCAAAAAACATTCGAGAGAGTTAGAAGCAATGTCGATGTCTAGACTGCTTCCAATTTTCTTAAAACCAAAAAGCTAAAGAGTTAGGTGAGATTATATTCGTTGTAGAAATAAATCCAAGCTTAGTGAAAGCATCACTATGCATGTGAACGAATTGGTAGTCGCTTTGATAAGCATACAACGCATTTCTTCCAAGAATAGATTCGTCTTGATTTAACTCTAACGGTATCTATATAGTTAGTTTGACTTAACCATATGTTTATGTTCATATAAGTTAATTACGGTGATTGAAATGAGATGTTATGATTATAAAAATTTAAGTTTAAATTTTAAAGAATATAAATTTCTGGGTATTTAATTATTAATAAGATAACTTAATCATAATAATTAAGAGGATATATCATAATGTTAAAAGTCAAATTCATGTATTAATAGATGTACAAATTAATTTGTCAATTATCGCTAGTTCATTAGGTTAAGCTATGATCCGAGTTCGTTACTTTAAAGGGTGACTTAGTTGGGAGGAGACACAAAAAAATCCAATAATGTTAAGGGTTGGTGTGGCCCAAGTTGAGTGCGATGCCCAAATGGTTTTGATGACTTAGATGACCTTGGGTTGCGGTTTTTTAGCCAATGATTGTAATGCACATACCCCAAGTGATGGGCATTTCTAACATACATATATGTGTGTGTGCGCGCGTGTGTGTGTCTGTAAAGTATTTAATTATTGATAAAAACTTTATAACATTGATTTTTATCAAAGGTAATTCTCAAATCACAAATCTTGTTCTAGCTCCTCTCATGGGTAGCATACAAGGAGATAGAGCAGCCTTTGATTTGGTCTCAAAGCAACATATCTTCCGAGATTTCAATTGCAAGATGGACATTCTATCTCAAGAAATTGTGGGATTGCTTATTCGAAATGAAGTTCGAAATGGATCGGCTATGCCATAATCCTCCATATCTATTTTTTGAAGTATACCCGATGCATTTTACTTGGCCCATGGGTTTATAGATGTGTTTTTTCTTTTGTTTAGGTTGGAGACAATAATTTGCATTTTTTTTCTATTTTTATTCATTGTTAGGATTCAAAGCTCTTTATGACCGTTTTGACAACTTTTTAAGAAAAAAATAGTGTTCTTTTTTTTGGAAGGTAGGAGTTAGGAACATGGGCCATAATTAAACAATGATCTACATATGAGGGATTCGAGCACATCATTAAACCATGATTTACCAAGTGTCAAGAGGGATCAAATCCCTTGAAGTGAAAATTTAAGTGCAAAATTTTAGGAAAACTTTGCACCTCAAGGTATTTTATCTCTTATAATGTCATCGACTAAGAACCATGCTTGTATCATGTAATTTGATATTTATTGCCCTAGTGGCAGTACAAATGTAAAATTTCACCATAGTAATATAAATTATAAATTGCCTTCGATGGTGGAAACAATTGGAAGAGAAAGGGGAGTGGTAAATTCACCAAGAGAAAGTGAGAGGTGGGGGAGGGGGGGTTGTATAGCCTAGAAGGGGGCTAAGTCATAACCATGTCAACCATGTAATCTTAGAAGACTTCCTCTAATATTTTATTCAACGTAATCCTTTGTTAATCTTGTGCTAAACCCTATTGACCTTTTATTTTCCTATTTAATTTGCTAAGTATGTTTAAAGAATGGTTAGTGGTGGATTAGGTGGGGAAATTATTGGTGTTAATGGACATATTCCTGCATAAGGAATACTTTCCATGCAAGGTGATGGAATCGAGCCAGAAGAAAAAGAGGTGAAGAGTTTGTGGAGGGTATGCGACTGTACAAGAAGAGACAATGTAACTCCGCGACATGTCAATGTTGTTAATGTGTAAGATTGTAATGTGAGAACATAGTGCGAAGAGCAGAACCATTGCATGCAGTGTGTACCAGTGTCGAACTATAGGAAACCAATTTCCTTACCTTGGTTTAATTTTGTTAGCATGTGCTTAAATGATGTGTGGTGGTCAAATTTTAATGGTGAAATATGCATGAATTGATCGGGTAGAGTTCCTAGGTGCTGAGTAAGCAGTGATGAGTTTCATTGTGGTGCCATTGGAACGATAACAGAGTGGGAATTGTGTGGTTTGACACGAAATTGGCCATAGCAATATTCTTGGATGCATGTAAACCTGTTTTAGAACCATGTGTTTGGGAGTGTGGAAGAATGTTATTTCCTAAGTTGGAAATAAATTCTTGATCTCTAGTTTTGGGAGTGTAGTAGAATGATATTTACTAAGTTGGAAATTGATTATGGATCCCTGTGTTGGGAGTGGATTGAATTTTCTTTCTTGAGTTGGAAACAGATTTGAAAAGAAGGGAGAGTCACTTGGTGAATTACAAATCCCAGCTCGGGGGTGCTCTCTGTATGCCAAAATAATATAGGTTGGGAAAATACCTATGATGGGGTGGAGCGTGGAAGCCACGAAGCTAGTTGCAATTTTTTTTCTAGATAAGTGTTGAAATGAATTATTAATTTGTAATTAGTTAGGTAACTAATTATGTGAAATACTTTCCAGTATATGTTGTTGTGGTGTATGTTAGAGTTTGAACAAAATATGATGTTTCATGAATAAAATTATGGTTGAATCGATATGTAGGTCATGGAATGTGCTATGCTTTGTTAAAGGATGGTTAATGAATTTCTCTCAAGGAATTATAATGCTATTTAGAATGATAATCAATTGGTAAAAATTATTGTTCATTTAGAATGTTGATAAAACCCTGATTATTAGGTGTTGTGATAATATTTGAGTTATGCTCTGTTTATGAGCTATTATGATGTTGAATGTTATGCAACCAAGCCTCAGAAATAGCATAAAAAGAACAAAAATAGACAAGAAGAGAGTAATATACGTCGTAATAATGAAGAGAAAAGATAAATATCAATCCTCTTCGAGGGAGGAGCTTCCTTACACAATGTACTGAGTACACAAGATAAGACAAGATACAATGCTTGCTAAAATGAAAATATATCCTTCCCATATATAGGAGACATAGGTGTACAATAACAACTAAAATATTCACTAATAGACCCAAGCCTATATCAATAATATGTAATACACCACCATATAGAGGATAAAGTGTCACACTATAGGGGGAATTGTACCCAACATTTAGGGATTAACATGCCCCTCCCCTTCAGATAAGTGTTGTCCTCAACACTTGTGTAGTTGTGGATTCATCTATATGGAGGCATTGTCTTCCCATGTCGAATCTGCAGCTGGTAAGTTCTTCCACTTGATGAGGTACTCAATAATAGCTTGATTCCGTAGTTGTTTGGGCCTTATTTCAATTATTTGTTCAAGTTCCCATATGATTTTTCCTTCCTCAAAAATCCTTTGACTGTGATGTTGATTTACTTATTGTTTCATCCTATTTTTGGACATCTTCAGTATTTGGAGACTACTTGTTGGTGGTCTATGCGATCTACCACTACTTGAACTATAGATTTTCCTTCTTAAAAGCTTGATTGGAATATTGTTTTATGCCCTACTTGGACTAAGATGCATTTAAAATTTCATCTCCTCTAGGTCTACAACTTTGGCTTGTGGTTGAATGATGTGTTCTCTTTTCGATGTCGCGGGTCTGAACTAATTTGGATGCTCCAGTAAAACTATATTGCAATTCTCCCAACACTTCTTATTTTTTTCCTATCCAGAAGAGCGAACTTTTACATTATGCCAAGTGTCCAATATTTTGAATCTAACTTTGAAAAATATACCACATATTCTATAGGCCATTCACATTTTTTATGCAACGAGTCTCACTCAATTTTGATATCTGATGAACCAAATATAACAATTTTCCCTAGAACACCTTTTTTCAAACCCTTATTGGAAGAAATTTTTAAAGGTGACTTGAAACTGAGGTAAAATTTGAATTCCATCTCCTATGGGTCTAAAATTGTGGCTTATTGTAGACTAATGTGTCCACTTTTCAATTCCACGGGTCTGACCTAATTTGGATGTTCCAATCAAAATTTATTCCAAATCTCCCAAAACTTCTTATTTTTGGCCTATCCAAAAGAGTGAACTTGTACGGTATTCCATGTGTCCAATATTTCGTTTATGCAACTGAAAATCCTATCATAGATACCCTAGTTCGTCTTGTTTAGGATGAAATAGGTCTCACTCAATTTGGATCTTGGATGCCTCATATATGACCTTTTTCCCATAACACTTGTTTTAGACTAGGTTTTGGACTAGTAAAAAACCCTAGGCCCCCCCATGAATATATCTAAAACTGTAATGGATCAAGATCTAAATTTCGGACTAGAGATATCCCGACTTGTTTTAGAGGTGGGTTCTTAACCTTGATCTCTGAATTCTTGTATCAAAATTTCCAAGTTGACTAATCTTGCAGAAACCATTCCCAAGGAAAGAGCTCAAATACCAAATGTTATGCAACCAAGTCCGATAAATAACATAAAAAGAGTGGAGATAGACAAGAAGAGAGTAATACATGCCTTAATAATGAATACCATAGATAAGTATAAATCCTTTTCAATGGAGGAACCTCCTCACACAATGTATTGAGTACACAAGACAAGACAAGATACAATGCTTACTAAAATGAAAATATATCCTTTCTATATATCGGAGACATATGTGTACAATAACAACTAATATATACACTAATAGACACAAGAATACATCAATCATATGTAATACACTACCATATAGGGGGTAAAGTTCCACACTATAAGGGGAACTATGCCCCACATTTAACACTGAAGGCATGTCTAATTGGACTTGATGGAAAAAGCATGTCATTGCTTGCTCAGTTATGCTAGGTTGGTTATAAAGGGGCAAAGAGCTTGTTGTATTCATGAGGTTTAATTAGATTTGGAACAAGTAATTAATCATTATAATAAAAGAAAAGTTTACATTTACATGAGTTGTTTATAAGTGCAAGAACATACTAATGCATGCGTTGAACTCTACCTTGAGTTATTGAAAAGGGATAGCATGACTTAGGATTTAGTTTAGACTTGCATAGCCTTGAAGTTTATGGCTTGAACTCTTATGTTCACCATCTTGTTTTGGATTATTGTTGTTGGGAAGTTGAATGCAACCATGGTTTTGGTTGCCCATTTCCTTGTTTATATGCATAAAAAGGAACAAGTGAAATAATGTTGTTGTTAAGTGATGTTCCTATGTTTTCATTAGTCGAATAATCTACTCGAACGGTTTGGTTTTGTTTTAAATTGCATGAATTGTAAGCAATTTTAATAGTAAAATATGTTTAGTATCAACTTTTTATTGGTTAATTGTGGTTGATTATTGCTCAAATTACTGTAAAATCGGTCGATTATTGGGTTGTTAAGGCACGTCATGGGTCATTTTTATCCATGGAGGTTTTTCCTTTGTCTCTTTGCTCGATCTTCACATGTAATTTTTTTTTATGCTTGTTCGAAAGCTGGTGTGTGTATTCGTGGGAAAGGATTGAATGCTAAGTTAATGGTTGAAGCCCTTTGTTATTTACCTATTCGTTGCCTTATTTGTTTTATAAGTTTTGGCTATGTGTTGGTTGGTGGAGTCAGATTAAATTGGGACCATTGGTTAATGATTTCGACTTTTAATCTTGACCGTTGATTGTCATTGTGCCAATTTGTGACTTCTGACATCGGGAAGGATAGGTGTCCACATCGGAATGCAGAAGTCGGGGGTGAATTTTGTTTCTTTGGTTGCATGTGCTGTAATCTCACTTCTGACGTTGGCAATTCTAGGTGTTGACGTTGGAATGCAGAAGTCGAGAGTGAAGTTTTGTTGCTTTGGTTGCGCGTGTTGACTTCTGACTTTCGACATTAGGAAGACTAGGTGTTGAAGTCGAAATGCGGAAGTGGGGAGTGAAGTTTTGATGTTTTAGTTTCATGTGCTAACTTTCGATTTCCAGTGTCGGAATGCGGAAGACGCGAGTGAAGTTCTGTTGTTTTGGTTACACGTACCGACTTCTAACTTTCAATGTAGGGAAGGATAGGTGTCGACGTCAGAATGCAGAAGTCGATAGTGAAGTTTTGTTTTTTTAGTTGCACATGCTGACTTTTGACTTCCAACGTAGGGAAGGCTAGGTGCCGATGTCAGAATGCGGAACTCGGGAGTGAAGTTTTGTTGGTTTGGTTGCATGTGCCGACTTCCGACTTTCGACATCAAAATGTAGAAGTCAGGAGTGAAGTTTTGTTGCTTTGGTTGTGGATGCCGACTTCTGACTTTTAACGTCAGGAAATAAGTCGAGAGTGAAGTTTTGTTGCTCTAGTTGTGCATGCCGAATTCTAACTTTCAACGTCGGGAAGGATAAGTGTTGATGTCAGAATGTGGAAGTTGGGAGTGAAATTATGTTGTTTTGGTTGTGCATGCCAAATTCTAACTTCTGAGGCCGGGAAGGCTAGGCGCCAACGCCGGGTTGCAGAAGTTGAGGGTGAGTTTTGTTTAGTTTGAGTTTCCATGCCAACTTTCGACTCTCGATTGTACGAAAGTCAAAAGTTGGAAGAGTATGGATTGACAAGTTTTAGTCGAGACTAAGGATTAAGCCAATGGGACTGTTTTTAAGTGTTTTTAATGGGTGATTAAACTTGTTTAGGATTAATTAAGCTTGATTAAGCATTGTTAATGTTTCTTTTGGTGACTAAGTCTTTCGGATCTATTTAGGCATGTTAATTATGGACTAATGAGTTTTAATCCTTGTTTAAGGATTGATTAGGTTGATCGAGTTGTGTTTTATGTTTCATGCTTCTGTTGTATTAAGTCCATTATGGCTCATGGTAAATTGTTTATTAGAATTTGTTTCTAATTCTTGAAAAATTGTGTAGCCTGTTTTAGAGCTTCGTTGTTGTGTTTGGTCGCCGATGGTTTTTGCATGGTTGTGTAGCGCCTGGCGGGGGGCGTTACATCTCTCTTGGAGCAAGGTACATTCAAAGTTAAGATGAATCTATATTGTTTTATGCTCAATAATTAGTAAGTGGGTTAGTTAAAATTACTTAGCATAATCATCATAAATGATTTTAAGATATGGAGCAAATCTCTCTTGATTAGTGAATAATTTTTTGTCATCTTGTTGTTTTTGTTTTTGTGTTAATCTAATTAATAATAATGAAAAAAAAGACTATAAAGTAGAGAACATCTTTTTGTAAAATGACGTTATCCATTATACTATATATATTTGTATCTTTGTTGTAAAGATTAAGAATATGTAAGTGTTGACTAATGAATTTTTTCCGTTATCTTACCATTCTTATGTTAACTTTATCAACGATGATAGAAAAAGACTAAACTATTCAGAATTTCATCAATTATATAATATACAGTTCTTTGATGATGGAAAACGACTCGAAAGCAAAAACATTCAAGAAGGTTACAAGCAATGTCGCTGGTTATATTACTTCCATTTCCTTCAAACCAATAAAGCAAATAGTTACGTGAATATGATACATTCGTTGTAGAAATTGATACAAGCATCACTATGCATGTGAACGAATTGGTGCTCGTTCTTCATGCGATGATATGATAAATTAATTATGGTAATTAAAATGTGATGTTATGATATTAAAAGTTTAAGGTTAAATTTTAAAGATATACAATTTTAGTATTTAATCATTAATAAGATAACTTAATCATAATGATTGTAAGGAGATATTAAAATGTTAAAAATCTAAATTTATATTTTTAGCAAATATATAGATTATTTTTAAATATTTAATGATTGATAACAATTTATAATGTTGATTTTTATGTTTATCATAATTTATATATAAGTTGTGGTAATTTATTTATATGTGTGTGTGTGCGCGCGTGCGTGAGAGAGAGAGTTGAGGTATATGTCTATTGGATGTATTTTGGATGGTTGAGAGAAATGATTATTACGTTTTTTAGATTGGTTCAATTCTTGACTGAACAACCTTAGGCCATTGAGATAAAAGAAATAAATATCGTCTAATGGTGGTAGAGCTCACATAATACTTTGTTTACCCAAAAGTAATAGAAGATCCAACACCCCCACCTCGTTGCACAGAGAGGCGCTTCCTCATGTAACGTTCCTCTTATAAATGTCGACCCTAAAAAACAAATATTTTAATTATCCTCCAAAATAAATGTCGACCACAAAAACAACCTAATATGGGAGAGATGTTGTAATGTTCCTACTTGACAAAATATTAAAAAATAAAAATCGAATTATCCTCAAATTTTTTTTGGTCGTGCACATGGTTTTAAAACCATGTGCAAGGCCTCCTAACCAACCCATGGTTTTATTGTACATGGTTTAGGAGGGCCTTGCAAATGGTTTTAAAACCATGTGCAAGGCCTCCTAAACAACCTGTGGTTTTATTGTACATGGTTTAGGAGGTCGTTGCAAATGATTTTAAGACCACGTGCAAGGCCTCCTAAGCAACCCATGGTTTTAGGAGGGCCTTTCACATGGTTTTAAAACCATGTACGTGGGCGATGTTGTAATGTTCTTTCCTAACAAAATAAAAAATATTATATGTCGGCCATAAATAGTATTAAATATTAATTACGCCGTAGGCATTTTCACAATGAAAGAAGTTGTCTCAAAAGATTCCTTGTCTCCTTGACCACTTAACTTCCGACACGTGTTGCCTGATATTTTGCGATTTTAGGTACGTCACACCGCGGTCACATTTCTTGGTTCTTATATCCCGTGATCGGGAAGGGTCGAAACAAGGCGGCATCGACTTTAGGTGCGGAAAAGGTGGCATGGAGTTGATTCATTAAGTACAGGTTTTGAACTCGCTCAGGATTTATTCTGTCTGTTCGTATGGATTTCATCGGTACCGTGTTTTTTCGATAGGTGGATTGCGTGTTTTCATTACATGTCTATCTGTTGCTGTGCGTGAATGGATTGATGGAATCAATGGATTGATTTTCATTTGCGGATCCTTCTTCCCAGTTGGTGTTTACCGTGTTTTTTCGACATGTGGCTTGCATGTTTTCACTACACTTCTATATGTTGTCCTATACGACCGGTGCTAGAAATTATTTTTTTCAGAGGCTTTTAGACAATTTTGTAGTTCATTTCTCTCAGTTTGGCATAGTCCTTGCAAAGATTTTGTGAGTTTCAGTTTATTTGGGTTTAGGCTATGATTTTCTGCAACGCTTTTGTGCGTTTAGGATCTCAGTTTGGGGTTAATTTGGTCGTGCTTTTGTTTCACTGCTGGTTTAGATGATGAAAGAAATTTTTCCCATGTCTCTTCATTCACATTAATGCTTCATCAATGCATTGTTTCTCCATTAATGCAATAAAGTATTTCATTTGAGATAAACATGGGGCCATATCTTCAATTTTGCTCATTTTATGACAATCTCCAAGATTTTCTTACAATATTTCATTTACGACATTCGTTGCTACATTGCCTTTGCTTTCCACATATAAACATGCCTTCAGGTAAACACTATTTCTTACTATTTTCCTTTGTTTTGCTTATATTCATTTTGTTTTGTTGCATTTACACTTCGAGTTTCCATCAGAACATTTTGAACCTTGCTAAATTTGCAGGTATTCCTTAGTTCTTCATTTAGTCTGCTTTAGATGGTGAAACAACGTTGTTGTGTTTTAATTGAATGTGACTCTTGCTTTGTTGCAAAAATATTGTGGCATGTATTGGTTATGTCGTTCCTGTCAATAAAATGTTAGGTGTTAGTTTTTTGCCTAATTGAAAATGTTGCTTATGAGATGGTGAAACACCCTTCCTGTGTTTCAATTGACTCTTACTCCCTTGTTGTGTTTTAAACCAAGTTTAGAGACCAAATTTCAGTCAAATTTACAGGGAGACCGATGAAAAATAACAGAGAGCGAATTTAAAATAGGCATGAACTTAGCGGAGGAATAACTTATGCAAAAATAATACGAATAATGAAAATAAAACGTGAAAATTCAGATTTCGGAATTCGAAATGTCGGAAATAGGAACATCGACATGTTCCTATTTTAACACATAATTTTTGGATATGTTGCAAAATCAGAAATTGGAAGATAGCATGTTCCTTATTGGAAAACATACGACATAGATTTCCAAATTCTAAACTGTCGCACATTGGCAATAGGAAGATGGACATGTTTGTATTTAAACACATAGGATTTATGTATATGTCACAAAATTGGAAGATTTTGAACCTTGCTAAATTGCAGCTATTCCTTAGTTCTTCATTTAATATGCTTATTAGATGGTGAAACACTGTTGCTATGTTTTAATTGAATGTGACTCTTGCTTTGTTGCAAAAAGATTGTGGCATGTATTGGCTATGTCATGCATGTCAATAAAATGTTAGGTATTAGTTTTTTTTCTAATTGAAAATGTTGCTTATGAGATGGTGAAACACCCTTCATGTGTTGCAATTGACTCTTACTCCCTTGTTGTTTTTTAAACCAAGTTTTGAGACCAAATTTCAGCCAAATTTACAGGGAGACTGATGAAAAATAATAGAGAGTGAATTTAAAATAGGCATGAGCTTAGCGTAGGAATAACTTATGCAAAAATAATACCAACAATGAAAATAAAACATGAAAATCGAGATTTCGGAATCCAAAATGTCGGAAATAGGAACACCAACATGTTCCTATTTTAACACATAATTTTTGGATATGTTGTAAAATCAGAAATCAGAAGATAGCATGTTCCTTATTGGAAAACATACGACATAGATTTTTGAATTCCGAACTGTCACACATTGGCAATATGAAGATGGACATGTTTGTATTTAAACACATAGGATTTATGTATATGTCGCAAAATCGAAAGATTTTGAACCTTGATAAATTTGCAGGTATTCCTTAGTTTTTCATTTAGTAGGCTTATTAGATGGTGAAATGTCGTTGTTGTGTTTTAATTGAATGTGAAACTTGCTTTGTTGCAAAAATAGTATGGCATGTATTGGTTATGTCATGCCTGTCAATCAAATGTTAGGTATCATTTTTTTCCTAATTGAAAATGTTTCTTATGAGATGGTGAAACACCCTTCCTGTGTTTTAATTGACTCTTACTCTCTTGTTGTGTTTTAATTCGTTGTTACTCTTGTTGTGTGGCAAAAGGGTTGTGACTTGAATTGGTTATGTACCTTCATAATGATGTAATACTCATGCTATGTCAATAAAATTATAGGTATTAGTATTTATGATATATTTATTTTAGGTAATGAACTTAGCCTAAATCTGCAAGGTCACTACAAATCTTTTCTTATATGTCTTTCGTTATCGTTCTCCAGTACTGTTCAGTTAAAAACTGTTGTTTAAAGCTTATTAGGTCGACATACAGAATCAAACCAAGTTTAGAGACCAAATTTCCCCCAAATTTACAAGGAGACCGATGAAAAATAATAGAGAGCAATTTTAAAATAGTCATGAACTTAGCGGAGGAATAACTTATTTTGGATTCCGAAATCTCGGAAATAGGAACACCGACATGTTCCTATTTGAACACATAGGATTTCTGGATATGTTGCAAAATCGCAAATCGGAAGCTAGCATGTTCCTTATTGGAAAAAATACGACACACATTTCTGAATTTGAAAGTGTCGGAAATTGGCAATAGGAACATGGACATGTTCATATTTGAACGCATAGGATTTCTGTATATGTCACAAAATCGAAAATCGGGACATAACATGTTCGTTATTTTCACACGTAAAAATTCTGGAATTTGAAATATCGGTTATTGAAAAACATATGACATAGGTTTTTTGCAATTCGAAATATTCATACTTGTGAATGGTTTTCCTTATTGAAAAACATAGGACATAGGTTTTTGGATTCCTAAATGTCGAAAATTTGAAATAGGAACATCCACATGTTTGTATTTGAACACAGGATTTCTGTATATGTTGCAAAATCGGAAATCAGAGGATAGCATGTTCCTTATTGGAAAACATAGGACATACATTTTTGGATTCCAAAATGTCGAAAATCGGCAATAGAAAAATGAACATGTTCGTATTTCAACACATAGGATTTCTGCTCGATACGTTTATAGCTCAAACAGATTCAAACTAGAGTAATCAAATATGTTAATGAATAACAACAACCAGAATAATGAAATATGTTAATGCGAAGAATTTTGTTTTTATGTATCCATTTTATTCTAGTCAAATCATTATGTTACATTCCAATTTTTATTTATTTTTCATTTCACAGGAAAAAATAACCATCACATTATGGAGACTATGGTAAGTGAAGATTATATTTCACTATTACTACATGGTGTTGTCAACCTTTGTCTGCTGGTAGTGATCTCCGCATTAAACAGAGTGATTACATTCAACTCATCATCTATTTAGTTCCGAATCTCTATCTCATATGACATTTGCAAGCCTGAGCTACTTCTTCCAATTATATATAGTGATCTTGTAAAAAATGGACAACTAAAAGAAGGAACAATAATCAAAATTACCCAATGTTCATGAAACATTATACGTAATATAACATATGTTTAATTTCCTCTTTCTTTTTCTCTCAATTAGTTTCACATTGTTCATGCATCCAATGTTTGTCTCCCATTCATGTCTAACACACTTCATCTCACAGGACTATTGCATTGGTTACACTTGAGGTTGTCAGAGTCGATGCAACAATTATTGGAGATCCTGCACCTTACCACTTACCTCTGGCTTCTCCTTCTGAAAGCAGTTGTTCTATTCCAGTGAACAGTAGCTCAATAAATCAACACCCTAACTTAGCTGGAACGACTATCCCATTCACATCACTCTCCTCTTCTACCAAAGTTTGGAACATTCAAGGCCGAGTAACTGCCAAGAAAAACATACATGAATATGGAAACCAACAAGGGTCTAGACAAGTGTTTGGTTTTGACCTTGTTAATGCTTCACACGATGAAATACATATATCTACATTCAATGAATTGACAGTCTCTTTGTATGACCAAATAGAAATAGGAATAGTGTACATCGGATCAAATGGCACAGTTAAAGCATCCAACCCATTTTTCAACCATTTGAAAATCCATAATGATATTTTTCTAGGTTTCACTTCAACCATTCAACCATGCTTAGATGAATATCCCTTAATACCTTTATGTTGCTTTAACTTTAAAACTATTAAGGAGATTCAAACTATACTAGTAAATTCCATGGTTGACCGTGTTGGACTTGTCATTTCAGTTTCACCTACATCCACAATACGAAAACAGGATGGTGTTGAAACTGTTAGGTGAACCATCTGGGACTGTGTGACATGTCAGGCTATAGTATTGACATAACACTTTGGGGAGAGCATTGCCAAATTCACGGAGCTGAGCTTTCCAACCTTCGCAATTTACCTACTCCTTCAACGGTAGTGATCAAGGGCGGTCGTGTTACATATTTTAATGGAAAATATTTTGGCACTATTTCCAACTCTACTATATTTATAAACCCAACTATTGAACAAAAATCAGTTCTTCAGAAATGGTTTAATGAAAATGGATTTCGTTCAGCATCACCATCTTTGAGTCGCAAATTCAATGCCTCTCATTCTGCTCGTCGCAAATTCATTACAATCAATGAGCTACAAACTCTTCAAGAATCTGAAAAATATGTTTGGTATTCTCTTGCTGAAACCATCACAAATTTTAACGTGGATGACTTTCATTTCCTTGCATTCCCTCTTTTTGTTGATGGTATACAATGCATGAAAAATATTCCCGACAAAGTTGGAGACATTTGACATTGTGGTAAATGTGATGGGGAGTTTCCTGAATGTGACTACTGATACATACTAAAGGTTGGCTTGAAATATGTGACTTGAAATCTTCGTGGTGTGATCGCTTTTGATGATGCTGCAAACCAACTCATGGGCATCTCAGCAAAAGACCTGTGTCTTCTCTCAACTGAATCAACATTAATTGTTGAAATAGTCTAGAGAATCTGCAACAAAGAATCACTTCTTACTATTTCGGTTAAAACAGAGACGTTCTTCGGAAATACACGCCTAAAAGTTGTAATTGTGATGGTTGAAAATACATCATCAACAACTTCACTGGATACATAAATATATAAGTTTTTTCAACCCGATACATAGTCATATTCTTTATTGTCTGCAATGAATGTTTTGGTCATCTCAAGAAAAGACGTGTGTCTTCTGTCAACTGAATCAACATCAATTGTTGAAATTGTGCACCTAAAAGTTGTAATTGTCATGGTTGAAAATACATCATTGACAACTTCACTGGATATATAAATATATATGTTTTTTCGACCTGACATATTCTCATATTCTTTGAAAATACATTCTCGGCAACTTCTATTTTGCAATTTGATACTTTCACTTTAGAACCTATCACTTAACATTTTTTACCTAAATTGTTTATGCAACCTGTAAGATTACTTTTGAATAGCATTATAATTTTCTATTCTGTTTATTTATTGAATTAACAATTTTCTTTTCTTATTTGTTAACAAATATTATATTTTTTTCATATATCCCTTTTCATACTAGATTTTGTTCTTCTATTTTGCTACTTTCTTACAATTATCAATGTGCGACATGAAAAAATATATTTATTCCATCAATATTATTTTCCAGAAACATTCTTAGTTACCTACGTGCAATCAGTTAATATTTGTTTTTTTCTTCTGCTTTATACCGATAAACTTTGCAGTTAATACATATAGAAAATGTGTCGCTACCAAAAATAAAAGCTTCTAACTATTTAACAATTTTACACTTTTGTTGTAGGCATTATGCCAACTCATGACAATAAGCAAGCCAATGCCTGAAGGAGAATAGTATATGCAGAGAACAGAGATAAAAACAACAAGAGATAAGGTCTTCTTTACAGTGCTGCACCGTTACCTGTGGATATGTCTTGTCTAGTTTCTCTTCCCGAACCTTCCAACAGACCTTCACTTCGACCATCTATGCAAAATCAATCGAGAAATTGCCTTGATGATGCACATCAACGATTTCGTAAAAAAATGGACCAACTTCGTGATATGCATGTCTGCTCAATTTGCAAAGAATGTTACCCTGGTATTGTAACGAAAAAATTCCATGATGCATATACTTGTTCTCGCTGTATTCTAGAACGAAAAGGCCATAGCTTCTCATTGGAAAACAATATGGATCCAGGAATCCAACCACCTGTACTTGCAATACTTATACAGGTTGAAGAAATGCTCATTAGTCATGCTAACCCAGTTTTACAAGTTACACATGCTCATGGTGGTCAATATAAATATTTTGTACATACTATTTGCTTCCCCTAGGACATTTCCAATATTGCCAAATACCTGCCCCATCTAATATCAGAACTTGCCATCCTTGTTGTTCGCAAATGCAACTCTTCAAACAATCCATATGAACTGTTTGTTAGTCGTACATGTGTTCTTGTTGCCATTGAATACAAAATGGAAAATGACCCATACTAAAAGGATGTACAGGTCAACTTAGTTGCATTATATTCATTGCCTCTTGTCTCAACAAACATTTCATCTTGGATTCTGCATGTTAATAGAAATGATACATTATCTCATCGGCAAAGCTTGACCTCTACAGTTCAACCACCAAATTTATTTGAACCCTATGAAATATAATCCTCCTCGTTTATTTCAACACAACCTAATGCTAGAACTGAGGTTGAAAAAATTAGACAGTTGTTACATATACCAAATATTCCACTAGCACCTTCAATTGATTAGCCTCCTATAAGCATTTCCCCTATCAATGAGTACAACACAGAAGGATTTATTTCCATGGCTTTTCCAACTTTGTTCCCCACAGGTGCAGCAATGCTTAAACAACCATGCATTCATGAGGTTGATATGCATGAATATGCACTTCACCTAATTCACTATCATGACAACAGATTTGGCCAACATCCTCGGTTCCGGTACTACATATACAATGTAATTATGCTTCACCGGAGTAATGCTACTGCCTCTGTTTTTGTCAAAACTAATCTTGAAGATACACTACCTTCGACAATACTTGAACTTGTTAACCAATTGCAAGACATGCCTAGTCAGAAAAGTGGTGAGCAGGTCACAAGGTTTGGATCTTCATTACATGGAACACGCTCATATTGGAACAAAAGTATGGCTGAACTAACAAATATGTCAATCAACAAGGTACACCAACTTTCTTCTTTACCCTTAGTGCCGCCGATACAAAATGGCGAAATTTGCATGTTCTAATGCATGTTGGACGTTCTACCGATTTAGCTCAAAACTACCAATGCAAAGTTCACAACATCGTATCAAATCCACATATTACATCAAAATACATGCACAATAGATTCAAAACATTCCTTCAAGAGGTGCTTGAAAAAGGTTTTCATATAACGAATTCTTGGTGCAAGTATTTTAACATCTCTTCATTCTTATTTTTCTCTTCATATTTTTCACTTTATAAATTTCATTTAAAATAAATTCCTTTTTCTCCCATGCAAATATGAATGGCAACATAGAGGATCGACACACATTCACGGTTTTATTTGGTTAGCAGATGCACCAAATATGGACACCTTAGATTGGGAAGATATTGTTGCAGTTGAAGCTGCAAAATTATTTTTTTGACACATATGTTACAGCTTGGAATCCTCGTGATACACACTTGTCAACATCTAGTTTACACCATTCTACAGCAAATGATCCATGCAGTCTTGCATCACAATCCATATTTGCATCAAACTACTCAGCTGACTATGAAGAACTTGTAAATTTTATTCAAAGACACACCAAATGCTCAGAATCAACTTGCCTTCGTAAAAAAGCAACATATGTTCAATGTCGCTATGGTTTTCCGTATGATCCACAAGCTGCTTCTTCATTATTCATTGATGCAAATGGATGTAAAACATACAATCTTGCAAGAAATGATTCCCTTCTCAATATTCACAACCCGACCATGCTTTCAATATGGAGGAATAATGTTGATTTCCAACCTGTTCTTTGTAAACATGTTGTCCTCAAATACATCTCAAAGTATGCATCAAAAGTAGAGCCAAAAGCATAAATCTACCATGCAATTCTCTTTGGCCTTACACATGCAGCACCAAGTGACGGCCCCATTCTTCAGCCAATCAAACAATTGCTTTCACAAACAATTGCATAACGATACATTAGTGCACAAGAGACATGTCACATGCTGCAAAAACTCCCACTTGTTCTTTGTATCCGTCACGTCTTTTTGGTAAATGTGAGTCAAAGTGTCTTCCTCCGTGTTTGTAATGGGACTAATAACATCCCTCCAACTCCGCACTTTATATTTTCATACATGAAAATACCGCTAGCTCTTGAACATCTAAGCCTACTTGAAGCTGCTCGTTCTTGGTCTTTCTCTGCTAATCGAAAAAAAAAAATCCATGGAAACAAAACTTGCATCACAAAATTATTAGAGTCTATCCATAATTCCTTTCCATTCCTGCCTTTGATTCTTCATCTTTTGAACCGTTTTGTTGGAGTGAACTTCTTGTATACAAACCTTTTCGTTCCATCCCTCAGGATATTGGAACAACAACTTTTGAAATTATTTCTCATTGGAAACAGATTAAAGGCACATATACTATCTGGCATGTTGAACGTGCACAAGAAGAACCATGTACACCTCTATCCAATGATTCAAATTTCGATGCTATTACCTTTCTGTTGTCCCATAACGTGGATGAATGGGAACTTCTCTCTCAAGTGTGACCAGGCAATAACATCCAAATTGATGACCTTGAAATGCTTGGACATCGTGATTTTGACAAAAATCACGATTGGACACATACCAATATAACAAACGACTTACATCATACATCAACATCATTTATTGATCTTAATCGCTTTTCCACCCAACTACATGAAGACAACCTATCGTTGTCCAATTCACATGATTCCTTGTCTCCCACAAAACGCATAGACTTTGATGTTGTCATTTATCATTTTAGAAATACTACATCTTCTCCATCACTCAAAATGGTGATTCAAGATACTGCAGGCACTGGGAAATCTTACCTGATATCTTGCTTAAAATCTGCACTACAAACTCCATCTAAACACGATACCTGCGCACTTCTTCTCCTTGCTCCAACTGGTGTTGTTGCTTTTAATATACATGCATCTACAATACATTTTGCTCTTCGAATACCCATTGGTGAAATGCAACCCCTCCAAGGCCAATCCCTTTTAAAACTTCAAGAAGAACTCCTCCATATTCGCTATATTCTCATAGATGAAATGAGATTTATTGGACCAAATTTTTTGACTCATATTGATGCATGGTTACATCAAGCTTTCCCCTCAAATTGTACAATTCCATTTGGTGGTTGTTCCATAATCCTTGTTGGTGACTTTGGAAAATTTCCTCCTGTAAAGGACATCCCCATGTATTTAGGCTCATCCGTTGGAACAACCCTGTGGCGTACATTTGATACTTTTATCACGCTAGAAACAATTTTTCGACAACAAGGAAATAACCCTTCTCAAACTACTTTTCGCCAACTCTTGCTAAACCTACGAAATGGAACACCAATTGTTGAAGACTGGGCACTCCTAATGACAAGAACAAGCTCATGCCTTTCAGATGTGGAAAACTGCTCTTTTCAACAATCTATCCACTTATATCCCACCAATGCCTCTATTGCACTGCACAATAAATACATGTTGAAACAACTTAATATGCCAATTGCACATTGCTTCACAGAACAAAGGAACAAACATGGCTAGGGATCCATTGATGACGAGCAGTTGTCATTAAAGGTCCTTCTTGCAATTGGTCAACAATTCATGTTAACTTCTAATTTATGGGTTCAAGCAGGGCTTGTTAACTACTCACTTGGAAAATTCATTGACATTGTCTACAATTCCAATCAACAACCTCCTAGCTCACCATCTTTTGTTGTTGTTGAATTCCTCTATTAAAAAGGACCCTTATGGGATGTTTTGAATCCTACTTATGTTCTAATATCTCCAATAACAAGGGGATCCCGTAGGCAACTAGCACTTCGTATGGCATGGGGTTTAATAATTCATAAATCCCAATGTATGACCCTACAAAATGTTACAATAGATATTGGAAACAATGATAGACAAGGACTCACATTCACTGCAATATCAAGAGTTGCATCTCTTTCAGGCCTTCGGATTTCTCCAGCTTTCTCTTTTTCCAGATACTCTTGAATGCAAAACAATCCATTTGTCCAATATAGGAAACAAGAGGAAAGCTTACTTGCTTCAAAGTATTTAAAAGCAAATTGTGGTTGAACCTTCTTATTATTTTCTCTATAAATATACTGTCTTTTTTTACCACTTGTTAATGTAAAAGATCTACATTTGTTTCAAGAAACATCCAAAAAATGGAGAAATAATTGCCTTTTAGACTAAACTTTCTTAAGAAACTAACACACTCAGTGTGAAACTTATCAACTATGACAGTTATTATATATCAGGAAATAATTAACGTATAAAAATTATAAATCAACTCTTATTTCCTTAAATGAACTTTAAATAAAGAAGATTTTTTTTCTTTCAAATTTTGATTTTTCAATTTCCAAAACACAATACCTAATTTTCGAAATCCAAAATCGAAAACTGCAAAGTCGAATTTTTGTTATGGGTATTTATCTTATTTGCGATTTCTCATTTCCGATATTGGAAACCCAAGACTCAAGTTTTTGTTCAAATGATTTTCCAATATTTGGGATATCGGAAAGTACAAACATATGTCCTTACATATTCATATTTGATATATATACATATATCTATTCGCATTTCTAGGTAGATATTATTGTGCTATTTGGTATTTCACACACACACACACACACACACACACACATATATATATATATATATGTTCGATAAATTGATAAGTTTCAAGCATTTTCAAATTGTCACTCATATTATCTACAACTCCAATGAAAAACATGCTACCTTACCATCTTTCAAAATAGTAAAACATATACTTTTGTTTCAAGAAACATCTAAGAAATATTAAAATATTTGCATTTTAGACTAAACTGTCTCCGGAACAAAAACACTCTTTGCAAAAGTTATTATGTAGGAAATAATTATAGCCATCGCAAAATAATTAACGTATACAAATTTTAGATCAAGTCTTATTTTCTTAAATGAACTTAAAACAAAAAACAAAACAAAAAAACTCGCATTTTAAATTTTCCATTTGCAAAACACGATACCCGATTTCCGATTTTCAAACCAAGATAAGTAAAAAAGGATCATTTTCGAAATGAAAGTTATTTGTCATGTTCGTGATTTTCGATTTTCGATATCTCAGATGTCGAAAAATTGTATTCATTTTTTTGTTGAAATATTTTCCTCCCTTCTCAATTACAATTTCGAATTTCCCATTTCCGAAACACAATACCCAATTTCCGAAAACCGATATCGGAAACCTGAAAGTCGAAATTTTCTTAAGGGTATTCCCTTATTTGCGATTTCCTATTCCCGATATTTCGAATATCGAACAATGCAAACTCAAGTTTTTGTTCAAATGATTTGCTCGCTTCCAGATTCTCCAATTTCCCAAACACAATACCCAATTTCCGAAAACCGATATCGGAAACCGCAAAGTCAAATTTCTCTTAAGGGTATTTCCTTTATTTGCTATTTCCTATTCCTGATATTTCGGATATCGAACAACACAGACTCAAGTTTTTTGCTCAAATAATTTGAAATGTTAACATTCGAGTTATTTCCATGTCAAATGTTGTAAACGAAAATGTTTAGAAAATATTTACAAAATGTTTGATTCTTCAGTAACATGTTTACAAAACGTTTATGTTGTAATTTTCAAAATCAAAGCATATTTTTCAGAAAAACATCTACATATATAAAAACAAATACCTGGGGGGACAATGATAAGACAACTCTCTTGAATATACCTGGGGGGACAATGATGAGACAACTCTCTTGAATATACCTGGGCGAATTCATTATGGAGGAATCTCAAAATCGTGAGAAGTAAAGGCTTTGAATTCCGTTGTGCAGATGGATGAGACTCCCCTTTAATGCCATCATAACGCCGCCTGTTTAGAACACTGAAACATAACATCATCATATTAATCGCAGAAGTGACTGTTACCCTCACTTTTTCTCAGCCTTAAACTATCTCATAGTGTGTCAACTTGACATTTGTCACCTCATCGATGCCTTCTTATGATGGTATAAATATTTCATTGTTACTTAATTATTATATATATGAAATATCTTGCTTAACATTAAATGATCGTCAATATCACATGTTCCAAACACCAAATGTTTTAAATCCAACATATTTCACATCTTGGATTCTCCTCCCATTCCAGCCTTTCATATACAAATCACATTAATTCCAAGTTATAAATATAAAAATCCCAAAGACATAATAACATTTGTAAGATTTAGTCAATAAATACAACCTCCTACTAAGAAAAATATCAGTTGCACCTCATTCATATACATAAATGTATATATATATATATATATATATATATATATATATATATATATATACATATACCAGGATTTTTATAGATTTATATATTCAGAAATTTCTTAATTCTGAAATCTCCAGATTCCAAAATGTTGAATTGTAGACTCCCAAATGCACAATTTCGATTCCACTTTCAGAAATTTCTTATTAAACAATGTTTTAAAATAGATGAAAAATAAATCCATTCAGTGGTCTTGATGTCGGATTATCTTTAAACTTCATATTTTTTAACATAAATATTTGTTAATGCATCTTTAAATAAATTTCATATACCCAAATCAAGCTATTCACGTATATTAAATCTTTAAACTTTAGGTTTATTAAGAGAAATAAACGAAATGAAACTAAGTTTACATGCCAAATGTCTGCCAAATTTAGAGGAGAGTAATAAGTTCTACGAAAATAATACAAACAGTCAAAATAAAGCGATGAAAAATAACAGAGAGCGAATTTAAAATAGGCATGAACTTAGCGGAGGAATAACAGTGAAAACCATTTTCATATACCCACAAATTCCATTTTACTATTTTCAATTGCGTCTTTGATCTCAATATCGAAAATTTGGTCCTTTCAAATAATAAAAACCAAAGTTCCATAATTTCTGAAATCGAAAGTTCTGAAATCGGTAAAACTTCAGTTTTGTGTATTCATATCACCAAACTATCATTTTCTTCTTCGGGATCCAGATAATATTTGGCTTAGTAGGTGCCTCTATTTATTGACTAAATCTTCCGAAATGTTATTATGATTTCACGATTCCGAAAATCTTACGTGTGAAAATAATGAACATGTTATGTCTTGATTTCATATTTTCTGACATATAAACAAATCTTATGTGTTCAAATACAATTGACAATTTTCGCTTTCACAAATCTTGATCTCGAATCATCTTCAAATTTGATATTTATTAACATAAAAAATTGTCATTAGATATTTAAATAAATTTCGTATACCCATACCAAGCTATTCACATATATTAGATCTTTAACTTTATCTTTATTAGGATTACATCTTTAAACTTCAGATTTTTTTTTTTGTAAGTCTGCATTGCTATTAATCAACTATACAAAATATTACAGAAAATCGAGAATTCTGATCAAGTGAAAACAATGCTCTAACAACCACTCAAATCCGTTAAAAAATATTACAGAAAATCGAGAATTCTAATCAATTGAAAATAGTGCTCTAATAACCCCTCTAATCCGTTAAAAGAAAAAAACTCTATAGTCGATGTGTATCGAGCATAAAAACCATACAAAAAATTAACGTTGATGGCTGAGTAATGTTTAAATAAAATTACAGACATATTCAAAAGAGCCACAATAACCCATGTGATTTATGGGGGGCTACGTACAAAATTACTATGAACAAATGTTTACGAAGAGACCTTGAAAACTAAAAAACAACATAAACTTAGAAGTAAAAAAAAGGAACCAAAATAAAATAAAAAACGAAACAGAAACAAGATCATGAGTTAGCACCGCTGGTATTGACAGTCGGATCCTGTGTGTCGTGTGTTTCCTCAACCATAGGACAAAGCCCACAGACTTCCTCGTCTAAAAATGGTATACTGCGCTTCAGCGGCAGAACAACCGCTTTCTCGACAGACACATCTGCTTTCCCCACTAAAAGATTCGCTTTTCCCACAGAAGCATCTGCTTTCCCCACAGAAGCATCAAATTCAAGACCTCCTTTGAAAACTTGGCTAATTGTAACACACACTGTAGATAAAGTGGGTATCGTAGGAGCCGGGTCGACATTCATTTCTGGAGCCATAGAGACATTTCCACTACCTACATCACCCAAGTAGTCAACTCCCGCGACTAATTTTTTCCACATGTCTATCATATCTCTCTCCGTGATAACCATATCTAAGTCCATCATTTTCGACGTAGCCTCTGAAATTTCCAATTTACTATTATTCCATTTCCCTAGCATTTCTTCCATGAGGGACCCCATCATGTTTTTTACGATCCAATACTGATTCGGGCTTAACCCATCAATATTGTGAGCAATATTCTCGTTTATCGGCCTCCTTTCCCAGTCATCTATTATGGACTGAACTTGCGGAGAAATATCATTGTTGTAACTATCTTCCTTTGTCGTGCGTGCCCCTCACTGCGCACGACTGTGACCACTTCCAGCACGACGAAACGTGGCACGTTGCTTGGACATAGTATATTGGTTCAGATGCAAAACAAAATAGAGTTGAACAAAATCAGGGAACAACAAAAATGGCCCAACACCCAATCAGTTAGGAAAGATATAGTTGAACGGAATTAGGGAGAAAGATTCATCATCACGCTAAAACCAACAAGAGGACATTAATGGAGAACAAATATTGATGTACCACTTCTAGTTACTGACTAAGCAAAATTTTATTGTAACCACATAACAAAATGACCGCCGCGTCAAATCATCCCTTAACTCAGTAGCTACGGTGTCCTCCGTTGAAGCTGATACGTGCTCACAGAACTTCGTCGACAGCCACTAATTAATGTCGTCTCGGACAAAATGGAAGTAGAGACGTCACTACCGACAACATGACATTTGTCACCTCAGCATTAAAATGCATATAATTTTCATGATACACCTTACTACCGAATCAACTCCAATCACAGCATTAAAACTCAAATCATCACAAAGTTGGCCAGCCTGGACAACAAGACCCACTTCATTAATGCATAATGAGTGCAGGATAAATGACAGAAACAAGTACAACATCAATCTATGACAATATACCTATCCATTCCATACTTGCCAATTTGACTCTCATCATTCACATCCAGGGTTAAATGTCATATTTATTAATAGAAAAAAAATGTTATTATTCAATCTATAAACCTCATAAAATTGTTTCTTGAAAATTTACTATATAAATTAAAATTTATAATTCTTGAAAAATATTATATTTTAAATCACTTTTACAGTGATTTCTGCAAATAAAATTAAATAATATAATTTCCACTATATATAAACAAATTTAAAACGCATTATTTATATTATGAATTTTTTTATTTTATAAAATTTGATCCCGATTTCTGAAACACAATACCAAATTTCCGAAATCGGATATCAAGAACCAAAAATTCTAGTTTTTATTAGGGTTATAAGGGCTATCAACGATTTGTGATTCGCAATAATTAAATCCGAAATATTGGAAATCCAAGAAATCAATAAACATTACAAACAAAAAAACTCATCTTTCCACTTTCTAATATCCAAAAGCGTAAATCGCAAATCTAGGAAATTATTTCAACAAAAACATTAATGTTCGGTTTACACTCTCTGAAAAAATGTACAATATTAGGCATACCCCAAATAACCTTAACAAAATTGAAATTTCCAATTTTCGATACCCAGAAATCGGATATCGAAAATGTCGAAAATAGGAAATCCGGAAATAAGATAAAAAAATCACAAAATATCACAAAAAAAATTGTGATATCTCTGATTTTCGACTTTTTGTCATATTTTGTGATATTTCCGGAATCAAAAATCGTGAAGCGACCAAATTATTTCAACAAAATCTTGAGTATCATGCTTCCGATATCAGAAATATCAAAAATCGAGCATACCCGAAATAACCTTAACAAAAAATGTAT
>LPNX010458286.1:68303-102254 GCA_001517045.1 Pseudotsuga menziesii | reverse complement strand
ATATTGACCAATTCAATAATTTACTTCGACCACCCACTTAAATCATAGGTTTTTTTACTTTTTATTATACTTTCATTAAGGCTTCCGACATCGGCAATATCGGAGATCATAAATCAAGGATACCCCAAATAACCCTAACAAAAAAAGGAATTGCCAATTTCCAATACCCGGAAATGGAAAATCAAAAAACTAACATGGGCACTCTTTAAATAATCAGACCATTTCTTTAATTATAATGTGGAAGACTGTTTTGAGATCAATTCAGAGTGTCTTTCAGGTCGTGACGCCAGAACCCTGAAAGCTAAGTGTATTTCATTAACATATTCCCAAATAAGTTGCAAAGTTAAAATTACTTTGAGCATAAACTCACTCCTAAACAAGACTAATAATTTACAGATAGAACTATTACAGAATATAACAGATGAAAAAAACAACCAATTAATGTACAAACATGCAAATCAAAATTACTTCTTTCAAATTAATTTAGACCAACTTACCATTTAAGTGTTAAAAATACACAAATTGCAAGAAACATTGTTTCTTGGACTTACATAATATGTCCAAATTCACGATAGAAATTTCTTTCCCCAGCACAACTGTATAATAAATATTTGCAAATATTACCAAAATGTGCAATTACACAAATAGATAGTTTCTAGATTTACATAAGGGCAGAACGCCATTTGAAAAATAAATCCAGAATGTCATCAACTTCCTAAAAATGAGCATTCCTCAATTGAATATCGTTTTTGCAAATTTGGGACGAAATTTCCTCCCTTCTGATTTTTTTCTATTCTTTGATGAATAGCTTTATTTGAGTTATCGAGACATGAGGAACTTCTATCCATTTCTTGATCACTTGCACTGTTAACTGACTGATTTATTGGATCAACTCTTTGGTATCATCAAACTGCTTTTCCACTTCTTCCAAATGAACTTTAGGACAAAGTGCCTCATTGAGAGGTTCCAACATAGGTAAACTCAAATAGTATAGGAAATTCTTTGAAGCATACCACCTGTTTTGAAAAACCTTTTGTCTCGCATTGACTACAGCTTCATTGAATCGCACATAGCCTCCCATGTCTCAATCGAAACTTCAGTTGTTTTCGGCTCTAACTTGTCTAAAATTCGAAAGCCATCAGGTCTTTCCTTAATATGCTTTTTCCAACCTCTGACTTGTTCTAAAGCAGTGGATGTTGCTCTCATCCGATGATAGTGATCCCCAAGAGTTTTAGAATGATCGATAAAACTTCTCGTATAGGCCGTGCATCTCATCAAAACAGCTTTACAAATCTATCACAACTTGTCGAAATTATTCCTGTATTTTATAGAGTACGTGTTTAAAATTGCCAGGTCTCACATCGACAAAAGAGCAGCTTTTTGAGACTAAATGGACATCTTTCAGTTCTTGATTGATAAGAGCATTTTGAGTCTGCTTGTTGCTGATTAACAACCTCTACATTCTGAAGCTGATGCTTGGTTTCCTCGTCTTTCTTTTTCCATTCCTCTATTTTCTCTTCATTTCTTGTTTCAACTGCCCAATCTGTTGTTCATGCCTCTGTTGTGTTTCTGCTAACTCTCGTTTGGCCTTCTCCAGTTCTTTCTGTTTTTCACCAAGAGCCAAACTTAATTGTGAAACACATTGAAAATTAGTTCCAGAAAAAACTCCGATGGCAGTTGTTGTGTCCACTTCCCCTTGCTGCTTATCACTCCTATCTGCCTTCCATATGACTTCACCAATGGCAAGCACATTTTTTCCTGAGCTTTCTTTGGCTCTCTTGGCTCCACTTTTAACCACAACTTTATCCTTTTTACTCTAATAATATTTGCCAAACGATACAATTGCATCTTCTCCAAAATCTGCGATAACTTCAGAAGATGAAATGCTTTATTGGTGGATGTTAACCAAAGGATCAATTTGGGTTTGATTTAAAGGAATGTCTATGCTAAGAGGGAGAATATTCATACGAGAAGAAACAAAGGTAAAGGTGACTGATGTAAAAGAATTAGATATAGAAAAATCCTTCTTTTCAAGAAGAGTCATACAAACAGAAGGAATGTTGCCCTGAAAAATATAGGGAACTGGGGATGTAGTGATAGGCTGAGCTGATGAAAAGGAAGAAGCAGAACAATGAACAGGTGAGTCAATTGAACTGGTGAACATACTAATAGTAGCTGCCATTGTTGACGACAAATTTACCTCAGAAAAACAATGTTGGAAAGATGATGTACCTAACATATTGCAAAAGCTTTGGATATTGGGGATAGATGACACAACGGTAGTCATAACAACCTCAACGTCTTGTTCCACGTTCGTATCATGACTCTCAATCTAAGTTGACGATAAACAAATTACCTTTTGTACAGAAGATTCTTGATAGCTGTATCCGGGATCGAACATTCTTGAACAAGCCTCTCCTCTTTCTTGCAAATTGAGATCGAAGAAATCAGATTTTCTTTTGTCCATGCCTCTGGCAGTTGAGCCTGTTCAGAAACTGCTACAATCCTCTGTCTTTAGGATTTACTTTAGTTAACTCTGTCTCAATTTGCAGTTGAGACCTGACTTTTTCAAAATTTCTTTTGAGTTTTGCCCCTTTCTCCGACATATCTTTGATTATTGTAAGAGAGGGGCTCGATGGGCTTTCAAGAACACCTCTCCCCTTGTTCTTAGGTTGAGTAGCAACAGCAAAAACAGACCTTGCTGCATGTTCTCTTCCTTTTTCTTCTCTCTTCTGCTTCTGAAACAGGTACAGTTCAACCCCTTTCTCCAGCGTATCTTCCATTCTGGTAAGAGAGGGGCTACATGGGCCTTGAAGGACACCTTTGCCCTTGTCCTTAGGTTGAGCACCAACTGCAGCAACAAACCTTGCTAAATGTTCTCTCGATTCTTGTTCTGTCTTCTCCTTGTCAAGATCTTGTTTTAATTCCAGTTTATTTGCTCTTTCTCAGAGAATTCTTCTCTTAAGATACTTTTTATACGCGTACTGATGCGACTCTCTGGATCACTGATTTTACCAATCGCCTCATGAAAAGTGGTAGCACCTCACAACATGGAATCATCGGGCTCATTTTCATGAACATATTGAAATTTGACATGCTCATGAGCAAATAGATTATGAAAAAAAATCCACTGGGTCATGCATTCTTTTGAATATCTCCCCCAAGCTCATAACTGAAATCTCCTTTCCCAACAAACACGCACGAACAAGATTTTGTACTGTAAGATTGCCAAGATTCACAGGAAATTTAGGCCACGCCTTCTTGTTATGTTCGGTCAACTTAGGGAAAGCCCATTAATCACAATCTGATAGGCAAATTCTTGAAGCACCTTTTGGTCTAGAACTATTCTTGGAAGCAAGTGCACTATATTGTTGCCCCAAATCCTTATGTAAGAGAAATATTCTCCCACATACCAGTCGCCATACACTGAAATGAGTTCCTTAGCTTTTTCAGAGAATGCAGGAGCATCAACTTTAAAAATTTTGTAGTACATTGACCCGAGAAATAGGTCATAGAGCTCATAGACACGAGGTATGAAATTGTCATTCCACATATCAGCGCAATATATATGAACAGGTGGACATTTCTCGCTCCAACTCCAATTTAGCTCTAGGAAACAAGAACACGCACATAATGCATCCACAACGAACCCTGACATGTAGAAAGATGGTTTTCGGTTGGCCGGGGTTCTCTGATATTTTCAATTTCCTCACGCAAATTGCAAAATAGAATTTGCGCCCAGTTGAAGGAATCTCCTGTAAGCAAAACATGGTTCACCATAGGGACCCATTTCGCTTTGAATAAGGAACAATTAGGTAAGCCAAATAACCTGCAAAACATGGTGGCCAACAATGAGAAAGGCTCTCTGAACCAAGAAACTGGATATGCCGAAAGTGAAACGGGAATCACTAGTGTTGGGTCTTCCAGCCAAGATTTCACCACTTGTTCGTTATTCAATTTGGCAAGGGTTTCGTCGAAAAATTTCGACGAGAAAAGATGCTTGGGAGTTTCCAAAGCATAAGCCCTAGCAAACTCATCTGGATCAAACGAAGTAATTGAGACATTGTCAATATCATTAAACATTCGTTGGTTAAGGTCAACGTGGTCCAATGCCCACTTAACATGGTCTGTGTAAGGCATAAAAGGAGGTATTGCCGCAATGTAATGGAGCTGAGAATTGTGTATGTGCATGTAGAAACGTTGGTCATGAGCAACAGAGGAAAAATTATCATTGTCAAAAATAGAATAAAATCTGGACTAGTCCAGATATGAGAAATCAGACACATACCCACTAGTGAAAGTGAAAACATCGACATTGGGATCTTTGATTTTCTGCTCTTGAATTTTAGCAACCATGTCTAAAAACGACGAGAGTTCACGGAGTGAAAACTTAACAGGTCAAAATCACGAGTCTACGCACTCAGACACAAAGGAAATGCATAGTAAAAAGACCCTCGACAGAGTGAAAAATCCTAAGTTCGATTCTTTAAAAATCCAACTAAAACGGCAAAAATAATCTTGAGTGTATATTTCTTATGGATCAACGGACAAGATCAACCAAACACCATAAGATATAAAATTTTAAAACATTTACACTTCAGAATTGCGAAATCCATAACTCGGAAACAAACATTCACTTAAAAAATTAAGTTTATTTAAATTATTAAAGAAAACAAATTAGTTGACATGATTTCGAATTTCGCACAGAAAATTATTAAGTAAAACAAATTAGTTGACACGATTTCCGATTTCCCATTATCGTATCGAAACAAAAAAAACAGTATTAATTTCCAATCTCCCACAAAGTATAGGAAATGTGAGTAAGACTCCACCAACTCGTTGAATTATTTAAACATGAGAAAATAAAAAATCAAATCACTTTGAGAGTAAACCCTATGCTCACTTGCAAAAGCAGTGGCTAATAAAAATGATTAAATTAAATATATCTTTAATAAAAAGGATATCTTCCTCATAATTCCAATCACAAGTATTCCAATCACAAGTCTGCGTAAAAAGTACATAATTCCAATCACATGTCTGCGTAAAAAGTATTTAAGCTTTAAGAGATTTATCCCCTTAGAGCGATTAGCGTGTATTTAACCCTCGCACAATTAGCGCCTACCCCCCATGGACATGGATACGGTCATATGAATGGTCAGCTATTACGACGTGATTAAGAAGCGTGGCAATTGATTACGTTCCTTAAAACGAAAACGTCCGGGCCGCGTGCGTGCCTGGCAATTCCGACGGATAAAAAGCAGAGGAGCTCTCTAAGCCTTGGCTATGGCGTGCACAACTGCGAACGTAAACTTGCGGTGAAAGCAATTGCTTTGCTTTGCTTTCCTTTGATACATGAAAGCTTATACGCCTCATTTTCCGGCATTTCAACTTTCATCCACGCATTATTATTATTAGTATGTCGCCACAGCTTTTCTTTCGCTTTCCTTGTGGAACTCTGATCAGCCTGTGTATAATTAGTGTATCGCTTGCTTATGTTTCTTCAATTTAAATGCCATAGCGCTATTATGTTATTTGAATGCCCATATTTACCGTCAAGGACTTCAAATGCGAACCCAAGCTTCTCGTAATTGCAGTAAGTATTCAGTCGATCATAAGTTGAGTAATCTAAAAGATGTGAAGGGGTGAATTATAATTCATGCTGAATGAAATGAGCTGAAGAAGAATAGAAAGAGTGATTTTCTTTGAATGCTTGATGTTTTCTCTTTGAAGTTAGTATCTGTGTGTGAGCAAGATTGTGTGCCGGGTTTTGCAGGTGCTGTTTCTTAAAAGACAGTGAAATTTCGAAGAATTTATAAAGCTCCGTGACAAATTTACAGCAATTTTACGGCTGTAGGCAGAAGATATTGGGGAAATTATAGGTCCGTGATTGTAAATATGGGAATTTTGTGTTGCTGGTGGAGCGGAGATGGGGGCGGAGGAAGAACAATGGCTCAGGTTGCTAGATACGTATACGGGTTTACATTCCTGCTCACGAATTTGTTGGCGTGGATGATTCGAGATTACAGTCAGAATGTATTAGCCAAGCTCCATTGTAAGTAATCTTTCTTTCAGCCTGCTTTGCTATGCTGCTCAGGGAATAGAATTTAAAGAAAATATTTTCATTTCTTTTATTAAAGGTATCTTTATAGCCTCTTTCTGGCAAAAGCTTTATTTCAGCCCGCTTTGCTCTGTGCTCAGGGAATATAAAATATTGTTTTCTTTTCTTTTATTAAAATGTACTTTATAGCCTCTTTCTAGCAAAATTCGAATGGAATCTGTCTGTCTTTTAGAGTGTCCCCTGTATCTTGGGAACGACAGAGAGGTTTTATCTTGATCTACGGGTTTCGATCCGTGGACGATTATTTTTAAAAGGGAAATCTCCGGTTCACTTTGCTTTATTATTAACCCGCTTTTGGAGGGAAATGTTGATAAATATCGGAAATAAATTAAAAGAAGGCTAAAAATAGAATCCTCGTTGCCAAGCAATCGAGGTAGCATTGTAGCATGTATTTATGCATGTGGACTAGTAGCAAATTCTTACCCTCTGAGTTATCCTCCTCGAGTCTATTTCTATGATCCTATTCTTTTTTTCAATGTCTATCACCCTCCAGGTTGGAATAAAAAACAAAACGGGAGAAGAAAGGTCGAATCGCAGTGTTTTCTCTCAACAGCAGCCTTCTCCTTTTATTATTTCACTTAATTATAATAGTAATAATAATAATCTATTTTTAAGGTCATTGCCAAGCGAGACACCAAATTGGTGTATGAGACCCCCTTGTTTGTGGGAGAAGGGACCCCATCTGCGCAGGGATTTAACTGCTAAAGTCTACAGAGGTGTACATACACTACCCCCTCTGGATTTGAACCCGTGACCTCCTAAGAGGAAACACATGCTCTTAACCATTAAGCCCTTTCTTTCCTCAACTGGAATGCTCTATTTTTTTATTTCACTTAATTATATTCTGTCATTAAAAATAAAAAGCAATAAAAAGCTCCGTGAGAAGTTAGGGATCCATAAGGGAAGACCTTTGCGAGCACCTTGTTCCTACTGTTAGTGGACATTCGTACGAAACTCTTTTGTTGTTTTACATATTATATGGTGTCAATGCGCTTTATGTACTCTATGATAAGCATAAGCACAGGCCACGATATACAGGACTCACGAGCTTCGTGTGTTTTGGTGTGAAATTAGAAGATATAAATGGTATATGTTTTTAAGTAAGTTAATCAGTTGAAAATTTTAATGGGAAAATTATATTTAAATTTAATAGGAATATGTGTAAGGTATAATTGCATTTAATTGAACAAAAACCATTTTCATGGAATTTTATTTTGTTTTATTTTAATATTATTGAAATTTGAATAACTGAATTTTTTTATCATAAAAAATTGAAATCATTAAAATTATACAATGTTAAGTTTGGATGGTGTACTATTTGAGAAATTTAACCACCTAAAAAATAAACATTTGTCACATAACCATGTTTAAGTTTACTAGTCTTATAACATAAGTTATATTTGAGCTTAGCTAGCCTAGGTTTACTATGGAATTGTTTGAAATAACTATAGATTGTCAAAAAGGGTTTATAGCTTGAGATGCATAATAAGAAACCTCCCTAAGAAACTTGAGTTTGTTGAGAAACATTTGGAGCAGAGAAGTTGATGTTTGCAGGAGGCTTGGATGAATGGGTTTTCTTGGTATGGTCATAGGGAGCAAAATTTAACCCTGTAGTGGCTTTGACGATTAAGTTAACCTTTGGGTCCATCTGGTGCATGTAGTCATGCAATTTGTCAAGTTGTAGGAAGATCTCTTTCGTTTTTTCTTTGCTCTCCATTTGGGCTTTTCCCAACAACATTTTCATTTTCCAATGCATCTACATAGTCGTGAGATATTTGAGATATTTAGTTTCCCTGGTTCTGGTATTACCCACATATGGGAAGAGAGGGTACATCTCCAAGATGGTATCCTCTTCATCTACCATTTCCTTCTCATCCATCACCCAATTTTCCATCTAGGCAATTTCCTGTTGAATTGGTTCTAAGACTGTATTCATGTAAATGGACTCGGTAGCGTTAACCTCCAATTTAACCTTGAGGTAGTGGTTATGCTTCCCTTCACGATGTCCCTGACTACTACCATCCCTACCAAGGTGAGACCTAGGCTAAGCATTGCAACCTTGTTGGCAGTTGTTTTTTGCCTTGTCCTTGCCATATTTCATGCCACGAAAACCTGTTGAGTGACCTTCATGCTAACTAAAATAATTCTACTGAGAGTCGATGGAGCTTGAGCACTGAGAAGCAGCAAAAAATATATGGCATTCCTCGTCGATCGACACTCGCAGCTAGTGGAAATGTTGTTATCCTTGTTGTGGCAAGTGATATCTTCGATTAGAACCAGGCTCTTCTCAATAGCCATTGAAACCATCAATTTGCCAATCTGCCTCATCATTATCATGTTCTTGCTTGTACTCCCTCACTCTTGGAGCCTTTGGCACAAACTTGAATAATGGCATTAGGTGGTGGGGGGTATGGGGATCTATTGTCATGGAGGGTGAGGCGCCACATGCCCCCTCCATGATATCATCTTGTGACATCCGAGAGGCTTGACGGGTGCCCTCCCCAATGCACTCGATCGAGAAACACTCCAATTTTTATTTTTTCTATCATGGAAAATGTGAATTGTGAATTCATCAAAAACATGGTTCTCTTGAAAGAAACCTATGTTAGCGTAGATAATGCTAAGAACATGTAAAAATGTCCATTTGAAAGAAAGAAGATTCATAACATTGTATATAACAAAATGTTACAAAATGGAGAGCGAAGTCATATAAGGATACATTGTCTTAGAATGGATGATACACACTAATCACCCCAAAAAAAGGAGGGCATTGGAGTCAAATTAGAGGAGCTCCAAGAAGATATCACATGCATAAATATAAATGGAGACTAATGGCCACAAATAGAGAGAGTTGGAACCACATAGGAATTCAAAGGAGTTGAAAGATGATATTAAATCCATTCAATATATTCCCTTAAAATGGTGGATTCTAAGAAAGTTGGAGGGTAGTCATGATGAAATGTGGAGAAAGTTGAAGTCATAAAGAATTATAATAGTTAAAATAAATATTGAATGTTTATAATTATTAAAATATATTTTAAAATAAAATTGCAGAATAAAATACATCTTAAAAGTTTTTAAAGAAAACAGAGGTTAATCGTCACAAAATGGATAAGATTCTAAGGAAAATAGAGACTAATCACTAAATGATGGATAATGTAGGAGTAAAACAAGGAATGAAACGATTTTAAAAAAGATATAAATACATCAAGTTACAAATTTGTCATAATTAAGTTAAAGAATAAAATGAAATTTTATAAAAAAATTTATATTATTATATTTGTTTAATATAATATAATTTTTTTTATGTGAAATGATGTTATGGTGGTTGATAAGGAGGTAAAATTTTACTGGCGATGGTTGATTGTGGATAGTAACCTATTTCCTTAAGTACCCTGGAGACTAGCTCTTAACCAATGAAAAACACTTTTAGATTTTACTCCAAACTAAAAGAGTGGTTTTAGCCCCTTATAGTATCTCCAAAATACCTAGTATCCCATCTTCTCCATCATAATTGAGTCTAAACATAGGTCATATAATATCTAGTATCAACTATGACGAGTATCTCCAATCCCATCTTCTCCATCATAATTGAGTCTAAACAAAGGTCATATAGTATCTAATATCAACTATGACGAGCATCTCCAAAATACCCAGTATCCCATCTTCTCCATCATAATTGAGTCTAAACATAGGTCATATAGTATCTAGTATCAACTATGACGGGTTGCTTTTTAATTTCATTTGCAAAGATATTTTTTTAAAGAAAAATAATTATGTCCAACAAATTTTGATTTTAATTTTTTTACTTTTATATAAAATTTAAAATTAAACCAATATGTAACTTTATTTTTGTTGTTGTCACTTAAATTAAGTTAAATGACAAAATATTAAACTATAAAACACTTTCATAGTCTTAATGCAATTAATTATATCAATTCTTACTTATTAAAGAATGACTCCTTAAAAAAATATGAGACCTTATTTAGCTGTCAATAAAACTTCAATAATTATAGATATTAATAATTTCTATTTATTATTATTTTAATAAAAATTAAGTAAGCTTATTACGTATCAAATTCTAGCTATGTGATATATTTGTCTTTAAAAACGACGAAATGTTAAAAGACATTGTACTTGCTCAATTTTTTGATCTTCATATACCCTAAATGAAAATACGTGTTTACCCAACATTGCCGTGCATAGAAAAAAATGTTAGCTGGATAAATAATAAGATATATATTTGTCATAGATTTGGCGATTTTTTTGGGTTACTAATCCTTGATTATCTTGGTTTGTGGGAGGTGACCGAGTAGAAGATTTAGTACAGAACGTAATTATGAGACTCCAAGATGCAGGTTCAGTTTTGGTTTTCAGCTCGTTTTTCATGATTTGATACAGAACTTAATTATGAGAGTGTTTATTTTGTGGTTTAGGCTGATGGCGGAGGTAGGTTTTGATTAATTTTTTAATCAATTCTCCTTCGATTTTCGTGAGTACATCTAGTGTACGTGTAATCCTCTTTTTGTTGTGGGTGGATCCTTTGTGACACGTCTACCATTTTGCATTTATTGATTCTGCTACAATTGATATGTCTCTTCAAGACATCAAACAGCGGGACACACCCCTCCCAAGGATGTATGTGCTTTTAAGCTGCCACGGGATCCTCTGTCCAGGGTTTCTTCGACGATGGGTGTGCCGCTTCATTTTGCTGTGTCTGAGGATGCCCTGCCTTCGATCAGTTTGGCGACCAAGGTTTTGTGTGGGAGGTCGGATGTTCCTTTAGCTGTTTTGGGTGCCTTGAATGGCTCTTCTGGACCTTGTTTGGATAAGGAGTTTTCGGGGGTTTTCACTGATTCACTAGAAGTTGTTAGTCGGTCCAGTTACCCCTTAGATTCTGGTCCTGTGGATGTTGGTGCAGGGCGGTCTCGGCATCCTGTTTCTGCGAAGGCTTCTCCCTTGTTGGAGGGTAAATAGGGTTTCAGGATTGATTTTGATAAAGCTGGTGGTGGTTTGGCAAAAGGGTTTGATTTTGATTTGGGTATTTCATTTGGTTTGCAACATTCGCTTGAGGAGGTGAAGGGTGTGAAAAACTTGCAGTTGAAGAGACCAAAGCAAATTATCCGTAAACAAGCCAATCCAGTGTTGATGGTGGTCGGTGAAGATGTGGGCTTAAATGACATTGTTCTGTCTAACTCCTTGACGCTGGTGGGTCGATTTGGGGGAAGGAAATATAGTCCTGAGAGCATCAAGAACTGGGTTGCACATTCTTGGCAGGCATCGATTAGTATTTATCCAGAGGTTTTTATTCTGCCTCGGGGGTGGATAGCCTTCAAATTTCGGTCTGTAGTTGACGTAGCCTTGATCCTTGCGGGGGTATGGAGATGGGATAGTTTGGGTTTGCTCCTGAAAAGATGGACTCCGCTATTTGATCCTCGTACAGAAAGGTATGATTCGATGCCCATATGGGTAAAACTCCCGAATCTTCCTTTTGAATATTGGTCTCTGGATTTTTTCAAGTTGATTGGAAATACCTTAAGTACTTTCTTGGAGGTGGCTCTGTCTTTCCTTGAGTCAGGGGTTTGTTGTCTGGGGAAAGTCTTGGTTCTTATTGACTTGCGAAATGGGTTAGCCGCTGACATAGTGATTAAGCGACGAGATTTTGAATTTTGTCAGCCTCTGGATTACATGGGTGTACCTTTTAGATGCAATAGATGTCATGTTTATGGTCATGTGATATCTAATTGCTCTCTTTCTTTTAGTTGTCCGCATAATAATACTTATGTTTCTAAATCCAAATCTTTTTGGCAGGTGAAGAATGTTGGTTTTCTTGTGGGGGATAATTCCTTTGTGATGGACATACATGAGACTCCTTTAGTTTCACCTCGGGATGTTTTGGGGGTTGATTTGGGGATGGGTTATGGAGATGCGACTCTTGTTTTGGAATCTCTTAAACCTTTATGTTTATCTGCGATTTGTGAAAAAGCACCTATTTCATGTTTTAATAGACTGCTAGGTTCTGGAAAAATTGATGCTCCTTCTGGTATTTTTAAAGTGACCAATTCTTTAATGGGGGATTTAGGGTTTGTATCACCCATAAAAGATAAACTTGTTTCGGGTGTTGGTTGTTATCTTCGATCAGGTTCTAAGCCTTTTAAGGAACCTATGCGTGTGATTGATAATGTTTTTTCTTCTTCTGGGGTTTCTTGTCCGGGATCTGGTGGTTTGGTCTCTGATTTGGACCTTGTTGGATGTGGAGTTTCTGGGGCACTTAGAGTTGTGCATGCCCTTTCAGAAGTTCCCTTATGATCGTCATGACTCTAAATTGTAGGGGTTTAGCTAGTATCCCTAAAAAGCTAGCGGTCTGTAGACTGGTTGAGGATCAATTTATTGATATTCTTTTTCTGCAAGAAACTATGGGAGATGGGGCTCTGTTTGTGGGTGAGTTGGAGTCCTTGATTAAAGGTTGGAAGTTTGTTTGTGTGGATGCGATTAGGAAGTCTGGTGGTCTTCTTTTGGGTTGGAAAATTCGTAATTTTCAGTTTCTAAATGCCTGGGTTGTAGGTTCAAGGATTTGTGTTTCATTATATTCTTTTGAACTTAAATTGGATTTATGTTGTGTTAATTTGTATGGACCCTATGTGGATAGGGAAAGGTTCTGGAACAACATTTTTACTTGGGATGGTTTGATGTGTGACAAGATGATTTTTGGTGGGGATTTAAATTTTTCTTTGGGTCTTTCATAAATCTGGGGTGTTAAAGCCAGAGTGGATAATCTTACTAATTTCTTTACTAGATTGTTGGATGTGCATGGTCTTGTGGATATCACTCCGTGTGTTTTACTCCCTACTTGGTCCAATAGGCGAGTAGGAGTTGAGAATATTTGCAAGCGTTTGGATAGACTGCTTATATCGAAGGATTTTCTGGAATGTGATCTTCAGATTTGTCAATGGGTCAGGTGTGGGGGGGATTCGGATCATCAGCCTATGTTATTATAGTTATCTTACAATGACGCTAAACCTCGCAGTCCTTTTAAATTCAACGCTAATTGGTTGGTGAATGATGACTTAGTCTCTTTACTTAAAGCATCTTGGAAGGTATATGTTGAGAATCTTGTTGTATCTCCTGCTACACATTTTGCTGCTAATTTGAAGTATATTAAAGAAGTATCTATCTTATGGTCAGTCAAGAAGAAGGCTCACGAGGTCAAGGATTTAGTGGATATTGAAAGATTAATTGTTGAGTCTTTTAACAAGATAGGATTTGGTTTTTCCTCTGTGGAGGATTTGTCTTCTTTGGTTGAGTTGGAGGCTCGGAAGAGGAAAATTCTTCTTGATCGGGAAAATGAAGCTCGTCAGAAATGTAGGGCGTTATGGCTTTTATGTGGCGATGACAATACACTGTTTTTTCATAAGTACGCTAATCATCGAAAAAATACTAACTCTATATGGAAGATAGCTGACAGTAATGGCAATATTGTTGAAGGCTTTGAATCTATTGCTAGGGTGGGGGTTCTTCATTTTGAGTCCTTGTTTCAAGAAGATAAAGGTCTGTGTCTTCCTGAAATTGTGAAGATTGCTGGGAATCTACCTACTTCTATTACAGAAGGGGAAAATGAGGAGCTTATGAACCCTGTTACTTTGACTGAGATTCAGTCTGTTCTCTCCTTGAGCAAGAATGATAAGAGTCATGGATCAGATGGGTTACCTGTTGAGGTATATCGGGCATTATTTGATGTCTTGGGTCTGGATTTACTGCGGCTAGTGGAAGATTCTTGTAAATCTGGTAAAATTCCTGTAGTTTTTAATACCACCTTTATTGCATTAATTCCTAAGATTGATTAGCCAAAATCTTTTGAAGATTTTAGGCCAATATCTTTATGGAATTTTATTTACAAGATTATTGGAAAGATAATTTCTATTCGTATCAGGAAGGTTTTGGGGAGTTATATCTCATGTGAACAGTTTGGATTTCTGCCTGGAAGATAGATACATGAAGTTGTGGGGGTGATTTAGGAAGGACTGCATACTATTCATAGTAAGCATTCTAAGTCAGTGGTCTTAAAGATAGACTTGTCTAAAGCCTATGATCATGTTAGCTGGACGTATCTTCGAGTGCTGCTTTCCAAAATGGGGTTTTCAGGGGCCTTTTTAACTTGGGTCATGAGTAGTCTTACCTCTGTTTCTTTTGCTTTACTTATAAATGGTGTTGCATCACCTTTTTTTAGATCTGGTAGGGGACTTAGGCAAGGCTGCCCTTTAGCTCCTTTGCTTTTTCTTATAGTTGTTGAAGGTTTGGGAAGGGCTATACTGTCAGCAAAAGCCTGTGGGGATTTACATGGTATTTCTTTTGGAAATAATATATCATTATCTCATGTTCTTTTTGTGGATGATATTGTAATGGTAACTGATAGATTTGAACAATCCCTATCATCTTTGTATGAAATATTATTGGTATTCTGCAAGGCATCTTGGATGAAGATCAATGGAGATAAATCTGCTTTCTATTACTTTGGTCTGGATGAATCTGAGTTAATTACTCTTCAGAATATTTTTTCCTATGATGTTTTTAAAATTGAGATTGGTTTGAAGTATTTGGGCTTCTATCTTAAACCTTGCAGATATCTCACTAAGGACTGGGATTGGTTGATAGTCAAAGTGGAAAAAAGGATTATGAATTGGAGTTTCAGATGGTTAACCAAGGGAGGTAAGCTTACTTTAATTAAGTCTGTTCTTTAAGCTATACCGGTTTATTGGATGCATTTATGGATACCTGTGGGGGTTATCGAAAAGATTAGGAAGCTGTGTTTCAAGTTCCTTTGGTCTGGAAAGCAGGATTCTTCTGGTTTACCTTGGACTTCCTGGAAATCATTGGCTTGTCCTAAGTTTATGGGGGGGTGGGGGTTAAAAATTCCAGTTGTTTTTGCTAAGGCACTTGCTACAAAGAGTGTGTGGAACTTGATCCATGGCTCGGGTTTATGGGTTAAAATTGCCTTGCATAAATATGTTCATCCTAGTTCCTTATTGGATTGGATCAGATCTTCTATTAAACAGAAGAGGAATATCTCCATTTGCTGGAAAGCAGTGTTATGGTCCTTTGATATTATTGGTAATTACCTTGTTTGGAAGGTTGGGAACAGGGCTGATGTTCGCCTTGGTATGGATCCATGGATTGGATGTAAATGGAGACACTTATTACCTCTTTCAATTACTGATAAATTACATTTTGCTGGTTTTTTTTCCCTTAAAGATATTGGATGTCCTGGAACATCTTTTTTGATGGATCAACGGTGGCTTTCTATGGAAGATCTTGGGATAGTGGATCAATCTGATGTTTCTCTGTGGAATGGTTATCTTGCCACTCTCAAATCTAGTCATGTTAGATTAAGAAATGAAGCTGATATTTTGGTATGGAATCAATCCAAATTGGGTAGATATACTCCAAAAGATGGATATTTGCAAATGATTTTGGACAGAAATGATGTGGAACTATCTTGGTGGTGGAAAGTGTCGTGGAAGTTTAAATGTCCACTTAAATAAAAAATATTCTGTTGGTTTTTATTTTCTGGTAAAGCTCTTACATGGGATGTTCTAGTTCGAAAAGGGCGGGAAGGTCCTGGGAGATGTTATCTTTGTAAGAAGGAACTTGAATCTAACTACCATATAGGTGTTGAATGTGTTTTCACTCAGAATGTTTGGCTTGATATTGAGATCAAGTTAAATTTGATGCATTTATGGACTGGGGATTCAGTGATTTCTTGTATGAAGTCTTGGTGTCTCAATGATGATGTTAAACATATCAAGTCTTTACCGATTATTGTTTTATGGTTTATCTGGAAGGCCAGGAATCAAAGTTGTTTTGAAGATATCAATTTTGTACCATCTCAAATTGCATCTTTTAGTCTTGGACTGTTGCAATCTTATCCTTAGGATAAAATTGTTTTGAACATCAGAAATGTTGTTGAAGAAAGTATTGATAAAGCTTATGCTTGGGGATATTTTGATGGGTCGGCTACAGGTGATCCTAAAACTTGTGGAACTGGTGGTAAGCTTTACATTTCTGATAATCACTATTTCTCCTTCAAAGCTGGATTAGGAGTTGGCACTAATAATTTTGCTGAATTATGTGCTCTAAAGCTTCTTTTGTCTTTGGCTCGAGTCAAGCATATTAATAAAATTCAGATTTTTGGAGACTCTCAGCTGGTCATCAATTGGGCCAAAGGTAAGCACAGAATTCAAAATCTTATACTTTCTCAGGTTCTTCTGGAAGTCAATCGATTATCTGATATGTTTGAGCTGGTTGAGCTAAAGCACATTTTCCGTGAAAGAAATACTTCTGCAGATGATTTAGCAAAATCTGGAGCGGCTATTATGGAAGGATTTTGGTATATTAAAGAGTTTATAGATTCTGGTAGCTTTGAGACTTATCAGATATTTTGAGTTTCTGCTAAGGGTGATGTTCAGTGGTTGTTGGGTGCTGGCTGCTGTCTGCTGTTTGGATGCTATCTGGAGGCTGATGCTGATGTTGTTTGGATGCTGTCTAGATGATGTCTGGATGCTGCTGTTTTATCTGAATGTTGTTTAAATGCTGATAATTGGATGTTGTTGGAGCGTGGTTCCTTTTTGAACTTTATACTCTGAGTTGATAGATGATCTTATGTTGTGATTTCATGTTTTGTCTTCTGTTAGAAATTTAGGGATGATGGTCATCCTTGATCTTATGTAAGAAGTCTTGTTGAAAATTTTTGAAACACTTTTTTTGTAAATAGATAAGTTTTGTTTCATCTGAAGAATGTTAATATAAATACGTTTTTTTTCTATGGAAAAAAAAAATGTTAGCGGATAAAATTCTCTTTGTAGAAAGAAAAAATGTTAGCTGATATAATTGTCTTGTGGAAAAACTTTAAACCAAAATTAAATTTTGTAAGAGGTGAAGTATGCTCATCCATTACAAATTGGCAGGCAGATCAAAACCTTTGATTCAAGAGAAAATGGGAAAAACTATCGACAAATGAAAAAAGATTACAAGGAAAAGAGAGAAAAATATAAGGATATTATTGAATATCATTTGAAAATACGTTGAGAAGGATTCGATCTATTTGAGGGAACGAGCGCAAAGGAGTTTGTTCTTATGATGTATTTAGAACCTAGATTTAGTTTATTGTTGTTTGATTTTTATTAATATGATTAATTAAATGAGTTAGTTATATATTTTTGTTATATTAATATATATAAAGTTAAAATTTGATTATAAAAATTTAATGTATAGTATAAGTGGGTAGAATAGTTAAATATGTGTTTCTTCTTAATATGTTTTTTAAATAAGTTTTCTTCTTAATAAGTTATAAGTTTAAATCCAAAAAAGTAAAGTATATGTATTTTCATAAACTTTATTTTTACTTTTTCTTCGTATAAAAATGCATTATTTAGATTTGTGTTCACAAAAACACTTCCCTCTTTTTTGAGAAAGTTTACACATTGTATTTTTTAAATTTAAATTTTTTTAATATTTATTTATTTTAAAGTGTTGTATTAAATTTTTATGATTCTATATTATAAAATAATTTAGTAAATTAATAGAAAATTAGTTTTATATATATTTTTGAAAATTTAAATTGATAAAAATAATTTCAAAAAATAAAAATAACTTCAAAAAATAAAAATAACAAATTATTAAATTAGTTAAGTTATTTAGAATTTGTAAAAATGATTAAATTATTTTTTGAAATATCTAAGATATAAATAATTTATAAAAAAAAATGTCTTAATGTCCATTAAAAGTAGTTTATATTCTCAACAAAACCATCATGTCTCTTATTTTAAAAATTGGTATTATGATAGTATTAAAAACTTATTGAATAAGTTGTTTAAATTTTTCTTTGCACAATTTTTGACATAATAAGCATTATTGCATAGTGATTTGTTGATTAAGGTTGAGTTATTAGGCCATTTATTGTTTTGGGTAATGTGTGTTTCGTAAGAGGGAAACGTCACGGCTCCATAATAACACATGATAATCAAGGCTTCAATAGGACTTGGTTGGACTCAAACCTTAGTTGAACTATAACTAGATGCCTCATGATGAACTGTAAGTTGAAGTAGTTCATTCAAATTGATTGAGCTGACCCATTGGGCTCATATATATTATGTGTGTGTGTGTGTGTGTGTGTGTGTGTGTGTNGTGTGTGAGAGAGAGAGAGAGAGAGAGAGAGAGAGAGAGAGAATGATTTATACATAGTATTATTTTAAGAATTGGTATTATGATAGTATTGACATCAGATTGAATAAGTTGTTTAAAATTTTGCTTGCACAAATTTTGACATGATAAGCATTATTGCATAGTGATTTGTTGATTAAGGTTGAGTTATTAGGCCATTTATTATTTTGGGTAATGTGTTTTTCGTAAGAGGGAAAAGTCACGACTCTCCAAACTAGAGTGTTATATAAACCTCCCTAAGACTCGTTTCAAGTGCTTAAGCCCACGTTACATGATCAAGGATTGTCCCTATTGGTAAAAAATGAGAAAATATACAATATAGTTGTTGATGTGCAATGTCAAACCCCACATTCTTTGTCTCAACATGATAAGGAAATATGGATAAAAGTTGTAAAGAAGGGAAAAGCTCCACAAGTTTAAAATCCTTAGTTGACCCCTTAGTCTAACGTTGTCCTAGGTCAAAAATGTTTGAGTTGTGGAATGGGTAGAGATTCAATTGACACTTCTCAACCCATTGCTTAGCTAGGGGATGGGGGTTGTAGGGCCCAATCTCCACCCTCTTGTTTGGATTCATCCTATTCAACCCTCGTTATGGAAGATTCCTAGAGGAAACCAAGGAACAAAACCTTAAACAATTGATTCCCACCCAATATGTAGAGTGTGACCTCCCCAAATCATTTTGATTCCCTTGTGTGTCTGGAAGATGAGAAAAATATGGACTTTCATGTTGAAAAATTGCAATGAAGATAGCTTCGTGGATTGTTTGGATCTTATGAACCATTGTCACAAATATCAAGGCGAGAGAATTATATATATAGTTTTAGATCTTGATGTTTTGTGTTTACAAGAAGTTAAAGTAGTTGGTTTTACGATTAAGTTGACTTTTTAGGTACTCTGGTCGAACTTTATGGTTTTTTAAGTAACCATGTTGAATGTAAGGGCTGAATTGAAGCCCCAGTTTCCAAAAATTGGTGATTGCAATGATCAAGCACATTGTTGGCCCTAGTAACCATATTTTATAGACATTGTTTGATTTTGAAGGCCATATGTTCATGTTGGTTAATATCTATGCATCAACAAACATGGATGAAAGAGGCTCCCTATGGGAACAATTAATTGAGGAGCTTCATGAAGCCATTGGGGATATATATGGAGATTTCAGTAATATTGAGACCTTGTAAGATAAATAAGGTATACTACCTGCTCGCTTGCCACCAAGGAAACGCATGGCCTAGAATGGCCTTAAGACTAGACTCAACATGTATGACTGCAACAAATTTTGTTGTAAGGACTCATCTAGGTCGCGGTTCACTTGGTCTAATTTTCATAAAGGAATTAAAAGAGTTTTAAAAGGATAGATAGAACCATGCTATTGGAACAAAGTTTTCTTTCTTTCTTTGACCATGGGCATAGAAAGGCCATGCAAAGTTTTGGGTGAGATCGCCCTTTCTAATCACCAACCTATTGTTTTTTCCCTTTCTCTAGCCTTGACGAAGCAAAAGATTCAAAATTCAAGATCCATGTTGAATGTTTACCACTTGAAGCAACCTTTTTGTATTGACATTAATAAACATATTTGGAATTTGATGCCTTGACCTAGAGATAACAAAGGCTAGATACAATGATTGATAGATGTTAATAAGGGAGTCACTGCTTCAATGCAAGGCTATGTGAGATTTGATATCAACCTTCAAATGAACAAAGCACAAGACTATAATGAAGTACTTGGAACAAGAGTTTACATAGTTGCGATGCAACCCTTTTAATAGACTCGATCCATGGAAACAAAGTTGAGATGCTTTCTAAAAATTGAAAAAGTCTATAGAGCAAGGAGGACTCAAATTCAAGCTTGTATGTACTAGCAAAATATGAGAGATAGGCCAACCAAATCCTTCTTTAGAGTCCTTGCAACAAATGAAGCAACAATACATATAAAATATCTTAACAATGTTGAATGAAGGGTTAATGAGGTAGATATCAAAAAATAATTTGTAAATCTTTATAAGATGGTGTTTCAAACATGATTTGATAGATAAAAGAAAGGTGGCCATGGAAATGTGTTGCATAGTCTCTTGATGGTTTTTTAATGAACAATAAGGGCTATGTGATTATGGTTTGACTTAAATTGGATGATTTGACCATTGCCTTGAAAAAATGGCCAATGATAAGTCTCCAATGCTCAATGGTTACCTTTGTGAATTTTACAAGCCACATGAGACTTTGTTGGGCTCAACCTACTACAAGTGTACAGAGAAATAATTTAGTGACAATCATTGAGGAATCACATCAACTAGGGTTTGGTCACGTTCATAATGAAACTTGTGGATCTTGAGTTAATCACTATGGGCACTTGATAATGCTACTCAATGTCTCATACAATCATAGCCAATGGATTTGTGTTTGAAGCATATTTTGCCAAATTATCATTAGATAATAACAAACTAGTTTCACTAGAGGGTGTTATATTATGGGACAATGGAATTGTAGTTTGGGAGGGAATGGAATGTGTCACGTCCCCGTCCCTCACTCGGCGAAGAGGACGCGACGAACATCAACACAACCGGGCAAACAGCCCATGAAGATAAATCAGAGGAGATCAATGCTGAAATTAAAACTCAAACAACAGGCATAATTCACCATACAAGGATGCACAGTCCTTCAAACAATCAGCGGAAGCAAACATAGACATTCCAGCATTTAACATCAGTATAAATTACAGAGATGAAGTAAACAGCATCACTTATCTTTTGATGAAGAATTCACCCGCAACCAGCTACGTCACTGCAACGTTCCACCCAACCATAGGCCAGCGTGCTCATCAATCTCTCAGCAACGCTGCCACCCCCGAGCTGGGCATGATTCCTTCAAGGATAAGGGTCAATTGCAGGCTTATACATAGCCAAGGGGCACAAACAGCAAACCAACACAGCTGGGTTTCACAGGCTTTCAACAGACAAGCCAAGCCAGCACAGTCCGAAGATTAACCATTGCACTCAGGCAATTACTTAGCTATCACAGCTTAAACAGGGAAAACGAATTCCTGAGTCATTCTTGGCCCTATCGTGGCCAAAATGACTTTCTCTCGAATTTACAACGGCCCCCAAACGTAACAGCAATTACATTCACAACATGGGGAAGACTACAGCCTCGAAATCTACCAGTGAGCACAACTTACAGCAGGGAAAAATGACCCAATTAATCTGTGAGACAGCCAAAAACGTGAATGGCCCTTCACAGTCAGTCGTGGATGCAAGAGCACGGCTCTCAGCTCACTATGTGCGCCCCAAACAGAAGAATACCTGTGCGTGGGTAAACAATCCGACCCAGCAAGGAAAAGAACAGACAATGGAGGCCCTGCATGAGGAAAAACAGCTCCGTTTTTGTCCGTGGATGCACACACAATAGGAAGGACGCGATTTTGCAGTTCGTGGGTGTTTAGCAACTCGTGGGGTGAAGATGAATGTCTGCGTGAGGAGATGAACAGCCAAAATCGTGGTAGAGTGAACAGGCCAGGGAAGAGTGCGTGAGGGAGAAGAATGGGCAGACGTGGGTGAAGTGGGCAGGTGGGAAAAGGACTGACAGTCCTGCCACCCCACTCCCAAAGGCATTAAATGCCTCAACCACCATCAGCCATTACTCCTCAGCTGCCCAACAGAACATTAAAGAGGTTGACAAGGGAAGATGGAAAATCAACAAGGTGACAAAACTTGGGTTTTTCCCCCATAACCAAGGTTTGACATCCCCCACCCCTTATCCTTTGGAACCATGCCCTTTTCATTCAACGTTGCACTGCCGTAGCTGGTTGTGGTTTTATTTTTATTTGATGTGCGTGTTTACATGATGTCGAATTATAATGTGCCTTATAGCACAGCATACCATCGACAATTATCTGCATTGCTGAAACATACACAACAAAATTGATGGTGGGGCTTTTGCCTTGAGCTCCTCACCACGATTAATTACAATATATACATCATGCAAACGGGGTCGAAACCGGGGACATCACAGAATGGGGTAATAGGGTGGGATAGAATCTATGTTAATTAAAAATGACTTTGAAAAGGAATGTGATAGGGTGTGATGGCCATTCGTTCTTTCTATATTGAAGGCCTTGTGGTTTTTCCCTTTCTTCATTAAAGTGATGGAGACCTGTTTTGTGGAGGATACTTTCTTATTGATTAAGTAGGTTGGATTAGAGGAAATTGGCTTGTTTAGGGAAATATACCAAGGTTCCCCCCTTGTGCTTTCCCTTTATGCGATGGAAATAAAAAGTGCTAAGTTACCTTCTTTAGAACAAGAGGGACAAAGGCCTTATCAAAGAGATTCCCCCTCCCAACCTACAAAGTGGCCAACATGTGAATGATCATTTTGTAGATTACTCCTTTTACCATCCTAGAAAAGATGAAGATTCTTCTTAACATTATGGATTGTTCGAATATGTTTTGTGAAGCTTCAAGGTCTAAGCTTCAAACTACCAAAACCAATGCTTTCACCTAAGTTAGAAGGATGCTCCTAATTGGTTTTCATGTCAAGGATGGGCTTGCCTTTCCAGGGTTGCGAGCCTGATGGAAACATTAGAGATGGAACCTTACAAAAGGATTCAAGAAATACTAGTCGATTGATAACTACCGATATTTGTCATATAGGCATGAGTTGGATGCAAAATTAAGCAAAATCTAGAGACTCAAATCTAAGAAAAATCCATTTAGAAGGCATCCCCAGGAACCCATGACTTCTTTGCTTGGTCATTGATCCATGGCAAGTTGCTTGTACAATGGCCCTTGAAGTGTTTAGGGGTTTACCAACGCAAAATATCATTTGTGTGGGAAAAATGAAAACGTCAAGCATTTATTTTGGTATTGTAGATCTGTCAAATCTACCTACGATTAGGCCTTTCGATTTTGCATTCAATTGCTCCCATCTTCTATCACTTGGAAGTCAACCTTGTTAGTGGATTCACCACCATGGATGGTGGAATTTCACACAACATGGAAATGAATTAGAGTAAGAATGCTACTTCATTTTTGAAAAACAAGGAATGATCGTTTATTCTCCCATTCACAACATGGCCTATATTCACTTAGCATAACAAGCCCCTAATTTGTGTCCATATCTATCTACAAATACAGGTGCAAACAAAAAAGGTTGCATTGGAAGTGGTGCATTTGTGTGAAATAATGGAAAATTGTATTGGGTCACCATGCACCATGAGAAAAGTTCCCATGATGATCACTTGTCGATGCATTGTGATCCACTCTAAATATTTTAGTGGTCAATAGCCTCAAGACAATGCAAGTTGAGTTGTTTTTGATTGCCAGGAATGGTCCACGAATGATTAAGGCATCGACCTCTTCTCTAGGCCCCAAAGGCTCCTCGGTTTGACAAGTTTTTGACCATTCTATGGGCATCTTTGTACCAAAGAAACTTGAAGAGACCAAGCAAGGCAATGATGGACATGACCATGTTGTGGTCGATCTTGAGCCCACAATGGAGGGATGGGTGTTGACGAGCTATAGAGAATAGAAAGCACTAATGTACTCAAACTCCTTTGGTGTGTGTTTTAGGCTCATACAAGTACCCTTAACCCAGCCTGCATATCTTTGCGTGCACACATTGCCTTAATAAGAGCTTACCTGATCTGCCACAACTTTATTATGTAGAAAGGGGTGGGTTTAATTCAAGATGGACTATTTATCCTATCCCCCGAGGACAAAGATCCTCCTCTCGATGCATGCATGATTCCAACCAATGTTAGATATGCTACCCCGCTTTGGCTAATTGACATGTTTATTGTCAATTTAATTAAAGGCTACTAGACTTTGAATTAGGAAAACTCGACAAGGCATAGGAGTTGGAATAGTTTATATGGATTGGGAAACAATCCAAAAAAAACTTGAAAAAACTTAGCAAGTACAAAAATGAGCGAATTTGGAGTCTAAGGGGGTTTTATAACCTTCTTGGTGAGTTTGGCTAGATCAAATCAAATTAAACTCGCTGAATCACAAATTCCAAGTCAAATTCATAGTGACCTAGTGCAAGCAAAAATATTATTTTCTAACCCAAACTAAGTCAACTTCACAATTGGGATACTACAAATTTAACTCAAAATTGATGTTACACTGAATTAATTAGTTTTATTTTAGATATGGTGTTAAAATACCTTTTAGTTTTTGAAACTCCATAATAAAAGATAATTGGTTAAATTTCTATACATATAAATGTTAGCTTGTGGAGTTATGTCTACAACTCTTGTGCATGAGGTAAAACTGTAACCACGTATAGTATCTTTAGCTTCATGTATGGAGCTAAATCTTGGTGAATACATGATACCACATGACCTTTGCTTAGCCTTAGGGATGATGGAGAATATGAGATATTGGGCATAATGATGATATTATAAGGGGTTGAAATTGCCTTTATAAGTCCTGGAGTAAAGACTTAAAACTGCTTATGATTAGTTAAGAGCTAGTCTTTCTCAGATGTAAGGAAATATGTTAACAGTCCAAGACTTAGCATCTGGTAGGAGTGGAAGTTTACTTTCTTATGAACCACCAATAAGTTATTTTAGGTGTAATGGTTATCTTTGAATAATAATGATGAGTCAACTTACATTTACATATGGTAACCAATGATGCTTGTCTTCACTACTAATTTGACAAGTAAGTGAATTATGATAGATTTTACCAGTGGTAAAAACAAATAACTATTATAAAAACATTATTTTAAAAAACAAATAACTATTATAAAAACATTATTTTTATAAAATGAAATGCATATACCATTTTCTATACATCATTATTAATATTTAAAAACATTATGAAAGTTATTGCAGCAGCTTTAATGCTTAGCAATTCAAGGGATCGATACATCATGCTGCAACAACTATAAAATTACGTGCTTCATTAATACTTAGCAATTCAAGGGGTCGATGCATCATGCTGCAACAACTATAAAATTACGTGCTTCATTAATACTTACAGCTACGGTCCGTAACCCGTTCTTTTGTGTTACGGAAGGTCTTCAAGAACTTCCATACGAAGGACTTAATTTAAGTTGATCTCCCATGCAAGATGATCATGCTTTTCAAGTTTCAAGAGAGTACTTATTGGCAATAAGCAGCGCTTCTCGGCCATTTAAGCCAATGGGGACTGTGTATATACGCATCGTCTCCTGATTTGATTTTATTCCCTTCTTGGCCTTTTAAGCCACCACAATGTGCTTGGTGTTTGGGACTTTGTCTTGCGCGGTGTGAACTGATTTGATTTATTTCGAATAATGTATTGAAAATGAATAGGTATGATTTATCAACGCCACATTGTCGATTTTTCAGAGTGGTTTAGAGCTTCTTTATTGTTGTTTTTTGAAATTATTGTTGCTCCACTTTATATTTCTTATTTCAAAATCCAGCATTTTTTTGAGTAAATTATTTAAGAGTCCGACCTCTTTTTCTCTCTATGTTTTTTACAAGTTATTCATTGCCATTCATGCCTTCTTTCTCTCTTCTGTTTTTTTGCACTGATTTGTAAATACTAAATAAATTGGAATTGCAAACTGGCAGTTTAATATTCTAAATAAACTCTGGCTGGAACCGTTTTTTGTCTTTTTCCTTTTTCTGCTTCCACCAAGGTTTATCTTTGGTTGTTTGGATTCTCAGTTCCTTGCTGTACAAGTTTTCGTAATGATGAGTAATGTTAACTGATGCCAATTTTCCTTATGTAATTCAGGCTAGTAATGATTCTTTCTAGGCATTTACTGTGTTTTTGGTATGGCGCTATATGGTCTTTGCTCTTGAAATTGGTTTTTCCCCTTTCCTCGAAACATATTAAACTTTGGTTTGGTCACAGCCTCCAAACAGACTTTCTTCCAATCTACATAATTTTAAAGGTACATGACATATGATTGGTTATCAGATTGTCTCCCTAAAGCATCCAATTTAACTTTGTTTAGCAGAATGCCTTAGATGGAGTTGCAAAGCTCGTCTATCCACTTTGAAGTCTCTCTTTCTAGCCGGATTCATCTAACAAACAACATAGATTTTTCCTTTAATTATGTGTGCTATTGCTCAATTTTTTTTTAGCATTGAGGAATATAGAGGAATAAGTTTCAATAAACTTATTTGCAGAAGGATCTAATATTTTTGAAGATGACATAGCATCCTATATGATGCTGAGAAAGCATGGTCTAGCAGTTATGGGCAGACAGTGATAAAATATACAAACCATGACAGAAAAGCACATTGGCAACCCTAAGCTGGCGTTAGCTTCCCAGCCTATGGGCATACAAACAAAGCATGTAACCTAAGCCTAATTCAAAGAGCTGTAGTGGACATGATCATGATAGACTCATAGAGTTTAATTCTCTAAAAATAACTCTATTTTAAGTAATTATCAATGTATTAGCACAACAATTGATCCTTGAACAGTAGGCTTTTGGCCCATCCGTCTCACTAATATGGATACTAAAATGCAAATTTAAGTTAATTGTAAAACTCTGCTCGTCATTTTGTTACTCATTAAATCTGATTATAATGAAATTTGTAGACTGTAATTTAATTGCTGAAAACAGATCTAAGCTAAACCATCATAAACACAACAATAACTTGGAGATTAACCTGGAAAGCCAATCCTAGGAAAACCTGCAAATAATGACTCTTCTTTAAATTTAAATTAATCTCAGGCATATATTCAGATTACAATGACATTAATGGCAAAATCCCAGATTTACCAATGTCTCTGATGGCCTTCTTTGCAACTGGGCAATTCTCAGGAATAACAACTGAACTTCTTATTTTCTGTCTTGATAATCTATTTCTCCTGATTGTGCCTTTTACACCTTATCAGCACGAAATATATCCACATAGAATTCTGTCTTCTCGCCTTAATTTCTCTGCAATCCTCTAGCTCACCTTAAGGATACCTCTTGCTTGACTTCAACTCCCATTCCCCCAGCTCTCCAATTCTCTTGTCTTTTATGCAATTTTGAAGATGGTTGGGCTTCCAACTTTCTTTTCCTCAAAAGCCACTATAGTTCTGACCATGTTTTGGCATTTTGGAAGGCCAAGCGACTGCATTTTCTACTTAAGTTTGATGGACACATGGATATAGCTTCCAATTTGCTACCGCAAAAATGTCATTGCAAACAGACACTATATGATTGAGCTATGGCCAAATTAAATTTCACATTTTTGACGAGTAAATGGATAAATCTAAAGCTGATCTTTGGTGGGCATGTGTACATATGTGCCATCTCACCATAATCGAAATTTTGTCATCATTTGACTTCATATGCCCCTATTATGTTAAAAATAGGAAACTAGTTTTAGCTCTTGCCCTCTTCTATCACAACTGGGTAGCACTTCTCATTTTTGCCATTAAACTTGTAACCTGAACCTGTAGTAAGGCGTCAACAAAAACATTTCATTTTATTTATGATCCTCTTTCAGATCACACTTCCCCACTGGGAGGCCTTTAGTCCCTAGAAGCTCATCAGCGAAGGAAGTGCAAGTGCAAGGTCTCCACATGTCTCCCCAAGCCCACCACTCCATCAGATACAAGGATGCCCACTTCTTGATTATCTTAATCAGTTTGCTTGTCTGCCCTTTGCTACTAAAATAGATATTTATTATTTTGCCTCTCCTATGTAGAAAGGATAACACTCCTACTCTTAAAGACCCAATTGGCACTTTGTCCTTGTTCTTGCTGAAGGTATTGCCATTTCAAGAATTGTTCTTCTTCACAACCATGGGATAAAAATCTGTTTCAACAATTCTTTGAAATCCTCCCATTTGTAATCATGGGCCTTTTTCCTAGACTTAAAGCATCTACATAGCTCTACCACCACAACAGAGCATGTCCAGACATTTTTAAATGGGAAAAAGAACTTTGTTGTGATGCTTATTTTTATTTTATAAAGACCAAAATAAACTTTTAATTCTTTCAACCAGCTATTCAACTTCTTAGCATTAACTTGGCCATCAAAGTTGGTATTTCAAGTTTCTCTTCAACCTTAAATGGAATATTAAAAGATGAAGGAAGAGAGTTGCTATTCCCTGAGTCTCCAAGCTTCTCACATTTGGAATCTTTTATGTAATATGCCAATTAAAGGATTATGCCTGTGATATGTGTTTTCTCTTACTTGTTTCTTCTAATGGGTAGTTCATTTGACTTGTTGGTTGTTTTTGTAAGAATTTATCAGTCAATATTATATGCATGGCACATTCGATTAATGCCACATCACAAATCCAAAGATAACATGATCGAGAATTCTGCTGGAATATAGAGAACCGATTATTCAATTGAAATAATAGAAACTGTTCCAATCATTCAATAACAACCATACACCATAGGTGGAATAAACCCGATTTTAAATGAGAACGGACTGTAGGTAGTTATAACAGCTGCTATATAATCATAATGGTGCATGTAGTTTGAAGACAAATTATCACCTAAGGAGACACCCAGCTATAGAGATACATGCTCAGCTTGTTTGATCATGCCCAGCCTTGTAAGAATGCAGCCCTAGCATGAGAATGACACCCTCAATTGAATTGATTGTGGCTTTCTGAATAATAAACAGCCTCCAATTGTTAATGCCCTCTTCTTAATAATGGATCGAAACCATCGTTCAATAGATCACTAATTGTAATATAGATTCACTGGTCAAGATCGCAGATCTGAAACATATTTGTATGTGGCTGCTCTGGATCATAAGATGAACAATCTCCTGCTGTAGATGCCTTGTTTAATATAGCGTGCTGCAAGGGAGATTATAACTTGCATGCAATTAAATATCAGTCTACAGTCAAGTAACTGGGCCTAGCTAGAGATTAGATGCCTAGCACGATGTTGAATGGCACTTGGGAGAGGAACTACACCAACAATCAGAGGTATATCTGCTGTAAACAATGGATCAACACCCTACTTCTCACCCCTCAGCAATATGTAATAAATGACATCCTTCTCCAAGTGTGCATGCAACACAAATCTCAGCTCTCGAATGGTGACTGAAGCCCAGCTGTAAGGTCCTGTCCAATCCAAACCAACTCATCCAAATAAGAAGAGGGGTGCCCAACGATATGATGCCCTAGCACAAAGTTAAGGGACACGTCTTCATTTCAATAAATCTCTGCTCCAATCAGTGGATTGTGACCCTTTGTCCAGCATTCAACAAGGAATAATAACTCATTGTTTTCTCCAAATGGTTAACCACTGTACATGATGAAGATGCCCTTCAATGTCACATAATAAAATCCTATGCCCTAGCCACTTCCATGCTGCCCAAAATTAAGGAGATCGCTGGTGTATTTAATGGTTCCGGCTCCCAAGGAAAACCATGACCTCAGCCTCCAATTGTTAATGCCTTCTTCTTAATAATGGATCGAAACCATTGTTCAATACATCACTGCTTGTAATATAGATTCACTGGTCGAGATCGCAGATCTGAAACATGTTTGTATGTGGCTGCTCCGGATCATAAGGTGAACAATCTCCTGCTGTAGATGTCTTGTTTATTATAGCGTGCTGCAAGGGAGATAATAACTTGCATGCAATTAAATATCAGTCCACAGTCAAGTAACTGGGCCTAGCTAGATAGAAGATGCCTAGCAAGATGTTGAATGGAACTTGGGAGAGGAACTACACCAACAATCAGAGGTATATCTGCTGTAAATAATGGATCAACACCCTACTTCTCACCCTTCAGCAATATGTAATAAATGACATCCTTCTCCAAGTGTGCATGCAACACAAATCTCAGCTCTTGAATGGTGACTTAAGCCCAGCAGTAAGGTCCTGTCCTATCCAAACCAACTCATCCAAATAAGAAAAGGGTTGCCCAACGATATGATGCCCTAGCACAAAGTTAAGGGACACGTCTTCATTTCAATAAATCTCTGCTCCAATCAGTGGATTGTGACCCTTTGTCCAGCATTCAACAAGGAATAATAACTCCTTGTTTTCTCCAAATGGTTAACCACTGTCCATGATGAAGATGCCCTTCAATGTCACATATTAAACTCCTATGCCCTAGCCACTTCCATGCTGCCCAAAATTAAGGAGATCGCTGGAGTATTTAATGGTTCCGACTCCCAAGGAAAACCATGACCTCAGCCTCCAATTGTTAATGCCCTCTTCTTATTAATGGATCGAAACAATCGTTCAATAGATCACTGCTTGTAATATAGATTCACTGGTCAAGATCGCAGATCTGAAACATATTTGTATGTGACTGCTTCGGATCTTAAGATGAACAATCTCCTGCTGTAGATGCCTTGTTTAATATTGCGTGCTACAAGGGAGATTATAACTTGCATGCAATTAAATATCAGTCCACAGTCAAGTAACTGGGCCTAGCTTGATAGAAGATGCCTAGCAAGATGTTGAATGGCACTTGGGAGAGGAACTACACCAACAATCAGAGGTATATCTGCTGTAAACAATGGATCAACACCCTACTTCTCACCCCTCAGCAATATGTAATAAATGACATCCTTCTCCAAGTGTGCATGCAACACAAATCTCAGCTCTTGAATGGTGACTTAAGCCCAGCAGTAAGGTCCTGTCCAATCCAAACCAACTCATCCAAATAAGAAGAGGGTTGCTCAACGATATGATGCCCTAGCACAAAGTTAAGGGACACGTCTTCATTTCAATAAATCTCTGCTCCAATCAATGGATTGTGACCCTTTGTCCAGCATTCAACAAGGAATAATAACTCGTTGTTTTCTCCAAATGGTTAACTGCTGTCCATGATGAATATGCCCTTCAATGTCACATAATAAACTCCTATGCCCTAGCCACTTCCATGATGCCAAAAATTAAGGAGATCGCTGGTGTATTTAATGGTTCTGGCTCCCAAGGAAAACCATGACCTCAGCAGATGAATATGCAGCAGTAAGAAATCTGTCTCAATAAACAATTAATACACCCTTGCTCAGTCAACAATAAAACTCTATTGAATGCACCCTTCCTTCATGAATAATAATGCCCATGACTTCAATAAATAACCAAGCAGCAGCTAGAAGAGGATCGCTGCTCCAAACTAGATGAAGTGGTTCGCCGCCCTAAATGCTTGATGAATGCGTCCTTTGTCAGTAGAGAGAATTGCTTCCCAACAAACAATGAATGCACCTAGCTACCAATAAAATCAAATCCTGACTTAAAACTCAATGATCTTTGTCTTGTTTGAAGCACGACGATAGATCTAGATGATCTACCCTCTTGAATTGACTAGGGTGGATAGATTTCGCCACCGAAGCCAATTGTTGGCTAAAGAATTCACCCTCAACCCCAAATAGATCTCAGAGCTCTCAAAACCAAAACTCAGTAATGAATAATAAAAATGGATCCTTTTTGGTTCGACTTATCTTCTTATATAGCTTTTAGGGTTTGCATGACTTTATTTTTGCATGCATGCAATTCTAATTATTTGTTGACTTATGCAAGATGAAATAAGGCCTGCATGCTTGTTGATATCTGCTCCAATGGCCTTCTACAATCTACTGATGATCTAATAATGTTGTATTAATGTATTCTTTGCTCCATGTATCATTACTCCTCAGTCAATCCCTATTTATCATTAATGAAACATTACATTTTAGGTCAACCTTTTCTTTTACATGCTTAGTCTTTGCGGAATGTCCTTTCTTATCCTTCATTACTGGCAGTTGTGTTACCATTACAAGCAATGTAGCAATGTTATCCTTCAACCGAGTAATTCTAACTTTTGGATCTTCCTTGTCATGTTCATGAAAAATCCTTGCCTTTTTTGGTCTTCTACTCCTCTCTAGACCTTACAACAATGCTTCTCCACTTTCTTGATATCCACCGAGGGTGTTTACCATACAGGTTGTTCCAAGAGCTTTTGAACTTAAGCTTATGGCCCATTCACCTCACCAACATAGGTACTTAAATGTGAAATTAATTTCATTTTAAACTTTGCTCGCTATTTCATTACGCATTAAGTCTGATTGTAATAAAACTTGCAAATTGCAATCCAATTGCAAAAAATAGAACTGAAGTAAACAATCATGAACATAACAATAACGAAAGATTACCTAGAAATCATCTATGTTACCAGAAACGGGAAACGGGAAACGAAACGAGAAATGGGAACGGTACGAGAAACGAAGTTTAGAGGTTTTGCATTCAAAGAAACGAGGAGAGAGAAAAATAACAAAAATGAAAGTTCTGACATATATTCAGTAGTAACAAAATATTTTGTGGTATACCAACTTAAATTTAAGTTCATAGGAGACCCAATCAGTGATGAATTGAATTCATATATACTAAAAAGCAGTTCTTGTCTTTGACTTGGCATGAGTAGTGTGACATAATGTAGTACTATTCGTTCCCACATGAGCTATGCAAGGTCTGTAAGGTCAAATCTGATAGAAAAGACAAGCAAGAATAGCTAGAGAGGCTGTTCATGACAATAACTAATTTGACTAGTTATTAGCAAAGCAAAAAAAAAATCCTGCAATTAGTGTAGGTAATTGTAAGAAAAACGTGTGAAGACCATTGATTCCAGTATTTTTATTATGTAACTAACATAAGCTGTTACCTATTCTAACAAAGGCTGTACATATTCCATAAGGTTGAATACACTGTAACCACTTACATGATACTAGAAGCTCTCATTACACTAGTTCACACAGGGAATATAACACAGAGACTAGTATAGATTACATTACTAGTATTGGGCTGGGATCACCAACCCTGGAAGATCAGATTTATTTACCTGTCTTACCTCCAACAAGCATCACCTCTATCAAGCATCACCTCCAAAGACACTCAATTATTTAAGCTAACATACTAATTATTTGAAATTTGACCTAACAACCGCAAACAAATTCTGTACAAGAATCTGGAAGAGTCTCAAAAAATCTAAAAGGCACCCCACTCAATAGTAATGCTTCACTCTATACAGGAAATTTAATGCCACAGTTAGAAAGCATTTTACCTTGATATCATATATTGCAAAAAGAAATTAGAAAAAGATATTTCAAATGCCACAGTAAAAAAGCATTTAGTTTACATGTAATTCTACAGTATTCACATGTAATACTCTATCTCATGAGCAATTTTCAAAATTTTCTTCTAGCAAGGATAGTAGATGTTCTGGCTCACTTAATAGAATGGTGGATGAGCCTACTATCCAATTACATAGTCACTACTTTGGTCAACATGATGTATGGTGTTATCTAACATGTCTTCAGCATTGTCTCGCAACACCTCAAGTGGAAGATCATCATCTCCATCATCCTGTGAACCGCCATAATCCCACATCCTACTAGGCCCTCTTTGGTACTCAAGTTGTTGTCGAGATAGAAGACGTAGATTTGAGTGTACAAACACCAAATCTTGTGCCTTTTGTGTGCCTAAGCAATTCCTCTTTGCCGAATGGATAAAAGCATATTCACTCCAGTTTCTTTCACATGCTGATGAACTAGTCACCTATGAAGTAAAATTAATATTATGTAATTAAAATTTAAGAAGGTACATTTGAAAACTTGAAAAAAAAAATGAAATAAAAATAAAAATGAAGTGTTTAAACATTATAACATACTAAATGTATTGACTGTTGAACATACCTGTGAAAGTAAGTGAATAGCTAATTGA
>LPNX010458286.1:0-66438 GCA_001517045.1 Pseudotsuga menziesii | reverse complement strand
AAGAAAATATAAGATATAATGATTTTTTTTAATGGTAGTTAGCCTTCCATTAACATAAATGATACAAACAAGAGCTAGTTTGAAGCTTTCAAGTCTGGTAAAATCTGTCTAGTATCTAATAACAATTTTGGAAGAAATCTAAATAGGATGCATCTCCTGCCAGACTAGCTCGAGCATGTAGAACCCTAACAATCGGACTCAGTTTAATATTAATTTAACTATCAAAACTTTTTTTTAAATCTTTCTACAAAGATAAGTTTTATTTAACAGTTTAAACTTTAAGCCCCAATGAGAAGAGAGTTTCAAGATTCCAGTCTAGCAGTTTAAGGGCGTTTTTAACAGTTTAAGGGCATACCCCAATGAGAAGAGAGTTTCAAGATTTCAGTCTAGCAGTTTAAGGGCATTCTCTGAACTAAGGAGGCCATTGTTATAAATCTTGGTAAATTTTTTGTGTAACTAAGAAGGCCACTGTTTCAAAATTTTCTTATTATCAGAACCATGGAGTCAAGGGACTCCTTCCAATTCAAAACGGTTTTCCTACTTTCTTTGTTACAAGTCACTAGATGAATTTCAGTTGCTGCATAACAAATAATTTTGTAGCTTGTTGAATATAGTGCCAAATATAGGCTTTTATAGCTCAATATAGAGGAAAATTGAAAAGAGTTGACGTGCTACAAAACAGAGTCATTTTTTTTGTTTTTTTAAAAGTTTAAAGCTTCCTAAAACAGAAACTCAATACTAATAAAAACCTTTTTGAGATATGCCAACTTGATTGTTTTTGTAAATGCTGAATATTTTTCAAATAAAATCGAAAATGATGCTATTCAAAAGAACAAACATTGGCATACAATCTAATGCATGCAGTGAGTAAGTTTATAATATAAAATTCGAATTTTTGGGTCTCTAACAATAGCTACAAGTGAACTGGGCGTTTTTCCCCATTTTTGCTTGAGCGTATTCACATAATAAATTTTCTAAGCTCTAATAAAATTTTCAGATGGTCTGGGAAAGCTATTTCATTATTGACTAAGTATTGCTGATAGATAATTATACTTTCTAAGCTCCAATAAAATCTACAGTTGATTTGGGTGAATTCGTCCATTATTTCATGCGTTAAATTGCATGCCCTCGATTTGACAGAGTCCTAAAATATAGTGCGAAATATAGGATTTTATAGCTCAATATAGAGGAAAATTGAAAAGAGTTGACGTGCTACAAAACAGAGTCATTTTTTTTGTTTTTTTAACTGAAGTTTAAAGCTTCTTAAAACAAAAACTCAATACTAATAAAAACCTTTTTGAGATGTGCCAACTTGATTGTTTTTGTAAATGCTGAATATTCTTCAAATAAAATCGAAAATGATGCTATTCAAAAGAACAAACATTGGCATACAATCTAATGCATGCAGTGAGTAAGTTTATAATAGCTACAAGTGAACTGGGCGTTTTTCCCCATTTTTGCTTGAGCGTATTCACATAATAAATTTTCTAAGCTCTAATTAAATTTTCAGATGGTCTGGGAAAGCTATTTCATTATTGACTAAGTATTGCTGATAGATAATTATACTTTCTAAGCTCCAATAAAATCTACAGTTGATTTGGGTGAATTCGTCCATTATTTCATGCGTTAAATTGCATGCCCTCGATTTGACAGAGTCCTAAAATATAGTGCGAAATATAGGATTTTATAGCTCAATATAGAGGAAAATTGAAAAGAGTTGACGTGCTACAAAACAGAGTCATTTTTTTTGTTTTTTTAACTGAAGTTTAAAGCTTCTTAAAACAAAAACTCAATACTAATAAAAACCTTTTTGAGATGTGCCAACTTGATTGTTTTTGTAAATGCTGAATATTCTTCAAATAAAATCGAAAATGATGCTATTCAAAAGAACAAACATTGGCATACAATCTAATGCATGCAGTGAGTAAGTTTATAATAGCTACAAGTGAACTGGGCGTTTTTCCCCATTTTTGCTTGAGCGTATTCACATAATAAATTTTCTAAGCTCTAATTAAATTTTCAGATGGTCTGGGAAAGCTATTTCATTATTGACTAAGTATTGCTGATAGATAATTATACTTTCTAAGCTCCAATAAAATCTACAGTTGATTTGGGTGAATTTGTCCATTATTTCATGCGTTAAATTGCATGCCCTGGATTTGACAGAGTCCTAAAATATAGCTGGCGTCTTCTATGCTTTGCTCACTTCTTAAATCAATAACATGCTTTCCCCACATTCTACAGGAACTAGATTTTTGAAGACTGGGTGTTTTATGGAGACACTCCGGCTCCACAGAGTTGCAAGGGAAGAAATTAAATGAACGCCCAACAATTCTAAATGCTAGGATATTCGATTAACTTCTCTTCTCCTCTTTCCAAGTTTCTGTGTCTTCTTAATGGAAGAAATTGTAGAAACCCCCTAATTTTTTCGACAAATTACCCATTCATTTGCACAATTCTACAGTTATTGTGAGGCAGAATTGCTCCATGAATTATGTGTTAAGCTATTTACATTTACACAAGAGAAAGAAAACAAGCATAATTTTAAAGTTGGCATGAAATCGAACCCGACATTCCAAAACTTCTGAAACTTCAAATTCAAAACTCACTCATTATCAGAGATATGTTTTTTAATTGGAGGATAAGTATCTCACCTGAATTTATGTGCTTGAATATAGTTATGGGTGAGGCATGCACCTGTTGCACTGCTCTCAACACGGACAACGCAGACAACCCGCACGGACAACGTAGACAACCCAACTGTGGCGTGAGGCACTCCTTATCAGTGGCTCCACTTCCTCTGCCTCACTGTTCTCAACTTCTCACAGCAACCAGTGCATGAACAAACACTCCTTATCAGTGGCATGAACAAACACTCACAGTAGAGATACAAAAGTTTGAGTAAACTTAGGACCGGCGATGGGTGGCAGAGAGCAAGCTTCCTTCCATAATACTCCATTGAGCTGGCTTCCATCCTGTCAATTAATTCAGCATTTAATTCATCAAACTTACCACCCACTAACTTTCAAGTCACCAGCTCGCGCAAGAAACGGTCAGCAACGGACCACGTTTTAAGAAAAACGCAAAAGGTTTCTGCTAAAACCGTTGTCGGAAATGAATCATTTCGTAAGAAATGGTTTCTCCATTCCAGAAACGAGAACGGCCGAAAAAAACAGCGGTTTTCGTCTCCGTTTCGTTTCTACTTCGTTTTTTTAGAGAAACGTACAGTCCCGTCACGTTTCTGGTAACATAGGAAATCATTCATTGGAAAACCAATAAAAAATGGCTCTTGTTTAGTGTTAAATTAATCTCAAGCATTAATGGAAAAATACCTGATTTACCGATGGCTTTGATGGCCTTCTCTACAACTTGGCAATTCTCAGGGAGTCAGGAATAACAATAGAACTTCTTGTTTTTTGCCTTGACAGCCTATTCCTCCTTTGGATTGTGTCTTCCTCACTTTATTGGCATGGAATAAATCCACGTAAAATTCTAATCTCCTCTCTTGAATTGCTCTATAGGCCTCTACTTTTCCTTCAAGCTGCCACTTGCTTGGCTTCAGATTCTATTTTTCTTTAGCTCTCCAATTATCCTACCTTTTATGCTTGTTTGAAGGTGGTTTGGGTTCCAACCTTTCTTTCCCTAAAAGCCCCAACAGATATGACCATGTTTTTGCATTTTGGGAGAAAGAGATTTAACATTTTTTTGCTGAAATTTGGTTGACACTTGAAGATAACTGCAATCTTGCTACAGTGGTCAAAATAGCATTGCAATCAAACATTGTATGACTGAGCTATGGATGAATGATATCTACAATGATTTCATGCTTTTGAAAAGTAGATGAATGAATGTAAGGCTGATTTTGGTGGGCATGTATACATATGTGCCATCTCACCATAATGAAAATTTCATCTTCATCCGACTTCATATGTCCTTGTTATGTCAAAAAGACAAAACTGATTTTAATTCTTTTTTTTTATTGAAAGATACTTCTTATATTCACATCAACTTATTTACAATAAAAAATTATGGCAGTGGACGGGTATATACAATGCCTATCCTAACTTCTTCCTAAAGCTTATAAGAGAAAAAATAAAATTAGAATATACAATAGGATCCAACCTTTTGGCATCCTTGATTAACCGGGCGCCTTTGGCTATTAACTGATAGAGTACCTCATTTTTCCAAAGTGCAATAAAAGCTGAAACATAACTACTTTCTTGATCAAAATGATACTTGCACCTGAGTTCCCATAAAATGAACAACATAAATATCCACAAGCAATGCCACAAACCTCAGAGCTGCAGGGGTTTTAACTCTTGCATATTTCTATAGAAACTATGTAGCACTTCTCATATTTGCTATTGAATTATAACATGAACCTATAGTAAGCCTTAAACCAACATTTTGTTTTATTCATGATTCTCTTTCAGATCAACAACTCTACAAACGAACAATTCTGGTAGATGATTAAAAAACGTAGCAGTAGAGTTATCACTACCACAAAGGTGAATATGTAAGCCTAGGGGATGTGAAGGAAAGGATAACATTCAATTTTAGCATGGAAATCTAGTTCTTGTCATATGCATTATTGTATTTGAATCTCTTATGCAACTTATTACATATGGCTGCACCTTTTCTCCTTGAATCCAATACTTCCAATATGAAAAAGGTGTATAAAATAAACCTCCTATATGTGTGCCATCCAGGGGGTGGCATTTACTTTGCTTTCTGCATGCTGAATAAGTATTGTTCTCCCTAAAAAGGATTGGTACTAGGATTAGATCCATCAACCTAAACACACACCAATACAAGACACTTAATTCCATTTCCACCTAATGTGTCCTAGAGCTTCCATGCAAGGAGATATTCTTTTGCCCCATGATTCATGAAATAAATTACCCTCTTGACAATATCGACTCTTTATCAACATATTACCCTCTTAAGAATGGTACTTAATATGAAAGATCATCGTCCAAAGGATTTAGCACTTTCAAGACTAAGTAGATTCCAAAGCAAAATAATTGTTATGATGGTACTACCAGAAGTTGGAACCAAATGGTTCCAAATGCAGTTGTTGAAGCAACTGTCCTTCTAGATGCACTATTCCCTAGATTCTTTTTCCATCATAGCAAGGCATAAACATAAGATTAATATAAATTCCCCCATTGATTATCCTTATTTGCGCATACCACCCTATGGCAGTATATAGGGGATACATTATGATATCCAAAACAAATGCATTTTCATTCACTATGTGTCACAGGCCTATAGTTCGTCCAATTTTTTTTCTTTGAATATGGGGGTTTCCCAATTTCACTTCAACACTTCCTTTCACTTCAACACTTCGTTGCCTCAGCGATAGGGGCTTGACCAATTTGTGCTTATTGCAATTGTACTATGCCTCTCTTCATCTAAGGTGTTCTCATAACTTTGCCTTAGACTACAATATGATAGATGTGTAACTTTGTTTTGCTTAACCATGTTATCCAACAATAGGCACACGTCCAACTGTGGCCTTTAAAACATTTGAACAATACCTTTACTTAGCCAATATTCCAATATTATAACATTTAGCCATCACAATACATCATAGGAAACATAACAACATTTATCCAACCAAAGATAACACAAGGCACATGTGCAACCGACACCCAGCGTGGATGCCTGAAGCTTTATAAGATGTATGTTACAATGTAGCACAGAGGAGTGAGGCCAATTTCCTATATCTCTTTTTACAAATTATAATTACAAAAGGAACCTCTTTCCCATAATTGTCAATCCAACCCTTGAAGCTACCATAGGCCTGCCTCTTGCAAGTCTTGTTCACTTCTTTTTCACTTAGCCATTGCAGATTTTCCCTACTATGCAAAATCCATTAGCACAATTGCAAAGCTCACTTTGCACTTGTGTCTCAATCACTTTCCAAGAATGAACGAATGCTTTAGCCACTTGGAGGCATCCAATATATATATGAATCTTGTTGAACTCTTGCAAGCCCCTCCAAGTCTAAGTGGACCCAAGTGTTTGCATGCAACTTGACTCTGCCCATATGGCTTGTCTGCCAACATCCATCTCCAATGTTACCGTGCCTGCTATACCATGTGATTGTGATCGCAAGTTCATCCAATGCCCGAGTTCCCACAAGTGCGCCCAATGCATCTGCATTTGTCGTGCTTACTCAACATGTGCGTCTATCACATCAACATCCATTGCAAGTGCATCTAGCAAGTTATGACCAAGTGCATCTAGGAAGTGCTTCTGACAAGGTGCCTCCAAGTGTGCCTAGTTGTCTTGTGCCCAAGTGTGCCCACAAGTGCATGAAGCCAAATCTATCCTTCTGACCTATGTCCAAGTGCTCCTAGCCGACGTGCATCCAACCAAGTTAACCCACTTAGTCTTCCTATCCAATTTGCATTCAATCGAGTTTTCCCAAGTCACCTATAATCCAATCAATTCTTCCTTTTTGCTTCGTTCATCATGCATAATGCATGCCTACGGAAGAGGTTGTTGGAGGAAACCTTCTCTAACTCGCCAAGTTTCCTCCAAGCTTCTCTTGGTTTGTCCAACTAATGCAAAATACCACTATTTCTGGTGTGCCTTGACTTCGTGCAAGGGTACCTGACATTTCCTTGGTATGCCTTGCCAATGGGCCAAGGCACCCCAAAATTGACTCATCTAGCCATCAACCTTATGTCATGTTTGTCCATGCTAGCTAGTGACCACCAAGGTGATTGTGTGATGGAGATGCATGAAGCCTCTCAAGGCTAATTCCTTACATCCTTCCCCACTAAAAGTCATTGTTGTCCCTGACAACATCTAGAAGAAATTGCTATCCTACAAGTTTGCTTCTCAGACTCATGCATCCTTTCACAGTTGGCTTCTCCAACCACTCCACATTGTCATTTCTAGAATACTCGTGCAACTGCTCACTGTCCAATATTTCCTTTGAACAAGGCAATTTTTCCCAAATCTATCCACAATGTTTCCTAGATGCCATGTCGCGGTTGTTATATCCTATTGCGATCCGCCGATCTTGACCCGCTGTTGCTACAATTTCCTTTTATTGTTGTGGTAACTCAACCCCCACAAAGAAGGTTGTGCAATTTCCAAGTGCTGCACATTTCTGACTTTCTACTTCTTTTGTACTTAACCAATTTTTTCAGGCAACTGTACAATGAATCCCCTCAAGTCTTGAGCTGGTTGGGTAGCTTGTCCAATTGTCACACCTAGTCTATGAGAATGCATATCCTCAAATGTCTAAAATCAATCATTTCCTTCTACTCTTCAGTATTTCTATAAACTCCAAAGAACCAAGGAAAAGTCACATCCTTTGCGTCAACATTGTCATGTTACCTATTGCAAGACAACAAGAATTTTCTAAGGCACCTTTCCAAAGGTGCACTAGGATCCATTGCTTGCTCCTACGTAGTGAGCCGCCTCACAGTCTATCAATGGAAAGAAGATGGCAAGTGGCTACCAAAGCCACTACCAACAACTATGCCATTAGTTTATCTAGAATAATCCAAATCATTAGGTTCAACTGAGAGATGTCCATACTTCTCACCCAAATACACGATGAGATGCATGTTCAAACCAATTTTAACCTCGCTTTCTTCCAACAATCCTTTGATTTCTAGGGTCATATTAACAATAATCTCTCATAGGAGTGAATGAAGAAGGTTCAACTAATTCCTTTATTCTCACATACCAAGGTCGTTGCTCCTCAACTTAGCCATCTTGGTATGTTGCCAAGCCTGCCCCATTCAAGTTGAATGCTTCACAGGTCTCCTTGGTCGAATCCTTCATCTTCCTACCCATGTATGGAATGTCTTGCTTGCCAATACAAGCATCCACAACTCAGGAAACTGCATTGTGGTGTCCACTATGGCCTCTAGCCTAGTGAAGCTTTCTTCCAAGTCTTTTATTGAATTCTATTCACCAAAGCCTATACAAAACTTCCTTTCGAAGATCTGTCTATGGTATGTCCATTAAACCCAACACATCCACATCTTCTTCTACAAGGGTGTCCAGTTCCTTGGCTATCTGTAGAGATCAAGCTCAAGGCAGTCATCCTACCAGTGACTTATAAGTTGTTTCCTTACAATAGGGATGATATGCAGTTCCAAATCTAAAATCATGACCAAACAATCCATACGAGACACCAGCACTGCCTTCGCCTTCCTCACAAGCTCTTGTCCCAAAACAAACTCAATGTCATCTATGGGAACAATAGCGAAACTCATTGTTCCACTCCACTCACCAAGTTTCAAGGTGACCCCATTGGATGTGCCAATCACCTTCTACACTTCCAAGTTCACTACTTTAAAAGGAAGTCTGTGCAGGCTCAAGATGCAACCCAATCTCCCGTGCCACATCTTCCTTCACGAAATTATGGGTTTCTCCACTATCTACTATGGGCTGTACTGATCTGCCATTCAATTATGTCAATACATACCAAATTTTTGTGAAATCTTTCTCTTGGCTTGTCGTAGGCTTGTCTTCCAACATAGCTCCCATGACTTGCAAGACCCCAACAATAGGTTTGTACACTTGCTCCATAGTAGGCAACTTCACTTTTAATGGGCAATTCTTTGCATAATGGCTTTTCGCACAAATCCAACAAGACATGGAATTACCTTTTAACTTACATGCTTCTAGTTGCTTGGCCTTATCCTAGCTAATCTTGCCGGATGGTTTTGCCTTCTCCTTGACTTTCTTCTTGTTCTTGTCAACTTGTTTCTCTCCTTGAGCATTCTCATCTCCCTTTGGACCATTTTTTGTCTTTGCCTTGTATCCCAACAACTTGTTTACTATGGTGATGGTTGTTGCAAGGGTCTGCAGATTTTGGCATCATAGGTCACTTTGCAACCAATGTTGTAACCCTTTCATGAAATGGAACAACCTATCTATTTCCATGATTTCCTTAATCTCCAACATAAGGCTTGAAAAATCCTTGATATATGCTTGGATTCTTCTTGTATGCTTGAGAATCAAGAACTGATTCCTTGCGATTTAGGACTGGTTCCTTGGCCCAAACTGAGCGTTCAAGGCTTCTTTTATCTTTGCCCAATTTTTGATATTTTCTACAATGCACCCAACTACCAAGTCCTCTACTCCGTTTCTCAACTAGAGCTTCAGAAAAACCTATCAAGAACATCGTGATAACATTCACCTTGGCCTCATTTGAGTTTTCACTCATCGACTTTAGCTATTGCTCAACATCTCTGTTAATACACGAACCGACATATTAGGATTAAAGACCTAACTTTAATGATGGATTATGAATAGCTAAGGGGGGGGGATTGTGACCTCACCAACCCTCTTCTGCTCCTTAGTCTAGCTTTTCTCTAGCTTAAGGGAGGAGTCCCTAAATAGGGTTACTAGGGTTTGGTAATGAAGCACAAGGTGAATTTGAAGAATAACACTAGCAAAACAATGTGTCAATGAAAGTAGAAGATAATGGCGATGAAGGGATTGGAGACCATCGTCTTATCAAATGGGAAAATGGGGTCAATCAAGGATAGTAATTAAGAGCTTACTAACATCCAAGGATATCTAGGGTTTGAGTGCCATTCCCCACCAAATCCAAGGATGGCTAGAATTCACCCAAAGATCTACAAGGGAATAATTTTAGTGACATTTTCAACACTAACTTGTGCACAATATTCATCAAGCATGGAATCCTAAGGCATACAACCAAGAGTTGAAAATACACCACCTATTCAACCATAAACCAAATAAACTTAACCTTACAAAGTAAAGAGCTCACTTGCAAATTGTTGATCCAAGGTAAACCAAAGCATTAGCAAGGCATCCACATCATATCACTAGCATCAACCACCCATAAGAGCCAAACAATATCCCATTAAGTCTTAGTGGGATTTCTCCCCCAAATCCAAATATGAGAAATGAATGAGGAAGAGGCTCTCTTATATAGGAGATGAGCTCAACTTCCTTTACAATAAAATAGTAATAGATTTACCAAAACCCTAGATCTATCCTATGGAGAAATAAACAAATCAAAATACTCCAACAAACCTTAACATACTCTAACAACATCCATGAAATATGGTGGCCAAATCCACAAGTATAATATCCATGAAAAGAAAGGCCCAAGAAGGGGGGGTATCCATCAAATGAGGGTGAATGATGATAAGAAGTCAAACCTAGCCTCCAAAGGCTCTCCAAAGGTAGTGCTCCAAGAAAAAGGCCTCAAATGGGGGAGCACTTCCTAAAAGAGGTTAAAACTCTCCATGAAAAGGATCCCAAAGGCATGCGTGGCGAAATACGGTGTGGCTCTTTAAATGATAGTTTTGGAAATGCTTACTTTCTCAATATTTATTGGATTTTCTATTATAACCACTTTTTGGAAGTCCCGTAGCCACTGCATCTAATGACATTGAGATGGCACAATTATGGAATCTATCAAAAGATATCTACTCCCAAAGTTAGGATGCCCCTCCAAAAAGATCCCATAAAAAATGGCCTAGATGAGTGTGTAAACAACCCTCCAAATGGTGGGTTCTCATCAATGGAAAACCAATGAATGTAGAACAAGTCAACATGTGCAAGAGGTTGCTTCCATACATTGAGGGGTCAAACCCTCAACCATCAAATAGATCTATGTGCAATACTCCATCAAGTGGGAAGCAACCTCAACATATGTGCAATGAATGTCCCCACATCAACCAAACACCATGCAAATATCTATCAACATGTAACCCCCTGTTGAAAATGTGATAAAAATCACATGTGGACACCCATGCAAAATTGGGGTTAATAATCCCAACAAAAGTTACCAAGTAACTTATCATTGTGATTGCCATTGTATGGTTCTGGTTCCTTGATCTTTATCCTCATAGGAACCGATGAACTTTTTGCATTGGAAACAACTTGCTTCAACAGGTTTATGGTATCATCTTGATCTTTAACGTATCCAACAACATACTTTAACAAGTCTTCTATAACTTGTATTCTTTCATTAACATCAATGTTATGAACGAATGTCTCAGTAAGGGCCTCTATGGTATTTTGGCACTCCGACACCACCTTATAATAAGCTTGGTGCATGTTGGTCAAATTTTTCTTCTCCTCATGCATGCTAAGAGTGGATGTTATGGTCTCGAACACTTTTCTTTAAGTTCACATTTATGGTCTTGAACCTTGTTTGGTTAGTATTTGTTAGATTTTTATCATTCAAGCCAGCATTATATTAGGATCTTTAACTGAGAGAATAACAAGCACAACAATCAAACACAAGAGAAAATGAACACAATGTTTTTTCTCGGGGAAACCATAAATGGAGAAAACCCCGCAACTTCCTCAGAGATAGAATCAACACCAAAAGTAAAACCTCAAAACAGTAAGATGATCTTTCGACAGCAGTAGTCTCTTTTTTTCTAGCCCCAACAACTTCTTCTCCCTCAGCTATGCGCTACAACTGAGTGTAAGTGAGTGTGTGATAAATAGAGAGGCTCACTCACTATTTATACTAATTCCCGACTTGACAATAATTCACTAGGGCCGACTTCTTTAGGAGAGTCTAATAACCCTAGAGCCCCACAACTGCAGGGACTTTAACCCTTGATCAATAGGAGGGTTACCCATAATGACTTGACATGACTTGTTCACATTATAGAAACTCCCGATCAGAACATCGGGGCATGACATGAATCAAGTACATTACAAACACTTCCCGGAATAAACATCGGGGTACAATACATAAGATATACAAGTGAATACATTCTGAAGTTACAATTACATCAACACTCCCTCTTAACTAGGAAGGTATTCTCTCGACACAATTTATTAACACAAGTCTTCTTCTCTGTATCATCTGGATCATCATCAAGTCCTCGTCATATTCAAGTCTTCTTCATCTTCAAGTCATCTTCATCTTGATCTGGATCATCACTCGATTTGGATCATCATCACTGGATCAACATCACTAGATTTGGATCATCACTCGATCTAGTTCATCACTGCTGGATCATCATCATTGGATCTGGATCATCACTGCTGGATCATCATCATTGGATTTGGATCATCAATGGGTTATCATCATTGGTGCTATCTCTTGATTCTTCTCGTCACAGGAAATTCTACAGAGCCAGCCCTTTTTCATGTTGGTTGTAGGCCTAGCCTCCATGTAGGTCTTCTTCAGCGCTTATATTTGACCCTAAGTCAGAATGGACCGCCCAGCACTTACATCTGACCTCATCTCGTCAGAAAGGCACGCCCAACACTCACATCTGACCATGAGAGGAACACATCCACCATCATGTCAGAATGACCCAACCCTTACATCTAACCATGGGAGGGCCTAGCCTGCCCCCATGTCAGAATGGCCCAGCCCTTACATCTGACCATGGAAGGAACCAATCCTCTCACCATGTCAGAATGGCTCTCAGTCCCAGACTAAGGGTTCTTGGTAACTGACCAGGTGCCTCCATTCTCCCAGAGAATGGCATCATCCCTTACATCTGACAATGGGAGGGCCCAGCCTGCCCCCATGTCAGAATGGCCCAGCCCTTACATCTGACCATGGAAGGAACCAATCCTCTCACCATGTCAGAATGGCTCTCAGTCCCAGACTGAGGGTTCCTAGTAACTAACCAGGTGTCTCCATTCTCCCAGAGAATGGCATCAGCCCTTATATTTGATCAAGTGGGAACACATCCCTCAATCACATCAGAATGGCCCTGCACTTATATCTGATCATGTGAGATTACATCCCACAGTCATATCAGAATGGCCCTCAGTCCCAGATTGAGTATTCTTGGTAACTGACCAGGTACCTCCATTCAGAGAATGGCAATCAACGCTTATATCTGATCATGTAGGAACCAATCCTACAGTCATATTAGAATGGCTCAGCACTCATATTTGACATGGAAGGAACCAATCCTCTCACCATGACAGAATGGCTCAGCCCTTACATCTGACCATGGAAGGAACCAATCCTCCCACCATGTTAGAATGGCTCACGGACTCATCACTTCCCCTTGGAGGGAACCTCGATCTGGAGAACACCAAGCTTCTCCCTGAAGTACTCAAACTTCACTCTGGCCAATGGCTTCGTCAACACATCAGCTATCTGTTCGTCCGTCGCAACATACTGGAGCTTCACTGCTCCTCTCTGCACCATATCCCTGATATAGTGATACTTGATCTCAATATGCTTCGACTTGTCATGGAACACCGGGTTTTTCGACAACTTTACACAACTCTGGTTGTCGCAATATATACAAGTAATATCTAATTGGAGATCAAATAAATCAGATAGTAGCTTCCTCAGCCATACTGCCTCACAACTAGCTGAACAAGTTGCAACATACTCTGCTTCAGCTGTACTCAGTGCCACACAGGACTGCTTCCTGCTAAACCAAGAGATCACACCTGATCCCATACTAAAGCAACACCCTGAAGTGCTCTTCCTATCGATGGCACTGCCTACCTAATCCAAATCAACATAACCCTCCAGGTTAATCTTCTGATTCGCCTCATACTTGAGCCCATAATCAACTGTACCCCTTAGGTACCTCAGAATATGCTTTGCAACAATCAAGTGAACATGTCTCGGATTTATCAGGAACTGGCTCAAGGTGTTCACAGCAAAGCAAATATCTGGTCTCGTGTTCGTCAGGTACATCAAGGACCCAATCATCTGACGATACATCGTAGCATCAACCGCTTCTGATGAAGCATCACTCAATAGCTTCAGGTTTGATGCCATAGGTATGGTCATGGCCTTGCAATCCATCATCCCGAACCTCTTCAGGATCTCTACCGTATACTTCCCTTGTCCCAGGGAAATTCCATCTGCATTCTGCCACACCTCCATGCCTAGAAAATAGTGCATCATACCCAAGTCCTTCATTTCGAACTCAGCAGCAAGCTTCCTCTTCATATCAGCAATCAACCCATCCATACCTGTTACAAACAGATCATCTACATACAGTAGGAGTATCACTGGGTTACCATCTTCAACCTTGTAGTAAAGGTTGGAATCTGCTTTACTCTTAGTAAAGCCCAAACTGGATAGAAAGCTGTCAATTCTGCCGTACCATGTCCTGGGTCCCTGTTTTAAACCGTACAGGGCTTTCTTCAATTTACATACATGAGACTCCCTCTCATGTGTCTCAAAACCGAGTGGCTGCTCCACATATACTTCCTCTTCCACTACACCATTCAAAAAAGCAGTCTTGACATCCTTTTGGTGTATCTTCCATTTCATTACTGCAGCCAGAGCAAGTACTAATCTGATGGAAGTGTATCTGGCTACAGGTGCAAAAGTTTCTTCATAATCTATTTCTTCTTTCTGGGAGAAGCCACGAGCCACAAATCTTGCTTTATATTTTTCTATGTTGCCATCTGCAGCATGCTTGATCTTGTAGATCCATTTGGAAGTTACAACAGACTTTCCTTCTGGTCTTGGGACAACATCCCAAACATCATTCTTCATGATACTCTTCGATCATAGCATCCTTCCATTCTTTCCTTTCTGCCGCTTCTTCATAGTTGGAAGGTTCTTTATCGATGAAATCACATAATAAGGCTACATACCCGGAGCAGGACCTGGTCCTCTTTCTTTCTTTGTGATTCTCTTCTGGAGCCCCATATCTTTCTGCACCTTGGATAGCTTCTCCTACCCAAGCAGGTTTCCTCTTGTGAGGATTCTTCTCCTGAGGTGGATCTACATGTTCTTGAGATTCTTCTAATTCTCAATCTTCTTCTTGAATTTCTTCGTTCATGGTTGTGTCAGGAATTCTGTGTGCTTCTGTTTCTTCAGCAGGCCTCTTTCTGGATTTGTTGTAAGCTGAGTCTTCGTCAAATGTTACGTCCCTGCTGATATCGATCTTCTTGAATCCTGGGAAGTATATTTTGTAAGCCTTCGAGCTTTCAGAGTATCCCACAAATATACCCTTCTTTCCTGAAGGATCTAACTTTGTCCTCTTTTCTTTTGGAATGTGTATGTACACTGGACAACTGAATATTTTGAGATGGTTGACTTCTGGTTTCTTGCCGAAAAGACTTCTTCAGGTGTCTTGTTCTCGAGTACTCTGTGTGGAGTACGGTTCTATGCATACACCGCTGTTCTGGCAGCTTCTGCCCGTAGATGCATGGGAAGATCTTGATCATGAAGCATAGCCCTTGCAGCTTCCATGATTGTTCTATTCTTCCTTTCTACAACCCCATTTTGTTGTGGATTATATGGAGTGGTTAACTCCCTCTTAATCCTTTGCATAATTCTTTAAATTCATTTGATGTGAATTCTCCGCCATTATCAGATCAAAAGGTCTTGATCTTCTTTTTAGTGTGGTTCTTAATCAAGGCTTTGAATTCCTTGAACTTGCTGAATACTTCATCTTTGTTCTTCATGAAGTAAATCCATGTCTTCCTAGAAAAATCATCAATAAAAGAAACATAGTATGCATACCCACTTAATGAACTTGATGACATTGGACCGCATACATCAGAGTGAATGATTTCCAAGATTCCTTTTGACTTGCTCTCGCTACTTGGAAATGTCTTCTTTGTGTTTTTTCCTTTCACACATCCTTTGCAGACTCCATTATGTTTTGCCTGAATTTTTGGAAGACCTTCAACAACTTTGCTTGCAAGTGGTAGTGCTTTGTAGTGCACATGTGTAAGCCTTCTATGCCAAAGTTCATTTGGCTCTACTGTGTCATGGACCAAAGCTTGTTCTGGATGTCCCTTCAATTTGTATAGGCCTCCCTCTTGTTCCCCAATCACTACTGCATCATCAAAAGTCTTTCCCTTTGGCCACATGAGAACTTGGCCATCTACAAATGCAACCCTCATGCCTTTTGCATCTAATGCAGATATGGAGAGGAGGTTCTTCTTAAGTCCCGGTACAAACAATACATCCTTCATCTTCATAGACTTTCCAGAGTCTAGCTTATAGGAGGATTCCCCACTACCTTTTATTGGATACTGGTAGTCATCTCCAAGTTTCACCTTGTGGGGTGATTCATGTTTTGATAGTCTCACAAAAGACTCTTTGAATCCTGTCATATGTTTGGAAGCCCCACTGTCTATAAGCTAGTCATTGCTTCCATGTGTGATGTTTTCTGTGAGAGCGGAAATCAAAACATATTCTTCCTCACTTGAAGAATCATCACTTTCTTGCTTGTTTCTCTTTGTGGAAGGTTCATCATCTTCTGCAGCATGAGCATGATGTCTTCTCTTGTTGTTTTTCTTCTTGTGAGAGTTTCTTTTGTTTCTAGGACAATCTCTGGCATAATGTCCTATTTCATCACAAGTATAACATCTGAGTTGAGCTTTCTTGGAGGAAGAATGCTTACCTTTAGAATGATGATGATGGTCCCTTCTGTTTTTCTTGGATTGAACTGTGAGAGCTTGATCTTCACTTCCCATCTTTTCTTCTCGAGCTGCTATCCGAGCTTCTTCTTGTGAGCATTCTTCCCATAGTCTGCTGAACTTGACTAGCTTCTTTCTGGCACAGATCCCTTGAATGAAAGAGTCCCATGTCCTAGGGAGACCATTCAAGGTGGTCATTACAATCTCTGCATTCTCCACTTCTTCATCCACTGCTTCAAGTTGTTCTTTGATCTGGGAGACCCTTGTGAAGTATGACTGTATGGTCTTCGCATTCTTCAATTGGTTCCTCAAAGTCATTTTCTGGTTTATGTTCTTTCCTTCAAACAGTTTGGTTAGGGCATTAAACATAGCTTTAGGTGTCTTTAGGGAGGACACCTGTGGTATGAGGTGATCCTTGATTGAATCAGCAATAATCCTTTTAGCCATAACCAACTTCTTCTTGTGTAAGGCCTTGGTCTCATCTTCCTTTGGAACTGGAACCTCCTCATTGATGTAGGAGTCCAACTCATTTTCTTCCAAGACCAGGGAGATCCTATACTTCCAAGCTTGGAAGTTATCAGCTCCCTCAAGCTTTTCATCAAGCTTGGTATGGTGAGACATCTTAACTGAGAACCTCAAATGGAAATACAAAAGATTTAGATCTTACCAGGTCAAGATGTCGAAATTGGATCTGAAGCTAAATTTCTGCAGTGCTGGTTCAGGAGCAGATTAGGGTTTGACTTTCTTGGAGTTCTGTCTAACCAAATGCTTTGATCTCGATCTCTAAACTTCAATTTTGAGGAGGAGATCAATCCAGGCCTGAGCTCACTCAAAAATTCCACTTCTGTGGAAAGCCCTAATTTTCGGCAGTAGTGTCGGGTTAAAAACTGAAAATGCTCAGAATTAGATTCTGCTTCGACAGAAAGATGCGCCCTAGAGAGGAGAGTCAGCCCAACCTTCTTTTGCTGAAAATCTATGGAGAGAGATCCAAAAAGTAGGAAGCCCTAGTTTCTGCAGCTGCACAGTGTCTTCTTCTCAGGTTAGCTTTGATATCATGTTAGATTTTTATCATTCAAACTAGCATTATATTAGGATCTTTAACTGAGAGAATAACAAGCACAACAATCAAACACAAGAGACAATGGGCACAACGTTTTTCCTTGGGGAAACCATAAATGGAGAAAACCCCGCAATTTCCTCAGAGATAGAATCAACACCAAAAGTAAAACCCCAAAACAGTAAGATGATCTCTCGACAGCAGTAGTCTCTTTCTTTCTAGCCCTAGCAACTTCTTCTCCCTCAGTTATGCGCTACAACTGAGTGTAAGTGAGTGTGTGATAAATAGAGAGGCTCACTCACTATTTATACTAATTCCCGACTTGACAATAACTCACTAGGGCCGACTTTTCTAGAAGAGTCTAATAACCCTAGGGCCCCACAACTGCGGGGACTTTAACCCTTGATCAATAGGAGGGTTACCCACAATGACTTGACATGACTTGTTCACATTATAGAAACTCTCGATCGGAACATCGGGGCATGACATGACTCAATTACATTACAAACACTTCCCAGAATAAACATCGAGGTACAATACATAAGATATACAAGTGAATACATTCCGAAGTTACAATTACATCAACAATATTGATGTCATTTTGTGGTGTATCCTTTGCATCCTTAGTAGCCATAGTCTTATTCTCAAAATAACAAAAGAACTCACCTTGTGAATGGACTGTCCTAGTTGCTTGTTGTGCCAAGGTAAAAATTTTGCACCGTTGACACTCAGATTTTCCTTTGTAGTTGCTTATTGATTTGTCTAAGGTTTGTGCAAACAAATTTCCCTGGGTTTCGGCTACGCCTAGGCACAAGTTTGCAATGGAAAATTTCAGGTTGCCCTTCGCAACTTCCTACCAACTTGCCTCAAGGTATGCACCTGCTTCTAAGTTTGCCTAGGCATGAGCAAGAGTGCCCAAAACTAGTTTAAAACCCACTGCCACTACAAAAGTGACAATGGTGAAGAGAAATGTAGCTTACCATTATTTAGCTTTGAAACCAAATGTCATGAACTTGTAGTGTGTCGAAAGTTTTTTCTTCGAACTTGGGGGATTCTCAACTTTGCTTCGACACCTGAGGTCATGCGACACTATCTTGTCTTAGTCATGAGGGCTTGACCAACTTGTGTATGCTACAACTGGACTACATCTCTTCACCGAAGTTCTTCCCATAACTTTGTCTCAGACTACAATATGTTAGATGTGCAACTTTATTTCTAATTCACTAAGTTATCCAACGATAGGCACATGTCCAATTGTCGCATTTAGAACATCCCAACAATACTTGTACTTAGCCAATATTATAATAGTTATCCATCACAATGCATCATAGGAAACATAATGACATTCATCCAACCAAAGAAAACACAAGGCACATGTGTAACTGCCACCCAAGGGGGATGCCTTAAGATTTATTAGAAATTTAGATGACATATGTTACAATGTACAACAGAGGAGCTAGTCGAATTGCCTATGGCTCTTTTTACAGAATACAATTACAAAATCTACCTTTTGTACATAATTGTCAATCCAACCCCTAAAGCCACCGTAGGTGTTCCTTCTGCAGGTCTTGTTCACATCTTCTTTTTCACTCAGACTGTGCAAATTCACCTTACTATGCAAAACCCATTAGCATAATTGTAGAGCTCACTTTGCACTTGTGTTTCAATCACTTACCAGGAATGAATGAATGCCTTAGCCACTTTAAGACATCCACTATATATACGAGTCTTGCTAAGATTTTGCAAGCCCTTCAAGTCTAAATAAACACAAGTGTCCACATGCAACTCGACTATGCCCAGATGATGTGTTTGCTGACATCCATCTCCAATGTTGTTGTGCTTTCTATGCCACATGATCACGATCACAAGCTTGTCTGGTAAGTGCACCTATCACATCCATGTTCCTCGCAAGCCTACCCGACATGTGTTCCCTTTGCATCTGTCTCTATCACAAGTGTGCTTGGTAGGTGTACCCATTGCACTACATCTGACAAGTTGTGCCCATTGTGCCCCATTGTCCTGTACCCAAGTGTGATCAAGAAGGTTTCCCCCACAAGTGCACGAAGCCAACATCCATCCTTCCGACATGTGTCCAAGTGCTCCTAGCCAACGTGCATCCAACCAAGTGTGCCGACTTAATCTGCCTAGCCAATGTACATCTAACCAAGTCTGCCCAAGTCACCTATAATCCAATCAGTTCTTCTTGCCACTTCATCTGTCATGCATATTGCATGCCTATGGATGAGGTTGCCCACTGCAAACTTCTCTGCCTCACCAAGTTCCCTCCAAACGTTTTTTGGTCTGTCCAACTAATGCGAGCTGCCACTGTATATGATGTGCCTTGCCTTTGTACAAGGGTGCATGCCATATCCATGGTGTGCCTTGCCATTGGGCCAAGGCACCCCAAAACCAACTCATCTAGCCATTAACCTTATGTCATTTCTGTTATGTCAACTAGTGACCACCAAGGTAATTGTGCGATGGAGGTGCCCAAAGTCTCCCAAGGCTAAGACTTACAGTATGTCTCTTTAGGATTCTGACATTAAAAAAGTCTTTGAATGCTATCAAAGACATGCTACAGATGCATAAACGGCTGTATTCATTATGGCATACAAAGACATGCTGCAAAAGCATTATTTTAAGGATTCATAAGCATAGATAGGAATCAGCATGCCAAATATTTCCTTGGACGATGTATGAGGATCACATTCAATCCTCATACTAGCAAGCACAACTTTATATAGCGCATCCAACTTTATTAATTTTTATCCAGACAGTGATGCTTTTCAGTTTTAACATGCCCAACTTCAAGGGTAAAATTACAATTTTATTGGCAAATTTTGATAGGCATTTGATATACAAAATTGTATCATAGCTTGATTTGGTTAGTCTGATGATGATGGGTGGATAAAAAATCAGTACACAGTTCAAATCCAGAAATTTAAACACAAATTATATCATGTTAAAATCCTGTTACTATAACATCGACTATAATAAAATTTCATATGTTATAAATGCTACCTAGTACTCTGAATTTTGGGTATATCTTTGATGCACATCTTTAATAGATACAAAGCCTGTAGTTTTGTTGCCATATCATGCATAATCACTGATCAGAAATGTTTCTGTAATGTAAGGGGAGTATTCCTTTCCTTTAAAACATTTGAAAATACTTTCATATGCAATCGCACTACTAGAAAATAGTTGCAGGTAATCTTTGCATGAACATACGTGATTTTCGAGGACTCAACTTGTGCTGAAAGGCAAGTTATTTCATACTATTTAAAATTCATGCATTTGTGTCTGCAGACCTGAAAGGTTGTCAAGGTGGCCATGATTGCTTAGGTACAGAAGGGGTTCTTCGTGTGAGCTTTGGCTGCTTTGTATCTTTTGGCACTGATTTTATGTCTATTTCTTAGAATCTGGTGATCCACGGCATCTGGATTAGTTTTCTTCGGTAAATATTCCAATGTCAGTATTTCCAAATGTAAAGTGCCATTATGATGTTTAATCTTCATTCATCAGAAAAATAAGATATTTTGATTCCGTTACAATTGGGAGGGTTGCCCATTTGTAGCAACTAATAACTGCATATCGAGAACATAAGTGAGCCTTGACAGAAATCCAGATATTTCATTTCATCATGTTTCTCACCACAGTTGGAACAACAAAGTTGCATGAATATCGTGCTTCATGGCATTCAGGATTATGGCCTTTGAAATTCTTTATGTGGATCTCGTTTCTGATAACGCCTTTTCTTCTACCATCCACTTTTATTCAACTATATGGTTAGTATTCTTGTACTAGAATCCTGTACATAGCATAAATGGTTTATAGTTTTGATTCTTTATTGGACACCCTTGAGGGTTTTCTGTGTCAACGTGGAAGAAAGATGTTTTATAGAATAATATGTCATTTGAATCTGCATTTGAGTCAGGTTATTTATAATATTTTACGGTTAAGGGTGATCTCCATATTAAACTGTTTTTTTTAAATATCTGTTTCAGGGGAAGTTGCACGCTTTGGTGCAGGGTAGGCTCCTATTCTGCCTCTTTCATCATGTAGAAGATGCCATTTGAGATTTCTCTAAAACACTCCATTACATTGCATTGGGAATTTGTTAAAAGCCTTCTTAAGTCTCAGTGATTTTAGCAGTGGGAATTATACACATCCATCTTTATTGCCATCTTCAATATGTCTCATTTGAAAAGATGAAAGCTAAAATCGTGTATGCATCATCAAATGTGCTTGCATATATTGTGATCATTTCATCCTGGAATATTTTCAGATTGGTGGTCTATATATGTATCTTCTAATTGTGGTTTTTAGCCTTTTTATTCCTGTTGATTCTTCTCTGTTAATATTATCAGAGTAGCTAGTTTTCAGTAAGAATGGTATCTAATCATCTCATTTGTGATCAAATTTTTGTTAGGATATTTCTCCTTATTCAACTTACCAGCGTTGTGAAGTTCATCACTTGGTGGAATGACCACTGGATGTCTGATGATGCTGGCCACCGGTAATGTCTTCCCTGTTCAATATTTGTATTTGATAAACTTGTTTGTGAGCTTAGTTATAAAATGATAAAATGTATAGCTCAGAATTTGATTAGTTCGCCATTTTATGGTGGTACATTCCAATACCATTGATGGCGTTATCAGGCTTGTTAAGTCTGGCCAGTTACAATGTGAAATAATGATATTGTTTGTGCAGTCCCTCATCTTAATTTCCAAGTCAGATGAAGACAGCGGAAATGTGTCGTCCAATCAGATAATGAGTGAAGTGTTATGCATCTTGAAACTTGGGCCTTTTCTGTAAAGTTTCAACATGATTCTTGAAAATATAAGAGAGAAAAGGAGCCCTAAATCGTAGTTTCTAGCTTTTAAGGGAGAATAAATTTTGTTCTAAATACATACACACACAAATATGCCTCCGACCGATATAATAATCTTCCTCCTTCCCCAGTTTTCTGCCTGTGCATGCTCTGATGGCATGATCAGATTCTGTTTTCAGTATCTCTACTGTCTGACATTTGTATGTTTTATATTCTGCTTAAGCGAGGATGATAACTTTTCATTTTAGTCTCTTCAAAATTTGAACTTGCTTGATCATTCATCTCTCCCCAAAATGACTACAGCATTCGGAGCAGAATCGGCAGTTCAGGTTTTAGCCATAGTTGGAATTTTCCGTAAGGCTGTAGACTCTCTTGAAAGTTGAAATTGGGGCTGAGGCAGATATGCGAGCACTCCTTGCCTCTGTAGGGAGGGGAAGTCTGAATAATCACGGCGTTGCTAATTGATATGTATGCTTGGATTTTTGCTATTCTGTGCACGAATGGAAAAATAAAATGTACTTATGCATACCTCATGCAACATACACAGTTCCATTCATTTATTTTCTACAACACACAGTTCCATCATTCATTTTCTACATTAATTTCTTAACTGTACCCTTTTGAAATGCTATTCATTTTCACACCACCTTTTCATGGATGGAGAGTAATTAATGCAACTTTAACTGTGGATAACTTCTTTCATCAACTGGTCAGTTGCCGCAGCATTCTAAAGCTACAACTCAATGAAACACTTTCTGACCTTGCGAGTGGCCTTTCTCCTCACTATTATATCCTTTTTAAATTAGCATAGAGGAAGTTTAACAAGATAAAATCCTTTTAATGTTTACTTTATGTGCAAATTCCGTTGAATTTTCTTTTCCATCTTCTTGCCCTGTTTATCACAGCTGATATAATGAATGACTTATCATTGAACTTTGCTTCTTGATCAGTCGGGCGCCAGCAATAATGGTATCAACAACGGCCTATTCTGCTTCTGTGTGTGGAATCATATTGATGTACATATCGTATGCCCCAACGGCATCATGCTCCCTCAACATATTTTTTATTACGTGTTCACTTATCCTTCTTCAAATAATGACGGGCATCTCTCTTCATTCAAAAGTAAGTCCAACTTAAACATGAATATTTGTGAGTATTCCTGATTTTCAAAGGGTTTTTTTTTTTTTTTTTTCATTTTAATTCGTCGATATCCTCTGATAGTGAAGTGCACATCGTGACTCTTGGATGAGAGCATTTTAGTATCTAATTCCTAAAAAGATCCGCTGAGCTTAGAAGCAGTGTTACAGAGGGATGCATCCCAAGTGTAGGAAATGCACTTCCACAACCCTACATGTCCCGAAAACTTGGAAACTTCACTGGAAATGTTCCCCCATGTCCCCATTTGAAGGAAACTCGGGAAGGAAACTCAAGGAAACACAAGGGATGTTTCCTGGAAAAAAAGAAACTTTTACCTCTTAAAAATGGCGTCCCCACATTTCCTTTGATTGTTTTTGACAAAAAAATAAAAAATTAAATCATAAAGGGCCAGACTATCCACTCTTTCCCTTATCTCTAGCCTCGATTTCATTTCGCTGTTCAATATGGTTGTATTTAAGATTTTGTTTTATGACTTATAGCTTATGTATGGTTGTATTTCATTTTATTTCACTTGATGTATGTGGTAAACTTGTATTAATCTTTAGATTATATAATTAAAGACTTTCATGGCTTATCATCCAACTTTCAATCTATATGTATTCTAATATAAGTTTTGTAGTATTTATGGTACGGCCCTCTATGTTAAAGACCCTGATGCCCCCTTTGACATTTCTTAAAATGTGAGGGAAACTTCTATATAGACTGTTCCTGCGTTTCCCCGCTCCCACATCCCCACGTCCCGTAAATTTGGTGGAACATTGGTTAGAAGTGGTCACAACTAACATTAATGCTTGTTTCATGGTCTTTTCTTTTATGCTAGCTAGTATCGCCTTTCAGTACCCACAAACTTTCTCTGAAGTACGGTGTGTCTACAGCTGCACACAAGTACTCATATATCTCCTTTGAAGTTTGTAATACCTGAACAAGGCTGAAAACTTAGATTTCAGATGGCATGAACCTCTCTCAAGTTGCAACATTGTAAATAGGACTGAACTACTTACAATAATCCCAACAGAGGAGGAATATATGCTTAAATAAGAAAATTTAGAGGATTGAGAAGTAGTAAAATACATTTAAATAATAAGAAATAGTAAAATACATTTAAACAATAATTTTTGGATTGTGAGAAGAGCAGCAACTAGACATTGGAGATTCATATCTTCTTAGGGGTTAATTGCTTTCATCTTTCCAGGGTTTTTTTTGTTGTAATTCAAGTTTATACATGGAAATCTACACCTCGTAACAGTTATATGGATTTAGCAATTTAAATTTTCCTTTTGCAATCATGTTTTGCAGTTGATATTATTTTGTCTTTACAGTATTATTAATCTGTTCCCCAAAATTGAATTCTTTTATCAGCTACGAGGACAATTTGGACTCAACCACTACTTCGTGTTTTTAGTACAAGTGAAAATCTGGAAAGTTTTCTGATTCATACGGAAGAAAGGTCCATGGTCTTTAAAGTCGAGCATTTTATTAGATTGGGAAATTTACTTGTAAGAAGAAATGATATAAAAAGGAGTTACCATCAATCAACACATTGTCTGAAACACATCCACCTGCTGACAGATTGGGAAGTGTGACTGCTTGATGACAGCTACCAAGACTGAACCTCCAGTCATGGTGCATGTTTCAAACTACAATGAATAGCTGATTCAGAATAGGCAGATATCTTGAATTAATCACAGTTGATGGCCTTTTAGTGAGATATATGAATCTTCCTGATGGATTTTTTTGTGCCATGTTGGACATTCCCCAACATGAAGCTTCGCCCTGTTCCTACTCCAGTCAGTAGACTGACTACTAATGTGTTGAATAACCAGTGCAAAACTCTATGCCAAAATCAGGCTTTAGACAGGGCAGAGTGTCAATGTCATTCCAAGAAGCAAGCTGATAAAGGTCTTGCTCAGAAGCAAGGGGATATATGTTAGAAATGGTAGTGGATATCATTAACACGTGTTTAGCATAATAAACCCAATGCATGTAATAATCACAAACCATAAGAAAGATAACCCAGTGCACAAGATATGCACAAGTACAATAAGTGTCCCTTAAGCTATGATCATATAGATCGATTTGTCAAGTGTCATGATGTGTAGTGTGTACAAATGAGGTAATGACCTCAAGGCTCATACATACAAGAGTTAGGGTCATATTGGCATGGACCTAAATAACACAAAGTGTGGTCACAAGCTGACCAGACAAGGTATATAAATGTAACCTAGCCAGGTTACAAGGGCACCCATAAACAGAGTATGACACAAGCCAACATATCTCCAACATCCCCCCTTAGGAGTGGCTTGGGACACAAATAAGGAGAGCTGGCACAAAGGAAAACTTTGAGACCAGATGAAGTCTTTAAGGTGTCAATACATATTTGACCAAGTAAATAATGCATCCCACCTCCCCGCTCAATTTACACTTGGGATAGATGTGTAAACAGAAAAATGATGGCCAATTAAACATTACAATAATACCTTGTTAATGTTTATTGGGTAGGGAATACAATGATGACCAACTCTGACAACATCTTGACCATGACAAGGTGTAGACAAATTCACAATGGATTATCTTTTGCAGAACTGTATCCACTAAAACATTTTAAAATGAACCTCTTCAGAACCAGTGCAAGTCTAAAAGGAGATTCTTGCTTCAAAACTATAGCCTCCAAAACACCTTCACATAAAACTCTTTGGAACTGATGAAGAAACCGAAAGTTTAAAAGAGCATATGCATGAATGACCAGAGTGGGAAATCAAATCCCAAAATGCTGTCAAGAACAATCTCCAAAACAATGACATAAAAATGGAAAGGAGCATGCTGAAGCTGAAAGTGATCCAAGGAAGCTGTAGGTGGCAAGACCTAACTGATTAAGTTTGGGAATGTTGAAATGTTGGATAAACTGTACGACAAAAATCCCAAAGGTGTTGATAGATCCCTCAGGCATGTGGTAGAAGTGATGGATAGCATCCCCGGTTACGGATCATGGGAAGAGTTTCATGGACATGTTGTCATGCAAGAACTTTAGTACAGGTGACGGACAAGGCTTCAACATGTGGACAAGATACTCTTTAGGACCTCCACCAAATTTAGAGAGGTCATGCAGGTATTGTGGGAGCAAAATTGCTACAATTTGAGAGGTGAAAGGGTTGTGGAAGAAGTGGACATAAGACCGTCTGGAGGAGGCATTAAAATCTCCCTGGTTTTGGTTTCCATTGCTTTGATTTTTGGTGCAAAAGCTGTCAAAGAAGTTATTGTTGTTTATAGGTGGAGGCCTTGAAACACCACTAGATGCCAAAGTTGTTATGACCCCCCCACTTATATGCACCCAAGGATGGAACAAACAAGCAGAATAATTATAAATATCTTTGTAAAAGCCAGGCCCAACTCAACCATGTTTATAACCAATAAACTGATTTCTCTGTAACAACAAACTGATCTCTAGAATAGACAAAATCTACTCGAAATAACAAGAAGATTATGATAATAGAAACATATTTAATTGTGACAGGAGGAAATTTTGCATGGCAACAATAAATTTAATTACACAAAACATAATTTAGAGTATTGCAATAGTGATTATAGAAACTAGGAAACGGTTATCATGGATCTTTTAGTTGCCCCAAGTGATAAATCCTGTACATGATGCCAGAGGAGACAGACAACCAAAGCCGTGACCTACGAAAACACCAACCCCCAAAAGATGGATGGTTGTCACGCCGGTTAGGACTTCCTTTGCTTTATGCCACTGGAGAAGCCTGAATGACAATGGGGGAGACCCAGAACTATCCTGAAAGGAGAGACCTAAAGCAAATCACCAGATCAAACTCTTGATGGAGAATACGTAAGGTGAGTGCTTGAAACCCTAGATTCGAGGGATAAACCACAAATTAAGGAGTACTTGAGTAGGGGTGGTTAAGGACTTTAGGAAATATTAATCAAGTAAAATAATACAATGGCTTATGGAAAATGGGATCAGATCTAGGATTAGTGTGCCGGTTCAAACGATCAAACCCAGGACCCTAGGGGGATTTAAGCAAAAAATTGAGAAATTCCCTGGACAAGGCCAATAAAGAGAATTTAAGCTTACTGCACACTGACTTGGATGAGAGATTTAACAATTAGAGAAAATCTAAGTGACACCGAAAAAACAGACATAGAGAAACTGGCTGCCAGACTAAGAGGGCACTACCTCACTAAGGGATCAGTGCCTAGAGATGGGTAAATGGAATCCAATGTTGATGCCTAGGAGGGAGAGGGATTTTTTCAAGATACTCGACAAAACCCAGATCGGAGAATTTGTAGATTCCCAGTGCAAATTGATCTGGTGATTTTTCCTACTTCTAACAAGGGTTTTTTTTAGTAAAAGAAGTGATGGGCAATGCATAAGAAAATCAAAGGATGGAGAACTTACCTGAGAAACATACCTAAATCATGTTGATGACCCCCTAGATGACGAAGAATGCTTTCCTTTCGATCAAATTAGAGTTCCGAGCAAGATCTTGATGGATTGAAGCTTTGTTTAGTGACCTTAGCACCTCCTTCAACCTGTTATGCCAAAGAAAAACAATTAGCACAACAAATCAAACGAGATCTGCGAGATGAAAAAAGTACAAGGAAAATAAATCATAAAGAAGTGTTGACTCCTTGATAAACCAACATCGAGTTTCGGCAACAGAGTGAGTCTCCCCACCAATGCGCCTGCCTCAGAATCGTCTCCTTCAACCTGCAGATGACGGGTACAAGAAGAAGGTACAAAAAATATGTCGGTTTTATCGCAGTGCAAAAGAATAATAATGCCAGTCATCATCTCATTGATTCATCAAACAAGAAACAAGTGTGTAGTCCCAGAACAAATCTCTTTATTCAATATTCCGATGTTAGGGCTCATGCTTTACAATGGGGGGATCACCTCTCTTAAATAGCTTAAGAGTGTGTCCTCATTTTACCTAAATATCATCCGACAGTTGAGATTAGGACATCATCAACGATGGAGATTACAAATACGAAGATCAACACATGGATCAAGTTGACCACTTCATAGGGGCCGCACTTTTGCTCAAGGACGCCTCCCTAAGGTGGAAAACACAATATAACATAAGATATAACATGATAATACATGAAAGGAGGTCACTAGGGGCTTAATTCACCCTAGGATCCATTACAACCTCATAATATAAGATATGACCATATAATACATCATCTAGCCAAGTTGAGGGGCGCCCCTTGGGGGATGTCCTCACTGACTGAGCCATAACAAAATAATTCTTAACCCAGAGATGACTGAAACCAGTTAAGAACTGTTTGGGGATCCAAAATAAAACATCTGACCAATTTCCAAGCCATTTCCTTGACCCAATAGGCCAAATCAATTTTCTCAGTGAATTTTCTAGTTCATTTTCTGGTGTTACATCCTCTAAAACTAATAAAAATCATCATAACTTTGTCTAGGCTGAGAACTGGGGAAAAAATATTGTTTTGGATGATTTGGAGACATAGAAGAATGGTATAAGTGACTACTCATACCCCCTGGAACACTGCAATGATGTAGGAGAACCAAAATCACTGCCATCTGTAATCAAATTTGATCATTTGGCCAATAATAAAGCGATAATAATCACTGATCATGATATATGGGGCCAAAATCTCAAAACTGAAACCGTAGAATTGGTCCCGGGCATGTCTGGAACAAATATAAGCCATGTTTCTTTTTGAGTCACTTCCTTGTGAACCGTGTTTGACTTCGTCAACTGTGTTGACCAGGTCAAAGTACCCAAACTGACGGTGAGATACTGTACCAATATGATCCTGCATGCATCCAAGGTAAGAAATGCTCAAATGGTGTATATGAAAACCCAACTTAAATCATGTTATTCATAATCATGGTGACAATAATAATAATAATAAGTAAGGTATATCTGTTCCTTTGAAAAATCTTGGAACCTTCTGGAAGTCTGTTTGTGCATGCCATGCTTACAAAGTTTAAAAATCTTGCTAGTGCCGGGTGAAGGTGGAAACCAAGGATTAAGGTAAGGGGAATGACTTCTGATTGACTTTGACTATGTGATAACTGATATACTCAACCAAAAGACATATGCATAACAGATAAAAAAAGGGAATGACTGTGTCTCACAGATGGATAAAGTACTTGAGCTTGTTTCCTTCAGACTCTAGCAAGTTTTCATTTTCATTTCTTTGCAATATAGGTCAACCTTTAAAGGCAGTTGCCCTGGAAGCCTTCTGGGCTCCAATATTGACAAAGACATAACCTTTATAGGCTAGTCTCACCCTTTTGCTCTGTGGAGGGAAATGAGACAAACATTATACAATGAATGAGTGCTCATCCTTTGACCATTAACCTTTTTCAATAACTTTCTTTTTCACTTAAGATAGTAGCTACCCTATAAGAGAAGGTGCCTTGGAAAGCCTTTTGGGCTGCAGTAAATGACTAAGGCCTAGCTTCGCTGCCAGTGAGCAGTGCATAGCTCCGACGGGTTTGCCTCTCCCTGGTGCCCCTGTGGAGGGTAGACGAGCCTTACATTATACAAAGAATGAGTGCTCAACCCCTTGGCCACTGACTACTTTTTAAACATTTATACTTTTGCATCATTTAGATATAGCATTTATGCGTTCTGATGCTTTAGTGTTTAGCAACACTGTTGGGAGGAGCACTTGTTTTGAGGAATAAAGGAGAACACCCAGTGAACCCAACCACATTGGCTAAGCCACATACTTCATAGCCAAAGACACATAACAACATGGAGTCTATCATGCGTAGGGGTCAAGATGGGGAAAAGATCTTCAATCTCACAAGTCTCAGTCAATCTAAGTCATGAGATAAAATTCAAATAATGGATGAATTGGATGGACAAGTACAAATGACACATGGGACCAACATAGCACTAAAGTTTAATATTTGTATAAGCATGGCATGAGCAATAGTCTTCAATATTAAGTCCCTTGATTATTCTTAGCACAAGTTCAAGCATTAGTATTCATATATAAGCATAGGTCACCATAATCATCCTAACAAAACAAGCCTAGGTGTTTGACATACATCATAGAGAAAAATCAAACCAGGGAAACATAGACCTGATCTCACCATATATATCTGTCTCCAATTGATAGGGCCCTCCTGTAACTGTGTGGACCATATCTGATCTACTACTATGCTCAAATGAACTAGGTCGTCATTGAAATCATCTCAATGGACTAATGAATCTCAGTCCTAGTAAGGAAACTCTGCTGAATACGATTCTGAAATGGATGAGGCTGTAATGATCCATGCTAAAACCCCCTGTGAAAAATAGCGCATAATAGAATAAGAGATAGATCTGTATGCTGCATCATGGTAGACCAACTGCAAATGTATGTGATAACATCTGCCTCCAACTGGGACAAGTGATCTAATGAAGAGAGTGCTTGAGAACCTCAGAAATCTCTGGTTTGCGGCACCATCAACAACCAACAATCCAGCGCTTTCAGCTTTCTACTTCCTCTGCAGGCTTTACCTGTTTCTACGCACATGGAAGCAAGAAATACTAGAGTAGCATGTATGGGAAAAATATATGCATAAAAATAAACTGATAGAAATAAATGCTGGAAATAGAAGCCTGGAAAGTTGGAAAGTAAATTCTACTCTAAACAACTTCAAACATCAATAAACTACACAAAAACTCAGACTCAAGATAGAAAAGACACTACTGCTTAGAGAGCTTATTCCATTCCTACCTACTCTAGCAAAAAGTGAAAAGAGATATGCTACGTCATGCCTGGGACATAGTCTTTTGAATAAACTTGATTTACAGGAATTCTGAATTTGCGACAATCTTTAGTAGACAAATAATAAATATTACCTTCAAATCATTCTACTATTAGTGGCCCCACCCAAAGATTTCTTGATTGCCTTGAAATGTGATTAAAAGCATGATTCTCAACAATCACCTTATCACCATAAGTATACCTACGTCGGTTTATAGATGATGACACAACTTGAATATCACAAGTAGGTATAATAGAGGCATCAATGTTTCCTCGGGTACAAGGAAATGGCATCATCCTACTTCTTTCTGGTATAGCTTTGAAACGTGGAGGACCCCCGTCTATTGGAATGACAATTCTTCCAACTAAGATCTTTCTTATCTCTCTTCTTGGCTCATTAGGCTAAATCTTAATCTCCTCTGGGTGTGTTGAGAGTCGAGACTACTTGTTTAATTGTTTCCCCCACAGTCCAGAAATCCCGAAAAACGTTATCAATATCAATGGTAAGGGGAGGAATGGTATCAGAATTATTGGCTTGTTTACTAGAACCTTCTCTATGGGGCATAGGCAATTTTTGTTTTTTGGAGACTTCAGACAAGTTTCTTTCTACTTCATCTGTTAAGGATGCCATAATGGGAATGTGAGATGTATCATTTCGTTCATCAACAAGTCTTTCTGGAGGTAACAGAAAAATTTGGGAAATGCGAAACAGATGGGTAGTGAAAGTTACTAAGGTTTGTTCCTTGGTCTGGTGGCTCATGTTGATTAACCAATTCATCTCAAGTACCAGTAGAAACTTGGTTTTCACTCTCAACTACACGTGAGGAACTATTAGCTTGAAAATTAAACAAATTGTTCAGAGAAAATTCCTCACCGAAGGCATCGTGAATTAAAACATCTTCTTCCCAATCTCGCTGGATATGCTCAGATATTTCTCGTCTTAAGTCACCTCTCAGATCCTGCCTAATCCCTCTCATATGATTATAAGCTCCTCTTGCTAGAGGACTTGGCACATCATCCCTCGTGGTGGAAGCCTCACTATGTAAGGTTGATTCAAGGGCTTTGATAGATAATCGGGATAAATGATTAGGGGCATCAGAAAAATGTTTAGAATTATCGTCCATGATTTCCCCTATCGGTTTCTGATGGATAAGCTCCTGTCTAAACCTGACATCACTTTCCTCTTCAAAATCAGAACTTCCCACTCCCATAAAGAAAACAGGTGTATAATTCTCGTCATCTTTTACCATGTTTATTCTTTCAACACTCAGGGTACCTTTACCATAGGTATTTTTCAGTCCATCTTCGTATGTCTCAAGATATCCATCAATGAAAGGTTCTCGACAAACTCTTATGAAATTTCCGTCATAATTAGGTATGCAAGCATATGATAAATCCATCATCAAGTATCCAACTAACCTAGCAACCCATTTCCTAGATAGCAACATGCCATACACAGTGGGAAGATCAGTCACCACTACATCCATCATGGTATCTAGATCGAGGCAAGCAAATAGATAAGATTTTAAGTTCTTGATTAATCAGTATGCTTGGACACCCCTTGAATCAATTCTGCAAACATTTCCATATGGACGGGTAATTTCTAATCCCATTTCCTTCATAATGCTTAGAGACATAACATTCATAGCGGCTCCTGAGTCTAGCATGCAGTTATGAAGTAAGAGGTTGTTAATATTTGATGTGAGATAAAATGGAGGATGTCCTCCACTCTTCCTCTCATAGATAGCAGTGTGAATCTGAATAGGAGGATCTACTTCTACCTCTCTACCTCTAACACTTTGAATATGGCAAGACTCATAAATGATTTTGGGAACATTTGCTACTAGGATGTTATCGAAAAATTGTTGAACCTGATCTTTGACTGATGGTAACTTTACTAACTCACTCAAGGACACATTCTGCATGACTTTATGCAATTCTTGCTCTCTATCAATCCCCAAGTCATAGTCGCAAAGATCATGTTCTTCTGATTCTTCTTCTTCTAAGATTAAGCGTTTATCTAGGAAAGGTGTAATGTCTTGTTCTTTGTTTCTGCGTTGGTATACTTGAGTCGTGGGTTGCATTGAGGTGCACACCATATCTTCTTCTTCTAGCAAGATCCTACCAAAATCCTCATCATCAATGAAGTCTTTGACTAAGTTTATACCTTGATCCTCAGGGTCAAAGACTTCAAACTCTTTCTCAAGCTCCTCACATAGGTTCACATTTTTATTCTCTGTGATTTCATTTCTTCTAGGGGCTTGTCTATTGTCATTTACAGGCCCTCTTTGATTGTTCCAATAAGGTCTTGGGCCGTAGGAATTTCTGTATCGTTCATTGTCCCTAGTCTTTGCTATGTCTTTGGTGAACAATGTAAGGATTTTCATCATTTTGAACATCGCCTCTAGAGTAGGTCTCTCCTCAATAACAGGTTCCTTAGCTCTTCTGGGTTTTGGATCACTACGAGAAGACAAAGGACCATAAGCGTCTAAAAAATTCTTCTTTCCCATAGAGGCTATGTTGGCTTTTGCTTTCTTAGCTCAGGTTTGAGCAGTTTTAAGGTCATTTGGGTTCTTTTCCTTAAGGTTCAGACCAAACCATCCTTCAAAAGTGTTCAAATAAAGGATAAGGATAGCTTGCTCTGTCGGTCTTAGATCCTGGGGAACATTAGAGACTAGTTTGTCAAATCTTATATTAAACTCGTGGATGGTCTCGTTTTCTTTCTTCTTGACCTCAAATAGCTGGTTTAAAAGGAACCTATTGTTTGGCTTGGACGGCCAATCCTTAATGAGTTTCTTGGTAAAGTTATCATAAACATCTATCGACCCTGCAGGCAATCTGTCAAACCATCCCCGGGCATGTCCTTCCAAATATGTTTTAAGGGCTATCATGTAAGTGTCTTCAACTTCAGCCCCATATGCATCCATATAATTCCATACCAATTCAATATGTTCTCCCATAGGAATTATAGATGAATCACTAAACTTTGGAAGTTTATCAAAGTAATTCTCAGGCATGTCATGAGGAGCACCTTGAATCAATGAAAAGTCAAAATAAGATGGCCTGGCTCGGTTTCTGAAATGCCTAGGTCTTGCTGGGGGATTGGTGTGAGCCATTGGAGAATTCACTTTAGGAGGACTATTCAGAGGAGTAGGAGAATGCGAACTACTGGTTGGAGAATTAGATTGGATGAACACATGACTTGATTGAAAAGCTTTGGGACGGTTATCTAAAATTTGTCGTGGTGAATTAACCGCCGTCCAAAAGAAATTCAAAGACTGGTCTTTAATATTTTTATTCTGATTACGGGAATATGTTAAAGAACTTTTAGGATTATTCTGACTTTGAAGGTTATACTCGTGGGTAGGTCCCTCAGGGGAGTCGCATTGTGGAGTCGCCAGGTGAATGAATTGTCGTGTTCACTGAAATTTAAATTTCGTAGGAGAGATACAAACAATACAGTGATTGTGCATAATTAAATATAATTGAAAATACAACCACTGGATTTAAAATCGGATGTGATATGAATGAATAAAACAAATGAAAGCATTCACAGACACCAAAGGTAGGTAAGCCTCTACACACCGGTCGCCAAAAATCCTGGCAGAGAACGGGATTAGATCTTACGATAAATGTCGAACCAAGGTAGGCCTCTACCTCCCCGCCAACAATGCCAAAGATGTTATCACGGATCTTGTAGTTGCCCCGAATGATAAATCCTGTACAGGATGGCAGAGGGGACAGGCAATCAAATCCGTGACCTATGAAAATCCTATCCCCCAAGAGATGGATGGTTGTCACGTCGGTTAGGACTTCCTTCGCTTTATTCCAGTGGATAATCCCGAGTGACAATGGGGGAGACCCAAACCTATCCTGAAAGGACAGACCTAAAACAAATCACTAGATCAAACTCCTGACGGAGAATACGTATGGTGAGTGCTTAAAACCCTAGATTCAAGGGATAAACCACAAATTAAGGAGTACTTGAGTAGGGGTGGTTAAAGACTTCAGGAAATGTTACTCAAGTAAAATAACACAATGGATTATGGAAAATGGGATCAAATCTAGGATTAGTGTGCCGATTCAAATGATCAAACTTGGGACCTTGGGGGTATTTAAGCAAAAAATTGAGAAATTCCCAAGACAAGGCTGATAAAGAGAATTTAAGCTTCCCTCACACTGACTTGGATGAAAGATTTAACATTTAGAGAAAATCCAAGTGACATTGGAAAAACAGACATAGAGAAACTGGCTGCCAGACTAAGAGGGGCGTTACCTCACTAAGGGATCGGTGCATGGAGATGGGTAAATGGAGTCCAATGCTGATGCCTATGAGGGAGAGAGGGTTTTTTAGGATGCTCGACAAAACCCAGATCGTCGAATTTGCAGATTTTCAACGCAAATTGATCTAGTGGTTTTTCCTACTTCTAACAAGTGTTTCTTCTTAGTAAAAGAAGAGATGGGAAATGCATAAGAAAATCGAAGGATGGAGAAATTACTTGAGAAACATACCCGAATCGTGTTGATGACCTCCTGGATGATGAAGAATGCTTTCCTTTTGATCAAATGAGAGTTTCAAGCAAGATCTTGATGGATTGAAGCTTTGTTTAATGACCCTAGCACCCCCTTCAACCTATGACGCCAAAGAAAAACAATTATCACACAAAATCAAATGAGATCTGCGAGATAAAGAAAGTACATGGAAAATAAATCATAAATAAGTGTTGACTCCCTGATAAACCAACGCTGAGTTTCGGCAATAGAGTGCGTCTCCCCACCAATGTGCCTCCCTCAGAATCGCCTCCTTGAACCTGTAGATGATGGGTACAAGAAAAAGGTACAAAAACAATCCCGGATTTATCTTAGTGCAAAAGAATAACAATCCTAGTCATCATCTCATTGATTCATCAAACAAGAAACAAGTGTGTAGTCCCAAAACAAATCTCTTTATTCAATATTCTGATGTCAAAGCTTATGCTTTACAATGGGGGGATCACCTCTCTTAAATAGCTTGAGAGTGTGTCTGCATTTTACCTAACTATCATTCGACGGGTGAGATTAAGAAATCATCAATGGTGGAGATTACAAATACGAAGATCAACACATGGATCAAGTTGACCACTTCAAAAGGGGCACACTTTTGCTTAAGGACTCCTCCCTAAGGTGGAAAACACAATATAACATGATAATACATGAAAGGGGGTCACTAGGGGCTTAATTCACCTTAGGCCCCATTACAACCTCATAATATAAGATATGACCATATAATACATCATCTAGCCAAGTTGAGGGGCACCCCTTAGGGGACGTCCTCATTGAATGAGCCACAACAAAATAATTCTGGACCCAGTGCTGATTGAAACTGTTGAAGAACCATTCGGGGATCCAAAATACAACATGTGACCAGTTTCCAAGCCATTTCCTTGACCCAAAAGGCCAAATCGATTTTCTCAGTGAATTTCCTAGTTCATTTTCTAGTGGTACATCCTTTAAAACTGATAAAAATCGTCATAACTCTGTCCAGGCCGAGAACTGGGAAAACTGACTGTTCTGGATGATCTATAGAAGAATGGTAGAGGTGACTACTCATACCCCCTGGAACACTGCAATGCTTTAGTAGAACCAAAATCACTACCATCTGTAATAAAATTTGATCATTTGGCCAATAATAGAGTGATAATAATCATTGCTCATGAGATCTGGGCCCAAACTCTCAAAACTGAAACCTCAGTATTGGTCCTAGGCATGTCTGGAACAAATATAAGCCATGTTGCTTTTTGAGTCACTTCCTTGGGAATCGTGTTTGACTTGGTCAACTGGTTTGACTAGGTCAAAGTACCCAAACTGAAGGTGAGATACTGTACCTATATGATCCTACATGCATCCAAGGTAAGAAATGATCCAATGGTGTATATCAAAACTCAACTTAAATCATATTATTCATAATCATGGTGACAATAATAATAATAATAAGTAAGGTATACATGTGCCTTTGAAAAATCTTGGAACCTTCTGGAAGTCTGTTTGTGCATGCCATGCTTACAAAGTTTAAAAAGCTTGCTAGTGTTGGGTGAAGGTGGAAAACAAGGTTTAAGGTAAGGGAATGACTTCTGACTGACTTTGACTATGTGATAACCGATATACTCAACCAAAATGACATATGCATAACAGATAGAAAAAGGGAATGGACGTGTCTCACAGATGGATAAAGTACTTGGGCTTGTTTCCTTCAGACTCTAGCAAGTTTTCCTTTTCATTTAATTACAATATAGGTCAACCTTCAAAGGCAGGTGCCCTGGAAGCCTTCTAGGCTCTAGTACTGACAAAGACATAACCTTTACAGGCTAGTCTCACCCCGTTCCCCTGTGGAGGCAAATGAGCCGAACTTTAAATAATGAATGAGTGCTCATCCTTTGACCATTAACCTTTTTCAATATCTTTCTTTTTCACATAAGAAAGTAGCTAGCCTATAAGAGCAGGTTGCCTGGAAATCCTTCTGGGCTCCAGTAAATGACTAAGGCCTAGCACCGCTGCTAGCGAGCAGTCCATAGCCCCGACGGGTTTGCCTCTCCCTACTGCCCCTATGGAGGGAAGATGAGCCTTACATTATACAAAGAATGAGTGATCAACCCCTTGGCCACTGACTACCTTTTAAACATTTATATTTTTGCATCATTTAGGTATAGCATTTATGCGTTCCGATGCTTTAGTGTTTAGCAACACTGTTGGGAGGAGCACTTGTTTTGAGGACTAAAGGAGAACTAGCTAGTGAACCCAACCACACTGGCCATGCCACATACTTCATAGCCAAAGACACATAACAACATGGAGTCTATCATGCATAGGGGTTAAGATGGGAAAATATCTTCAATATCACAAGTCTCAGTCAATCAAGTCATGGGATAAAATTCAAATAACAGATGAACTAGATGGACGAGTACAAATGACACATGGGACTAGCATAGCACTAAAGTTTAATATTTGTATATGTATGTCATGGGCAATAGTCTTCAACATTAAGTCCCTTGATTATTCTTAGCACAAGTTCAATCATTAGTATTCATATATAAGCATAGGTCACCATAATCATCCTAACAAGACAAGCCTAGGTGTTTGACATACATCATAGAGCAAAATCAAACCAAGGAAACATATACCTGATCTCACCATATATACCTGTCTCCATCTGATAGGGCCCCTCTGTAACTGTGTGTACCATATCTGATCTACTACTTTGCTCAAATGAAATAGGTCATCATTGAAATCATTTCAATAGACTAATGAATCTCAGTCCTGGCAAGGAAACTTTGCTGAATACGGCTCTGAAATGGCTGAGGCTGTAATGATCCATGCTAAAACCCCATGTGAAAAATAGCTTGAAATAGAATAAGAGATAGATCTGTATGTTGCATCATGGTAGCCCAGCTGCAAATGTATATGTGATAACATAAACAAGGCAGTAACAAGATTGCAGAAATATTAACAAACTTTACTAATAAAATAGACTCTTCATCCATACATAAGATAAAGGAGAACTTTCTTGAGAATGTATAATTGCCAACTCAGGCTCAAATATCCAAGGGGAGTATGGATGCTGTACTTGGCTACCAAAAGGCCTTTTACAGATTCCCATACAAGCATTCACCCAAACAAATCTACACTAATGCCTAAGAGTCATTTTATAATGAAAACTCACTTTTGCTTCATTATCTTTCTCATGTGGGATAATTAAAAGTTTTATTAAGGAAAGTACAACTCACCGACATAAAACTTTATTAACTAACAGAAAAGTATGATGACTAACATATAACTCCATTAAATAATAACAGTTTATATCATATAATTCCAAAGAACTACATAAAACTAGTCTCAATGAATCCAATAGCTACTGTTTAAGCTGCTTATACTTGAGCATTGTAATAGTCTTGTTAGCACAAATTTCTGCACGCATGTAAGTATGAATAACCAGAAATATGTGCAACTTTTGTGAGAAAACTTCCCAATGTCACTAGCAGAACTCCTCTCTATTTGGGTTAGTGCATGCCAGCCTTAGGGGGCTGTCCCTAATTTTTTCTTCACTGCCTTCAACCTGTAAATCTGCAATAAAACACCAAAAAAGGCAGCAAGAAAGGGTCTTTGGCCTGTGATTGAACAACCAAAGGGGTTACGACAAATGATTTTATAAAATTGCGGTGGAATTCCCTTCAACGTTAGCTTCAACGAAATGAAAAAATATAAACTGAAAGCGCTTATAAACGTTAGATTCTACCCAAATAAAAGGCTAAAAATTTCTAAATTATTGCACAAAAACACATCAAAATACCATCAAACCATGAGTCGATACGAGCATAACAAATCTTTATTCTACATAAATCAAAAGACTGATTGCACCAAAAATATAGATACGAAATCGATACAAAGGTGTTTCCTGCACAAAAAATATAGGAGCTAGAAAAGAAGGGAAACATGAGAGAGAGAGAGCTCATGCTGAAGAAAATCCAATCCTTAAACTAATAGCGACCTCTTCCCTTTAAGGAGAAATCTAATGTGCATTGAATGACCTAGGAGAGGATGCTCTAGACACCTGTGGTTTTACTACCGACGAATTGTTGTGAAGAGACCATGCGCCTTGATCCTTTGGAGATGCACTAGAGTGAAGTAATGATGGAGTAGAATGATGATAGGTAAGTAGCTTGTTAACTGGGTGAGAGGTTGAGTGAAGTAAACCACCTACTTAGTCCATGTGAAGTATTTCCTAATGCGCTTTAGTTAACTCAATGAAGGACTGAGGTGGAGATGCCATGCACATTGATGGAGTGGAGATGTACTTGAACCAAACTGATGCAGATTGGAGAGTGAACCAAGGATGCGCCTTAGTTAGACTAGTTGGGAGTGCGATCCAACCATTGATGCAAACTAGTCTTTCTTGGAGTGTGTCTGAGTTGAGTGGCAACAAACCAGAGAGAGAGGATCAAACGCTCTTGTTAGATTGATGTTGACTGTTGTGAGGTGTCAAAGCACTGAGTTAAATGAAAATACTTTGAGTTAGATCTTGATTGAAATGAGAGAAACCCAAGCGCACCAGAGAAGTAAAGGTAAACTAAGAGTAACTACAAACTAATTGATATGAAGAGCTCTTTACTTCAATCTACTAAGGAGGGTACTTTAGTCAACTCACCATGATGCCATCTAGTTAACTCACCCTGATGCTACCTCACTCCCTTATCCATGCAAGTGACCTAGTTGTCTCCAGTTAGCCAACGTATGCACTCTGATAACTCAAGAAACCTTACAGTGAACTCAACCACTTGCCACATCACTACTGACTCATGTAGGTGCCTAGTTCCTATTGCATGTCACAACCAGAAGCCGCCACTTGTCATCACCTGAGACTGCCACATGTCACACATGCATGACTCACTGCTAAAAATAGGAAAGTGCATGCATGTTTGAATATTTGGCATACAAAAACATGCATGTCCATGCATGTTCTTGATAATTCTATGCAACGCCATGCAAGTCAAACCCTAATTTGCCAAAAATATAAATATCATGCATGTTATCCAAAAAAGGCTCACTGGAATCTTGAGCTCACAAGGATGTTGAAAATATGATCAACTCTGACATGCAAACCTATGAACCTTGTCTCCTAAAATATAGGAATGCTACCAACAAAACAACTCTCCAAAATTTGAATATTAGCCTAATGGAATGTGCTAGCCCATAACCCTCCATATTTCCAAGGGGTAATTTTGGGGCTAACAAGTCCCTCAAATTACTTTGCCCCAAAATTATTGTAATGTTGGATGCTGAAATATTTCTAGTCCTATCCATGTGGCATCTTCCAATGGAAAATCCTTTCACTAAATGAGATGTTTTGATGATACCTTACTCCATAACATCTTCTCTCGACTTGCTTAAATGTGATTTAGAATCAAAACATATCCTTGATCATCAAGGGGAGGTAAGGAGTTTGAAATTTTAGCTTTTTTCTTAATCACCTTTGTCCAGCATGAGACATAAATGGTGTTAAGCACTTGAGATCTTGCTAGTAGTTCAAGAGTTTTGTTAGTACCCCAATTTTGTCCCCATGCAATAAATAGCGTTGACTTTAGAATATAATTACATTTAGTCTACTATTTATGATTCTCCGTGATGTGAATAAATGAGCTGCTATTGAGCATGGAAAAAACCATCTAGTTGGGAATCAATGATGTGAGTTATTGTTAGATGCGAGGTATCCCACAATCTAAGAAACCATACATGTTGATTTACCCCTCGTGCCTTGTGTCATCGTGTCAGACACAGACACAAGCTAAACATGTGCTTGACACGTGTTTTGGTGATGTCCATTTTTAGGACACAACCAAAACACGTGTCGGACACATGATTGGCTCGTGTCTCGACCGATGTAAATTGTGTCCCAAAAAAACAAAAAAAATAGCTGCCACTTTGATATCTAGCTGTTGCCTAAGGTGATTAATTTGCCACCAAAAACACTGTTTCGGAGGAGACTGTTATTTGAATCGCCATTAGGAAATTAAATACGATATCTTTAGAATCGACATGTTCTTATAACTCGTGTGTGTGGATACAAATACACAGGTTTGACCACCAGCTTAGAAGTGCCAAACTTCCATCTCGCGGTTCACATTATCTCCGTCAATAGTTAAATTCATACATGAAGGTGCCACTATTGGAGATTAATGTGCCCAGGCAGATTTTCCGTAACGGTGGTTGTTGGCCATTGGAAAGAAGATTAAGGTTAGGGGTTTAACTAATTATAAGGCCGCCACTTGACAGTTTGAGGGACATACATATTGTGTATGTAAATAGTTATTCAATTTTAGTTAGAAAAATAAATATATATCGCTATATCTACACTTTGGTTGAAGTTATCTTATTGAAGTTGAAATAATTGATAATGGATTGACTAACGTGAGGACAAAAAAAGTTATTTTGAGCTAGTAGGTATGTACATTATATAACATCACAATACAATATTCCTAGGAGAAACTTATGATACCAACACAAAAAAAGAAAATTATATGCACGGAGTATTAATCGACTTTCTAAGGGATATAAAGGTTTTCTTTTTACTAAATTACTAATGTGCATTGTGTATTGATTCTAATTTCTATTGAATATTTCATATTTGTAAAAAATTGGATCTATATGTCTATATATATAATGTGTCCTCCATGTCCTAATTCCAAGGTCACTGTGTCCGTGTTAGATACTCGTATTTCCATGTCCTTCGTGTCCCGTGTCCTCGTGGTAGGTGACTTAGCCCACCATTAATGAAAAATGGGTACTAAGGTACTAGTGCAATCCTTTGTAGTGCAAATAGATGTGCATAGCCTAACATAGAGGAACTATCAAGTCAGGGAACATGGATGGACCACCAAAGAGGAAAATAGGCACCAAGGTACCAAATGACCTCTAGATTAAACTTCTAAAGCAAGTTGTGTCATAGTCAATAGGGAAATACTTATTGGAAGGAGGGGAATGATGGATCAATTCAACCAACATGAGGTGATCAAAGGATTGATGAATGACTAGGACTTGGGATTGACTCATGGGAATGGCCACAATGGGAGTGAGATGCAAGACTTTTCTTGCCATAGAAGAAAGGAAAGGGCCACCATAGGCAACAACTACAATTGAAATAAATTGAAGGATAACTGAACCAATGTCGGAATGGGGACAATAGGGTGAGAGGTAGGTGGAGAGGAAAAAACTCAATGACCATGATGATTAGGTGGAAGGACGCAAATGGGTGACTCAATGCAGATGCTCTAGTCAAGGGAAATGCCATCTACTGCTTAGACTCATGGGGATGTTACACATGGGAAATATTCTTGGACTAACAAGAGCTCTTTTCTTTTCCCCTATTTTTTTTGGGGTGATTTCATTTTTTATTATGTGGGAAGAATGAAAGAATCGCTAATGATACAAAGATGAGGTAGGTGTCAATATGCATGGAAAATGGTTTCTAAGAATGCAAGGGAACATAATGTGACAAGCAAGGAAAGTAGCACGTGGATGGAAAATAATGAACTCTTTAGGTGTGCCCCCTCTCAACGAACGATGGTTTTCATGCTTGTGGAGCTTTAGAGCATGGGAACAAAAAGCTACAGATGGAAGTGGGCAACAAATGAAAAAGTGCAGCTATAGACATAAAAATAAATGGGTGGTGCACCAAAAAGGAGTGGTTATAAATTGAGAAGAGTGAGGTATGAGACTCAAAATGCAATCTTAGACTACAAAGGCTCCTAGTCCTATGGTGACAACTTGGTATGGCAACCACTTAGAAATGGGGTGCTAAACTATGGAACCCATCATAGGAAGGCTCAATTGTTGGGTGAATGTAAAGAAGAGAAAGAAGAAAGGGTTAAAGCACAAACATCCAATAGGATGGGCCCTGTTATACCCCATATTCTTTGTAGTGCACCCTACTAGATGTACCAAAGAGGGGGGTGTTTTTGCCATTGTAAAAGGCCAAGTTGGGGCTTATTTATGTATAAGTGTTGGTCTAGCAAGGATCAAGACCCTTGGTCTGGTCATGGCAAGTTCTCTTGGTCCTCATTTCAAGGAGTGTTGGCTTAGTGGCTCTATTGACTACCCCTTGATGGGTAGAAGTCCCTCATCTTGTTGGGCATTTTATGCCCTGGATAGCTGTCTGGTGCACCTTGGAATGAATCCATTAGGACACATGGCTTTGGGCTCCTAGCCACACTTATGGTTTATACTTTGTAGAAGGTGATTGCGCTTGTAAGGGTTGTCATACTCGCCTTAACACATCTCATTATACCCCCTTGGACCTTATCTTGTTGCATCCTCCCTCCCTCTTGGTCATCTTGGTCTTGAAGAGCAGATCGTCCACCATCCATGCAAGCTAGAAGAGGTTGTACCAACTTAAGAAGGAGGGTGTTGAGGGTAAATGATAGATGTTGGGGTTAGATGGGGCATGGTATCCTCCTTCCAAGCTCAACAATCATCATGTTGAAGAATTTCATCATTTTTATCATTATTTTTTGTTTATGAGGTTTAGTCCCCAGATTGTGGTTGACAAATCCTAAAGAATCATTAAAAGTCATTTTAAGAACAGATTAGGTAGGTCAGCCTAGAGGAGGGAAAAGTTGTGTCCTTTTTGAAAAGGCATGTCTTTCTCATATAAATAGGACATCCTCCTCTCATTTGTAAGCTAGATCATGGGATCAAACATGATAAGTTTTTTATTTCTTCTTGTATACATGAGCTTTTAAGTGTTGTGCACCTCCTTTCTTGGCAATTTCTAGGGTTTTCAAGGATCAAAGTTGATGTGTGAGGCTTCTTTACTATCTTTCAAGGCTATTATAAGGTGAAAGGATTCTTGAGGCAATTTCTCTTCTTCTTTCTCTCTTGATTATGGAAAGATCTTGAAACTCTTGTCTTGCACTGTTGGAGGCATCCAAGGTAGGAGAAATTTAGGGTTTTATGCATAATAGCTTAATCTTGTTAGTGAGACATCCCTCTTGAAGGTTCTCTCTTGTTTGGGGCCTTGGCATCTTTCTTTGCCCTAACTAGGTCAAAGGCTAACAAAACCTAAGGTTTCTTAACATTGCCCTAGTTCATTCAAATATTGAATTGCCAATTTTTAGGAGAAACATTAACCCCGTTTTATCGGTGCTCGGAAGAAATAAAACCTAGGTCTAATTACCTCATTTTTACCAATTTTTTTTCAAAATTCCTTGTATAAAGATACCAAAAAATACAAAAACTCTAAAAATCAAGTATTTTGAAAAATCCAAAAAATATTTTTTTTGTTGTTGTGGTCCTTGTTTTTACTTGCAAAATTCTGGAATATTTACTGCTGTTATAAAGTTTTGAGTCATTTTTATTACATAAAAATCCATAAAAATGAAAAAAATTCCATAAAAGGTTGTTTTGCTGCTCAAAAAAGCCATAAATTAGGGTGACATAAGCCCTAGGGAGGTTGACATCATCTTCTAGAGGCTGCTACAACCTTGTTGCAGGTCTAGTATAAGTGTTTTGCAGGTCCAATTTTGGTAGAAGATCAAACCCTAGTGGTTGCGAGAGGTTCCCACTTCATCTCCAAGCCTTGGTGGTTGACTCAAGGGGTTTTGAAATGCCAAATAAAGTTATTCAACCATTTTTGTAGGTTATTATAGACCTGAAGGTGAAATCCTCCCCAAACTCCTCAACCATTTGTCAAACCAAGTGTGCCCTAGGGGGAGTAGGCTCCTCTTTGGTTGTTCGTTCTTGGGAGGTAATTTTCTGGGCATTTTCACGGTCTATTTTGAGTTTTCTTGTAAGTTTAAGATGCTGGTTTTTTCTGCAGAAAAGTGATTTCATCTTATTGTCCAACTAGTACCATGTTTTATTGCTCCTAAAACTTCCTAGTCATTAAGAATTTGTTGAATATCTTGTAGACTCTAACAAGGAACTGATCTACTAATTTAGTGGGAAGGTCTTCTAGAGATAGAGTTTCTCTTGTTGCATATCTTACAAGTCTATTTCTACTCATATTCGGGAAGCCTCTCGTGACCAAAGGAGTAGGCCTAAAGAGAGAGGAGAGCACACTGAGGCGACAGTGGGTGCATCTCTTGAAAAGTTGTCGATCTTAGCAGTGTCCCTTGTGATCTAACTTGAAGGGTGCTAATCTCCGAGCTAACAAGACATATGGCAAATTGGGGTGACATAAGACTTAAATGCTCTGTTGTAGAGGGAAATCTTAAACCTACTTTCTAGTTCAAGAATATTCATGGGTGAGTCTAGTGAAACCAAGATAATGATCCATAAGCAATGTAAGATATAGGCCAAAGTCCTACACCCAAGAAACAACAACTAAAAAGTCATGCAGCATTATTTATGTGTTATTACTTCCATTAGGGGGAAGTCCACCTTGATATTCTTAACAACATTTGACTTGGTGGAAATATTAATAGTTTTGTTCTTGGGAATGTGGGCCAAGCTACCTCTTCAAGGGAAAGTGGTGATAGGGAAGATGTTTGGGAACTATTAGCATTGTTGGGGCAAATTTAGTATTGGGGCTCCAATGCATATTGGTCTAACATAAGAAGAATTCTTATTGCCTCTAGGAATTCTTCATCAATGGGGAAGATTAGGTCACAAGAGGTAAGTAGGTTGGATGTTGCAATCGAGAAAATTGGAGAGGACGATGTATCCTAGGTCTTCCTGTGAGAAAAAAATTGATAAATCTCTAGGCCCAAGGCTAAAGAAGGTGGTTCTTGTTACAAAGGCTTTAGCTCAATGGGACTGGAGGTTGTGAGGATGGAGGATGAAGCTACATAGGAAACCTGCAAAGGGCATAAAATGGTATGTTCTAAGCAAAGGTGAGTCCTTTAAGTGACTAGGGCCAACATCCAAAATGATAAGAATGGATTGAATGTCACCTACAAGGGAAAAAATTTCGATTTGGGTTAAAAAGTCTTCCATCACGGAGGACTTGCATGAGATGAAAGATGAAAGATATGACTTCCTTCATGGAGTACATATGATTTCTCCCAATTAGCATGTTGTAATCTAGTGCATCTTTGACAATTTCGACATGAATCAAGACAATTTTACTAAGTAACACTATAGGTAGATTAGGAAAAATTTGTTGTGGTTTGAATATCCTACCATCATCAAAGGATCGTAATTGAGTTGTATATGGAACAAGGTTAGGAAAGCCTAATGTCTTCCACATTGCCAAGGACATGATGCATCAAGAAGCTCCCTCATCCATGATGCATTGATGGATCTTGAAATTCCTAATGGTGATTGAGTTGGAAAACAACAGAGTGAGGGATTCCTTACTCTATGTAGTCCAGATAAAATATGTTTAAATGGGAGTTTGAAGGACACCCTTGATAGATAACGATAATACCTTGTGTTGGATAGGAAAGTTTGAACTTTGAAGGACCTCTAAGGATGGCATGGTGCAAGGTGATTGGACCAAATTTTGCAACAATGTTGTAATCTTGAGTAGCCCTATCATTAAGATTTTGCATGGTCCTTCTCAAAGGGACTTTGGGCACACAACGGGTAGGGTTAACCTGTGGTCAAGTGGTTTGCAAAGGACCACTAAGAGGTAGAGGCATAGGACTCTTGGTTATTTGCCTCATTAGTGTGATTTCGTGTTTGGAGATTCACTGTGATAAAATTCATAAGAATGCTTTAGTATGACCAGTCACTCCATTGAGGTGCAATTAAAGAGGTCAAAAGTGTGGCATTCACACCCTTCTTAGAAATCATTTTTTGCTAGGGGAAAGGGTTTTGCAACACTTGAGGAACTTGGAGGTTGGTCCGATTGGGAAATTGTTGATGTTTGAGCAAATATAAAGATCTTTGAACTTTAAAACTCTAATTGTAGAGAGAGTGAACAATAGAATCAATGGAGCATACAATCACACAAATCATTCATCCACTGCACAAGATGTACCCTAGGAAAACCCTCAAAATAATGAGGATGAAAAACTCAACAATTCTTTAGAGTATAATATGATAGATCACAGAGAATGGATTTTATAAAATAGCAGATTGCCCGATAAGAGAGAACACGGAGCGATAGAGAATAGATAGCAACTCTATCAATTGTAATGAACTTTCCATGTCCCCAACACATTAATAACAAGCCAAAATCACTTCCATGCATAGAATAGCGAATGGTGGCATGCCTTTAGTGCACACACCCACCAAAACTGTGCATTGCCTTCAAAGGTGCCAAGTCGGTTCATTGGATTCATCATTATGCACAACATATGCACCATACCTTCCATCATGGACATTAATTGATATTGGAGTGAACTCAATATCTATTTGAATGCATGACCACTTAGTTAGTATGCTAACTTAAATGTCATAGTGCTTTAACTCAAGTGTCGACATGCAAACACTTTTATAACTAAAGTGTCGTCTTTTGATTAACTTAAGTGTCATCTTTTAGTTTAACATACATGTAAACACTTTATTTAACTGGTCCATATTTCTTTAACACTTAGTTAACTATTATTAACATAATCATACTGATTGATGAACACTAAGCTCTTCTTACTTAATTGATTGCATACATTAATATTTTAAATGATGCTTTAACTGAAGCACTGATTGAGGCATTCAAATTTAACTGAAGCTTTATAACCTATGTTGCACAAGTTTTTGGAATGCGGGAATGTAGGAAACGTGGGTATAGTCCCTATATTTGTAGCTATATGTATACAACAAGCTTTCAATTCTATGTCAACTATGATTAAAATGTCTTAGAATATTATCTGTATACAAAACATTTTATGCTAGGGTATTTGCAAGGTATATAAATAATCAAATTAAAATTATTATAAATAATAATGAAGATAATTTTTACTTAAATGTAATATATGAATTTAGTTTTAAAGTAAGATTTATAACTATTTCCAATTAGTAAAAGTTTATTTTTTATTATATAATTTACTTTCTTTTATTTAATATATAAAAAGTCAAAATAAATTTACATTTATTATTGATTAGTGGTAACTGCAGTTCAGCTTAGGGATGATTGAATACTCTAGTACAGGCGGCTAAGTCACATGGTTCGGGTTTGGGTTCGGGTTCGGCAAGGATTACGTTCGAATTTTCCGATAAGGTTCGAATGAGGTTAGACAATAGGTTTGACTATATATATATATATATATATAAACTTTCTTCATATACGTCCCTTTAACTAATTTTCTACACCCCATAGCCCATAGGATTCAAAGCACTTAGGTCACTATTCATAATTTCGTTGTATATACTTGTTGTTTATGACATTTATGCTTACAGATTTGTGCTTCTCAGAGTAGGCTTTTGTGGTTTAACAACGGATTTACATGCTTCCCACAGCAGTAGTTTGTTCTTAGGGGTAAATCTATGTCCTTACTTGTTGTTTGGTGTGTTCTTATGTAGACTACAGGTATGATATTTCAAATTACAGAGAGCATTTAATTTATAGACAACATAAATAAATAGAGAGCATTTAATCTATAGACAACATAAATAAATCAAGTGCATTTAATTTATAGACAACATAAATAAATAAAGAGCACTTAATTCATAGACAACATAAATAAATAGAGAGCATTTAATTTATAAACAACATTTAATTTATTGATATTGTGTGTGTTTTTTTTTATAATTTCATTTTTTTTTCAGTAAAAAAATCGAACCTCAAATTTTTTTTTCCTTTAGGTTCAGGTTCGACTTTAGGTTCGACATAAGGTTCGCCTTCAAGTTCGGGTTCGACTTCAGGTTCGACATTAGGTTCGTCTTTCAGGTTCGATGAACCTGAACGGATTTCATATTTTTTTGAGGTTCGCCGAACCTCGAACCTCAAGGATTAGGTTCGGCAAACCCTGTGACTTAGACGAGCGGTAGACAGAGATCAATGCACCAACTCAACAAGGTAGCATGCAATAGACTTTTACTACAACTTAGTTTTCTGGAGATTTTTTTTGAGTCAACCATGTATATGTATGGTCATGAGGAAATAGGAATGTCGTTAACAACCCATGTGGTGATCATGAATGCGTGGAAGCTCCCAGTGAAGGAAATGCGTAAGTAAAAGTCCCCAAGTTCTTGATTTTAGAGGGTAAAATTTCCCAGTAAGTTCCCAACCATTCAAATCCCGTTGGATTTGGAAAGTTTCCTACAAGTTCCCAAGTTCCTTGGAATGTCTTAACTTCAGGAACGAGTTTCCTAAAAGTTGGGAGCGTTCTCGTGCTACATAGTTTATAACTAAAGCCTTATGACTCGAGTTCACTTAGTAATTGACAATGCTCTTTCTCTTTCTCTTTATCTCTTTATCTTTACCTCATGGTCTATGTGTTAACATTAATCATCTATCATATCATATTATACTCAAAAGAGTTGTCACATGTTATGATCATATTATATTACTCTCAGACCATATAGTCATATGCTAAAGTAATTCATTCTAGAGGTGATCAGTCTCTAGAGGAGACTTAATAGCTTTATCCATCTCGAATGACCATGGTTAGTAATATATCCCATAACATTTGATGCTTCAACATGAAAAGCATCTACCTCTATAACTCGAGGTCCACCCCATGGGTACCCACTATCACAAAGTGAACGCATGAGATTCATGACTTGATATTACTCACAAGTCCACCTCTATAACTGGAGGTCCACCTCATAGGGTACCTTCTATGAGAATCATTGACTTGATACTACCCACAAGTCCGACTTGATATTACCCACACGTATACATCCTTGATATTACTCGTAAGACCTTCCAACATCACCCCCTAAATCATATGAGGATATAGGACTTGATATTACTCACAAGTCTCCATTCTTGATATTACTCATTAGACTTTAGTCATTCTTAGGTTCACCCTAATGATTCTACTCCAAGTTACTAAGTCCAAATCAGTCTCTCTACCTCAACACACGAGGCCCAATCTTGGTTGCACAAGATTGGCTTGGGGAATGACTCCTAATGTTGTACATTTAACACTCCCTCTTAACGAAGGAGGCATTCTCTGCCATACCAAGCTTGTCCCAGAAGTACCTATACTTTGTCATAGACAAAGGCTTTGTTTACACATCTACATTCTTGCAATCCGCTCTTCAGTATCGATGTACTGAAGTCTTACCTTACTGGACCGTGTCTCCAATGAAGTGAAACTACATATCAATGTGTTTTATCATAACACATAGGGTTCTTAGAAAGCTGTAGACTTAATCTTTTGTTGAACAACTCCGCAAGTAGCTTTCTTAGCTACTCTGCTTCTTGGCAGGTAGTACTATCCGTAAAACACTTTTACTTTTGTAGTACTAACTATAACATACATAGCTAATATCAAGCTAAAACAATATATGGATAGCACAACATATAATAGTTTCCCTAAACTAGAAACCATGGATTTAAAATCCATCATATACAGAATTTTACAACACATTAAATGTGTAATATACTTGCAAAAGGAAAATTTCATCTTTTCTTTCAATCTTCAACATTTGCTCTTTGCTTTGTTGAATACTAGAATCTTATACTATCTGGAGAAGTTCTCTGTGAGATTTCCATTCTCTATGACGTTCTTTAAGGCTTGATCACCTTCACAGTGATTTCATATTCTTTTTCTTATACCACAGTACTCCACTAGCCAACTATGTGGCTATCTAACCTCTTCAAGAGGTTTGAATTCTCCCCAAAAGTCCTGACTATAACTCTTCTTGAGTATCTGATAGTATTTGAGACCTTGATTATGTTTCTTCTCATGTGGATTCTCTTCACAAGAGATACTACGACCCCTGGCTACCTGAGTCATGTACCATGACTTATCATAGCTATGTGCAACTTAGTGGCTTATCTGCTACATGACTTTAACATAGCCATGTACCACTACATAGCTAGACTAAGTCATATATCACTGTATGGCTAACCGGTGTATGAGCCATGTATCACTTTACGACTCACCGATGGGGAGAATTTTTTGAGTCATATCCCTCATGACTAATTGGTGGGGACTTTATCTGTTGCTTCCTATGAAGACACATGAATACTCTCTCTTCAACTAATTGGTGGGGACTTTATATGTTGCTTCCTATGAAGACGCATCAATACTCCCTCTTCAACTAGAAGAGTCTTTCTGTACTACACCAAGCTTGTCCTTGAAGTACTCAAATTTACTTTGGATAGAGGATTAGTAAGCATGTTGGCAATTTTGCTCATTTGTGGATATGTACCATGTCTCGGATATAATAGACTCGGAACCTCTTGAATCTTTACTGCCATACAATATGCTATATTTGGAGCAACATCTTTGATGTGATCTTTGTTGATCACTGCATTAGTCAGAATCCATAAATCCTTGAAACTTTATTTCACTGTCCAAGACATATCTGAGTCCACATTCACTCGTACCAAGTAGGTACCTCAACACATGCTTTGATGTACATGTCTATGTACTGACTGTAAAGCATACATCCGGTCTTGGTGCTAATCAAATACATCTCAACTGACTTTGAGATCCTCCAAATATGAACAAGAATTAGCGTCAGATTCATCATCATATGTGTGGCCATGGACTTATAGTCCATTGTCCTAAATCACTTTAGGAAATCTACTGTGTATTTTCCTTAACTGAGGAAAATCTTATCTGGTGACTGCCACACCTCTAAACCCAAGAATTATGACAAGATTCTTGAATACTATGATCTACTTCCTTTTGAATATGGGCACCATGTAGGCCTTCTCTAAATAGGAAGTACATCAACCAATTTCACTGCTTCTTTAGTAGCTAGCGAATCTAGCTTCTCCCTCTCAACATCTGGAAGTGAGAATCATAAACTAGGTCCTCCATCTATGTCTAAAACATACTGAAGCTCTTTTGACACATGGATGTAAATATGATAACTTAACTATCTTTAGGAGTCTTCCTCATCTTAGAATAGTATTAGGGCTTCTATTCTGGATATATATATTGTTGGAGGCTTCTTCCCATAGGAACCTCTCGATATGATCCCGAAAGCTTCCCGCTTCAGAGCATCCTGCTCCTTTTCAAGATCAACCATCAAAATGACTCTACATTCAATACATGCCATTCTCTACTTGTAGGTCAGGGCATATAGTTTTTCCCTACAAGACAAATTTATTCTAATGACTAACAACATTGCATAATCATAAAATATGAATACTTTTAATATACTGGCAATGGTTCACATAGTTATGTACGATTAATTAATGTTTTTGCATAACCCCATTCATATCTCATGTAATGTTATGCAGCCCTATATTATTCTTTATTTAATCATAACATGTACTTTCATGAGTTTTTACTATTTTCCATAAAAGATTATAATCAATGCCTAATCATGTTATCCTTATAACATACTGCCTAATACTAGGAACAAAGATCTATAAATAACTGTAATGAAACTCATTCAAAACCCTTTAGATAAAAGCATACAATAATCAAAGTACAAAAACTTATCTTTTATTGTTTTGTGTGGGATCCCTCTTGATCTCTGCATTCTTGCAGATAGTATTGAAGTCCTTCTTTATTCACTGCAACTTTCACTTTGCAAATTTAATCTCATGCAATAGGTAGCGAATCTCTGCATGGGGAATTAGGGTCCCATGCAAACTTGGAACGAATTCTCTTTTTCACTAAAGGAAATACTCCTTCTGACGGTCATCATCCTTTTTCTTGGATGATTTCTTTTGATAGGTATCTTCTTCTACTGCGGTAGATACATGGATCCTTTCTTTATTCTTCTTCTTGGCATGACACTCTCTTGCATAATGGCCCTTCTTTTGACAATAGTAGCACCGAACCTTCGACTTGTCAAAATATTTATTGAACTCCTTTTTCTTTGAATGAAAGAACTTCTTTGGAGCGAATAGTTTCCCCCCTTTCTTTATTCTTGCCACGAGGGCAAGATTTCCTTCCTTGGTGCACACCGACTTGCTCCGAATTCGCCCCTCCTCTTGGAGGCAGTCATGGCATAACTTATCGAAGTTAGGTTGCTCTTCTTGGCTGTTTACCGTAGCCAAGAATGTCTCCCATGCAGATGGGAGACCATCAATAGCAGTTTGGAGAAGATCATCTTCATCCATCACTACTCCAATACTAGCAAGCTGATCTCTTACCTAAGAGATCTTGTTGAAGAATGATGCCACCGTCTCATCCTTCTCCATCTTTATATTCTAGAGCTTATTCTTCAAATCCCTCTTTTGACTCGGGGCCTTCTTCTCATAAAGGTTTGTCAATGTATCAAAACATTCCTCTGCGGTCTTCAACAGAATGATCACGGATATCAAATTGTCCTTAACCAAATCAAAGATGATTTGTTTGACCTTTGCTTGATTCCTCTTGAAGTTGACTTGCCCTACATTAGTGGTAGGCTCATCTACCATAGTGGATACATAGATATCCAAGTCATGTTCTTCAAGAATGTTCAATACCCTCTCCTTCCAAGTGTTGAAATTGGAAGTTCCCTCAAGACAATCTTCCGGTCGAATGGAGATCCATGCCATGGCTTCAAAACTTTGCTCAAACCTCAGGATCTATGTAGGATTCTAGTTGCTTGCACAAACTCATCTCCTTCATGTCTTGAGCTCTGATACTATGTTGATGTTTGAGCAAATATGAAGATCTTTGAACTTGAAAACTTTAATTACAAAGATACTTAACAATAGAATCAATGGAACATAGAATCACATAAATAATTCATCCACAACACAAGATGCACCCTAGGAAAACCCTCAAAATAATGAGGATGAAAAACCTAGCAAATTTTCAGAGTATAATATGATAGATCGAAGAGAATGGCTTTTACAAAATACCATATTGCCCAATAAGAGAGAACACAAAGCAATAGAGAATAGAGAGCAACTCTATTAATTGTAATGAACTTTCCATGTTCCCAACACATTAATAACAAGCCAAAATTACTTCCATGCATAGAATAGCGAATGGTTGCATGCCTTTAGTGTACACACCCACCAAAACTGCGCATTGCCTTCAAAGGTGCCAAGTTAGTTCATTGGATTCATCATTATGCACAACATATGCGCCATACCTTCCATCATGGACATTAACTGATATCGTAGTGAACTCGACATCTAACTGAATGCATGACTTCTTAGTTAGGATGCTAACTTAAGTGTCATAGTGCTTTAACTCAAGTGTTGACATGCAAACACTTTTATAACTGAAGTGTCGTCTTTTGATTAACTTAAGTGTCGTCTTTTAGTTTAACTAAATTGTAACCACTTTATTTAACTAGTCCATATTTCTTTAACACTTAGTTAACTGTTATTAACTTAATCATACTAATTGATGAACAATGAGCTCTTCTTTACTTAATTGATTGCATACATTAATATTTCAAACGATGCTTTCACTGAAGCACTGATTAAGGTATTCATATTTAATTGAAGCTTTATGACTCGAGTTCACTTAGTCATTGGCAATTCTCTTTCTCTTTCTCTTTATCTCTTTATCTTTACCGCATGGTCTATGTGTTAACATTAATCATCTATCATATCATTTTATACTCAGAAGAGTTGTCACATGTTATGATCATATTATACTACTCTCGGACCATATAGTCATATGCTAAAGTAATTCACTCTAGAGGTGATCAGTCTCTAGAGGAGACTTAATAGCTTTATCCATCTCGAATGACCATGGTTAGTAATATATCCCATAACATTTGATCCTTCAACATGCAAAGCATCTACCTCTATAACTGGAGGTCCACCCCATGGGTACCCACTATCACTGAGTGACCGCATGAGAATCATGACTTGATATTATTCACAAGTCCGCCTCTATAACTGGAGGTCCACCTCATAAGGTACTTTTTATGAGAATCATTGACTTGATATTACCCACAAGTCCGACTTGATATTACTGACAAGTGTACATCCTTGATATTACTTACAAGACCTTATAGCATCACCACCTCAATCATATGAGGATATAGGACTTGATATTACTCACAAATCTCCATCCTTGATATTACTCACAAGACTTTAGTCATCCTTAGGTTCACCCTAATGAATCTACTCCAAGTTAATGAGTCCAACTCAGTCTCTCTACCTCAACACATGAGGCCCAATCTTGATTGCACAATATTGGCTTGGAGAATGACTCCTGATGCTATACATTTAACAACAATTGGGACCATAATTGTTGGAGTTATTGAAGGTTAGGATATAGGTTGGTGTAATGATCCTCCCCACAAAAAGAACAAGGATGTTTGTTGGGGCATCCTTTCCTAGGTTGCATTTTATCATTGTTATTGCCCCTAGCATTATTATCATTGCTATTCCCATCGCCCCTTGGACTTGGTTTTTATTCTATTGTTTCTTCTTCTTTTCCCTATGGTTTGGTTCTTTGTTATTTCTTGGGTCTTGAGTGGGTTGTTGGACCAAATTTTGAGCAGATTTGGTAGGAGGAGGTTGGACCAAATTAATATTTGATGGATGCAAGGGGTTATGGTTGAATGGATGCCCCTGATAAGAGGTTGTTGCTAGTGGAGTACAAGGGGAATAAAGGATATAAAGAGCATAGGGATAGGGAAATCAATAAGGAATGTGCGATCCTCCATAATAAATAGGATCACCGGATAAAGATGTTTGGCCAAATCGATTACTAGTGTAAGCTATGGTTCTGGATTGGGTTTATCCTATTCATCACTAATGTAACGATCTATTGCTTGGGTAGAATTAGATTTCCAAGAAGAAGTGATTATGTTCTAGTTTGATAGTTGATAGGAAATTGGAAATGGTTAAGAAAACTAGTAGCTATACCTATAAAGGTAGTGTAGATATCTCCAATATTAAATAAGACCAATGTGCCACTTTGTTGCCACACCCATAAAGGTTCACTAGAAAAGTCTAAGTCTGGTTAGATCATTCTAATTCTATTGGAGGAATACCACAAGTGAAAGAACATGATATGGTTAGATGAGTCTTCTCTAGGCTTACCTTCAAACTTAGGGATGTCAAAGGGTAATTTGTTGGGTATAGCAAGCCAATTTGCATCATGACAAATGGGGTCACTGGTAATGTGAGTTAAATCCAGTAGGTTAAGGGTAGGTATGAAGGGTAAAATCATTGGTTTGATTGGTGGGGGATAGGGTCATGAGGGTTCTCTTGATTCTCTCTAGGTTTCTCTTGGTGCCCTGTAGGTGGAGGGTTCTCTTGATTCCCTCTAGGGTAGGAGGGTTTGCATTATTAGCCATGCTAGATGAGGTAAAATGTGCTTCTAGATGATGATATATGAGGCTTTGGAAGTTCACAAAATGGGGGAGGTTCTCCTAGAAGTCTAAGGAAACATTGAGGACTAGTGGAATCCAATATTTAAATCAAAGTTAAATCCAATGGGGATAATCAATGGCCAATTAAACACAATATTACCCAAGTTCTCAAGTTAATTTTAATTGAAAAAAAACATCTTGAAGACACACTATCAAGCTCAAACATATTGGTTCAAAAAGGGGCCTTCTAAGTATGTTCCCACCAAAGGTGATGAAATCTATTAGAGTGTTCACAAGTGAAGGTTTGAAGACAATTCAATTTCCCACAATATGTAGGCACCAAAGGAAATGAAATCCAATGGGGATCATTAAGGGCATCAATAGCTTGCCAAGAACACCTCCTCACAAGTCCACAAGCTCACAAGTGAGTTGCCCTAGGTGGAACCTAAAAGTATGGTCACTAAGGATGCTTTTAATAAGTGTGGGGTCGATCCAGTAGAGTTACCAAACTCTAACGAGCCACTTGATGATGATCCATTGTCTATTAAGATATCAACAATGGGTTAACTTGGCTTTTCTTAAGTCCATCACATGAGGATGGGGAAAAATGCTAGTGATACCACAACAACTTCCCCTCCAATTGTACACTTGCGAGGGTATCTTCTTGGAAACACACAAATCTTACAAAGGACTTTGATCCCAACTTTTAACTTTTATGTTCCCAATTTGAATAGTCTTAGGGGTGTTAAAATCACCACCAAATTTAAATCAAGGCCCTATCTTAAATCTTATGCTGGTGTTCTAGACCAAAAATAGAAAATTCTAGTTCCTTTTAGTTATGTGGGTTTAGTTTAGGCATGTTGTTTGGTTAAAGGGTGTGGTTTATGTGCTTGATGATGTGTTATGGTTGTGATGATGCATATTGCTTAAGGGATCTCACTTTGTTCTTGCATATTCTGAAAATCTGTTTTGGATTATTTATGGCATATCTATAGACTATGATAGCTTAATCACGTCTTATCCATCATATTCAAACCCTCTTGTTCTAACCTAGCCTAAATTCATAGCTCAATTGGATAGGCACTTGTCTTGGCAAATTGCGCCATCCATCTTTTTCTAAGAATACCAAAAACATTTCTTTTCTAGAGTTTCCTCCCTTGTGCCGGTAAAGAACTGGCCTAAACTGAGTGGAAGAGCTGCCAATGCAACAATGGGAAACCTTCCTAAGTGCTGCAAGGGTTTGATTTTGTTAAAGGGATTCTTTGTCACGTTTGAAGTGCAAGTTTGGGAGGTAACATAATGTATGCATGGAATGACACTCAAAATTCCATTTAAATGCAGTGTTTGTAGCGTCCAAACAACAACATCACACTGAATGATTATATTTCCAAGGAGATTGCTAGGAGTTTCCCATAGCTTATGTTGAATGCCCTAGAGAGGGATAGCAATGCTTTGTACTGATGGTATATTTAATCTTTGTAACTCACTTCAACATCATGTACAATATAGTTGTTCATTAGTTAAACATATTTATTAATCTCCCCTATTTTACTATGAAATTTAGTTGGTTTTCTTGACATTTAGCATGTTCAAACTCTTTAAATTGAGAAATCACGCTTATAGACAGTCCCAAATACCCTTCTTGGCTTTGGATTGAAACTTGTATGAAATGCCCTTTCTAAAAAGCACTGGAGTTCCTATGATGAGGTCTCAAAGATGATGTATGTGAGGCAACTCGTTCTTAGGATAAAAATTAGGTAGAGCATAGAAATTATTTTCCTTTCTAAAGTCATTTTCTAGGAAGGTCAAATCAAAACATTGCAGTCATTTGATCAAATGGTTGGTTGGGTATTGGGATATACGTAAGAACAAGTCTTACGTGGCTTTGACGGATACCAAGTCAAATGTTTTGTCTTTACATTAGGTTAATGTATTTGGTACTATGTATGTTCCATAAAACTATTAAAAAGTCAATTAGTAAGTTCATGTTTGTGGTTGTTAAGGAATACTAACCGTACTAGTCGCATGTGTAAAGAAAGGACAGTTGCAGTGAACATCTAATTTTTGGGATCACTATTAAATAATATCTGTAAATTTGAGAGTAAGAGAAAAACATGGAGAAAAACTATCTAATTCAGATAGTAGGCAACAATTTTCTTGGATAGTATTCTGCTTGGAGAAAGAATTTTCCTATTCATGTGTTTGAGTTTTGAACTTTTCTCTACGTATTCAAGAAGTTTTGATGGTTGGTAGGTATATCTAGTCATCTTTGATTTATAATCGTACTACTTATAAAACTAATTTATTATTAGCTCTTAAATTTAGTTTTTATGTTGTGAAATTCAGGCTAATACAGGACTTTTGGCCTCAGGACTTATGGGTCTTTATATTGTTTTCCTTTGTTGGTCTGCTATTAGAAGGTATTATGCTCTTTTGTATCATTCTTTTTGTGCTTGCAAGTCTTTGATAATTTACCTTTGTGTTTTGTTTTATAAATAATTGTCAACAAACATTTTTCCTTCCTAAGAGAAGTATTTCTTGTGAAAGGAATCTGTTCTGTTTATTAAATTGAGGCAAGGTTTGTGTTTGGAATATTCTTCACATTTCATGTTGTGTTCTTGTGTTAGCAGTGAACCTACAATGGACAACTGCAATGTGAGGAAACAGCCAGATGGAAAGGGAGATTGGATAACTATTGTTGTAAGCATTTGAAATGCCTATGTTAAAAAATGAGTGTTGATTTGTCATTATTTTTTATTGCCATATTTTCTATTACTATATTATTGATGTTTCTATCACTTCCATGGTACTGTTTTTAATAAATGACCACTTATTAGGGTATATGCATGTTGATTTCTTCCCTAAATTGGAAACACAACCATGTTCTATCCAGTGTTTTGAAAATAAGCCAGATTGGTTCAGTGGGTATGGATGTTGAATCGGATTTTGAACTTGGATGAATGCTGGTTCATGCCTGAACTGGTCACTATAACTGCACTTGCCTAAAATGAAGAAAAGAGAAAATAAAGGAGAAAAATGACAAAAATACCATTCTCTCAAACCCTAATTTATTTGATGCCATTTAGGGGTAGTAGGTGCAACGGGGTTTGTGGGAGGGTCATTTTAGATCTTGATGGAAATCTTATATCTTCTTTTGCTTGGGGTCTAGATAATACCAAGCTGAAGTTCTCACTTTATGGCAATATCTAGTAATAGTAAAAAATATGGGAATCAAGGAAGTCATGGTGTTAGGGGAGTCAGTGATGGTTATCTGTCATATGTTGTTAATTCCCCTCCACATGATCCACAACTCAATAGGATTATCTCTCAAGTTACAAAGCTATTGGAACAACTTCGAGCTGATAGAGTTCTTTCACATTCTCAAAAGTCTGAACTCTGCAACTGATTGAATGGCTAATAGAGCATGTTGTATCTCATTTGGTCTACTATTGGAAAAAAGAGGGGTCTTTGTGGTATTGCCACTTATACTAAGCTTCTCATCCTTAAACCCACTCATAAATTTATTTAACACCCAAGACAATCAGTGTCTCCATAATTGCATGCAAATCTGAATTAATGGAAGCTATTTGGGTTCTGCTCCTTACTTGTTGTTTCACAGACTTGACATAATGAAGGAACCTAGGATGGGATGGCTGTATGCATGTGGGATTAAACCGCCCCCTTACCATTGAAGAACATTTGGTAGTTATTATGTTAATTTACTTCATGGTCCCTTGGAAGCAATTCGCTGAACTCTTTATGAGGTCTTTCATTTAGCGCTCCTTTGCAAAAATAGGGGAACATTTCATCGCCTCCTCTCTAGGTGTCTTTGGTTTGGCACATTGTGTTTTAATTTTTGGGTATTGAGTTCAGGAAGGTCACCTCTTTGTTTACAAAGGATGAAACTGGAAAATAAGTCTTTCTGTAAATTTTCATATGGTTTTATTGCTTGGGTTTCATATATTTGTTTTGTTTGGTGTTTTAGCTACCGGTCCTGAGTTCAACACTTTGCAGGTTTATGCTTAGCAGAAAGGTCTGGTCTCCGTTAGTCCCTTGCATAGCAAAATGAACTAATCTCGGGTCTTTGTTCTGGGTGCAAAGGAAATCAAGTGCAGGCCCTTGTTGGCAAAGCATTCAATTGGAAGGATGCCCTCTTCTCATGGCCACCCAAATAGATGTGCCCAATGTGAACACTCTGAAATGAGAAGAGAAACCAAAGATGCAAGAGACGCTGACGTTTATCAATAAAGTATAGCACTAGCCATGAGGAGATAGAAACATGGTGGAAAGATTGGGAACTGAACAGTACAAGGGAGTTACAGGCAATGAGAAGGCAAGTGGTTCTGATGAAAGCATAGTTTGAAAAACACAATGTTAAGCTGGTATTATTGGAGGTAAGGGAAGAGTTCCATAAGGAAAATTTGAAGAGGAAGCTGCAAAAGTCAAAGAGTTGTAGGATGAATTTCTACATTTGGAAATGAAACAACAACCTGGGTTTGAGGAGTTCAGAGATTCTGTGTCTCCGAGGCTTCACTGGGATCTCCTAGAATAAATCAAGTGGATGATATGGAATAAGAAAGTTGAAACTATGGAGCAAAAATCTGCGAGGATTGGAATGTAGCATCCCTCATATCTAGCATTAGTAGTTGGTTAGGAGAAGCATGGACATCATGGGCTTGGTTAATTTTTTTTGGCAAAATTAATATGTTTTCCAATTCTATTTTTTTGTTCTTCCAATATGTAAGGCTGTATACTAGTAATGTAGTGAACTTTAGAGACAATTCTAATAGGACAGGAGAATTTGGTGACATCATTTTGGACATTTTCAAGCGTTTCAAAAAAATTTGGATTTTTTTTTCTCAGATTTTTGTATTGTCAGGTTGGACGGTGAGGCTGCAGTCCCCTATATTGTATAAAAATACAAATAGTAACTGTTCTCATTAAAAAAAAATAGTTAGTGCCATTTTGTTATATTCACCCTCACATTATATATACATGAGAAAACTTTGCATATTTTGTGTTTGATAGTTTGGGGTTGCATTGATTTACATGAATATATATATATATATATATATATATATATATATATATATATTATTCAAATTTTCATATTTATGTACTTTTTAGTAGACTAGTTCCTTGGCCAGTTCTAGTCAATTTTGGTCTCGGTTTTAGTTCTATTTCTGTTGGGTCCTAGTCTTTATGCCAGTTTGGTTGTCCTGGTTCTAGTTTAGTTCTAGTCCCAATCTTGATTCTGGTTTGGTAACAGTTTGACCATTTCAGCGAGGTCCAGTTTTTTAAACCTTTGGTTTTGTCACCCTCTAGATGTTTTGTAGAGTGCCATACTAATTATGCCAAAGAAGAGGGGTATTTTTTCATTGTAAAGGCCAAGTTTGGGCATTGTTTATGTAAAAGTGTTGGTATGGTGGGGCTTAAGACCTGCCATCTAGTCATGGAAGGTCCTCTTGGTTTTCATTCTAGTAAGTCTTGGATTAGTGGCATTGTTGACTGACCCTTGATGGCTAGAAGTTCCCCGTCATGTTGGGCTATTTGTACCTTGGGTTGGTGTCTAGTGCTTCTTGGGATGACTCCATTTGGACACATGGCTTAGGATCTCCTAGCCACACTCATGTTTATGCTTTGTAGAAGGTGATTGTGTGCAAGGGTTGTCATAACCAATGTTTTTAGACCCGACTGAACCGGAACTGGAACCAACCAGTTCGACCGGCCAACCAAACAGGAATATTGAATCGTGACAAAACTCGAGCCGAGATCTAGTTCAATAACGAACCAACTGGTCTAAAGCTTGAACCGACTAGTTCGTTATTGAACCGGACCAAACTGTACAAGTCCGTCATTAACTGGCCGGTCAGATACTGTTCCTCCTCTGCGGCCCCAAACAAGTGAAGCAAGGAATAAAAATGTTTTAAAAGAATAAAAAACTAAAAAACCTAACCCTAAGCGATTTCTCTATTAGTTGTGAGGGTGCCTCAAGCCTGTGGATGCAACTATGCTTGTGAGTTGTCACTGTGAGAGACTGATTCAGATTTCAGTGAAGTGTGGGCTTGACTCGTGAGTGTGAATGTGAGTGTAATCTGGATAGTGGGACGTTGGACAGTGGACTATAAGTGCTGTGTAAGCTGTTGGAGCCTGCCTGCCTACTGGAGAAATTTCTACCCATATATATATATATACTATAATTTTGTGACCCATAAATGGTTTAATAATTTTTAAGATTAAAATTGTAAATATTTTTGTATTTTTTAATAGTCTGGTTCATTGAAATTAAACCTCTCTAGTTCATTATCGGTTCCGGTTCTGGTTCGAATTGACCCTCGATTGTTTCGATTCCCGGTTTCGAGTTTTAAAAAATTGGTCATACCTGTCTTGGCACACCGCATTTATCCCATTTGGACCTATTTTTCCCATGTGTAAACCCTCCTCTTGGCTCAAGCATGAAAAATTGATGATGACATCATCCTTTTGAAGAGGTCTTATCACCAAAAGGAGGACATTAAGGGAAAAATCACATTGTTGGGGTTAGTTGGGGCATGACAACCTCCTTCCATGCTCAAGGTTTCATCAAGTTGCAGCAAGTCATCATTTTTGTCATTATTTTATGTTTTATGAGGTTTAGTCCTCGGATTGTGGGTGAAAAACCCTAAAAAGGTCATTTTAAGTCATTTTAGGTGGGTCGGCTTAAAAAGGAGGTTATGTTAGCACAAGTCACATATAAATAAGGCTAGCCTCCTAATTTGTAACTCAAAATCATGGGTCCAAACAGAGTCATTTATCTTTTTCTACTTGTCTATCTTGGCTAAGTGGTGCGCACCTCTCTTCTTAGCATCTAGAAGCTTCAATGTGGTATTTTCTTGGTGTTTGAAGGTTGATACTTAATCTTGCAAGGCTTGTCTAAGCGCAAGAATTCTTGAGAGGGGTACTCTCTTCTTCTTTGCTCTTCTTTTGTGGTAAGATCTTTGGTTCTCTTGTCTTACACTATTGAGGACATCCAAGGTAAGAGTTAATTAGGGTATTCTATGCATAATAACATTGTTGTAAGTGAGACATCCATCTCTGGAGGGACTCTCTTCTTAGACATTTGGAACCTCTCTTTGCCCTAATTAGGTCAATCTCAACACAATATAGGGTTTCTTGGTTTTACCCAAATTCATCAAAATTGGATTGCCAATTCTTGAGAAGAATGCCAACCATGATTCCTTGGTGACATTGTAGGGAAGAGATTTAGGTATTTATTTTGCTCATCTGCACTCAAAATCACTTTTATGAAAATTCTGTACTATATATTGCAAAAAATACAAAAAATCAAATATTGTGAAAAAGCTTAACATTTTTATTTTTTTGCAAAAATACAAAAATATTTTATTTTTGTGCCCTGGTTGTTTTAATCCTGATTTTATGATATATTCAAATGTAGCAAATTTTAGACTTGGATAAAATATCGAAAAAATCCAAAAAAGTTAGAAAATTGCAAAAAAGTCAAATTTTAGCCCTAAAGGAGTTGATGTCATCCTTGGATTAGGTGACATCAGCCCTTAGGACTTGTTGCATATTTGGATATTGTGTTTAAGCAGGTCCATCTCGAAGGAAAAGTTAAACCTTAGGGGTTTGAGAAAGTTTGGGTAAAATTCTAGGTTACCCGAGAGGACTAAGAATATTTTGAGGCTAAGAATATTTTTTATTCACCTTGAATGCAATAAATCACAGACCTGAAGCATAAATCAACATCAAATCACATCTTTCATCCACAAACAGAGGGGTTCCCTAGGGTGGATTGATGCGCCTTGCCTTGCTGGTTGTCAAGAGGCAAATTCTGTGAAATTCTGACAGTTAGTTTGTGAGATATCTCGTGTTTTGCATTGCTGGTTTTTAATGCAGAAAATAACATCAACATACTACATAATCATCATTGCTCATAAACTTCCAAGTCAAAGGATTCATTGTAAACATATATCATTGAGTCCATTGGCATTGGTCTACTAATAGTGAGAAGGTCTTGTAGGGATAGACATTAGAGGAAATTTGAGATCTAAAATGGGCCTGCTAAGGAAATAATAAAATAATAAAATAATATTTATTAATTTTGGAGGAAGAAATAAAAAACTACTTTTTTTCTTCGTATTTTCAACATATCTCACTGTGTTTTTGTTTGGGTACATAGGGTACTCCCAAAAGACCGAACACCTTTAGCAACTGCTTCACACAAAAAGATCACAGATCAACACACCGATGTTTGTCACGTGGTTAAAACCATCGAGAGGGAAACAGTCCACGGCCCCAGCCAAATAGCTACTTGGAGCAATTTATTATGCAAAAGAAAGAAAGTTACATGAGCTTCTCACAATCGATCAACTAGCCAAGGACCCTCTATGCTCTTTAAATAGAGATCATAGACCAATCGAGTGTTAAGCCATGGATCAATGGTAGGTATGATCTAAGAGAAGTTGAACCGTCGGATCACTCTATGTCTAGAACATATCGTGACCGTCGGATTAGAATATTTACAAATGCATACTAATGTATACTAAAGAAACACACTTTTACCTAACGGATATGTTACACAAGTTGATCTTAACTAACTCCTAAGTGTCTAAATATCCTAACATTCCCCCTTAAGAACAACTTGGGATAGGATTGAAGGATTTACAAAAGTGACACTATTAGGAGAAGGAAGGAGGCATTAGAGCCTATCCCCCCTTAAGGACACATTCCTGAACTCCTAACATAGACCGAAGTTTAGAAAACTTCACTTCTGTAAGAGACTTGGTGAAGATGTTTGCAACTTGATCATTTGTAGGGCAATAGAGTACTTCAATAACACGATCATGAACAAGATTTCTGATGAAGTGCATGTGTATCTCAATGTGTTTGCTGCGTTGATGTAGAACTGGATCTTTGGCAAGCTTGATGGTACTTTGATTGTCGCACCACAGTGGAGTAGGCTGCTGCTGCTCGAATCCAAACTCTAAAAGGATCTGTCGAAGCCATAAAGCTTCCTGACTGACATTAACGGCGGCTCGATATTCTGCTTCTGTTGAAGAAAGAGCAAGAGCTTGTTGTTTCTTACGAGCCTAAGTGACAGATCCAGATCCTAGACTGAAAACATAACCTGCAGTAGACTTTCGATCATTAGGATCGCTGGCCCAATCTGAACTAGTGAAACCAACCAACAAAGGTTTCCCCCCTGTACTGTAATGAATCCCAAACTGAATTGTACCTCGAATATCGAAGTATTCTTTTTGTTGCTTTCCAGTGACTTTCATGAGGAGTTTGCATATAACGGGCAACACGACCAACGACAAAGGAAAGGTCAGGACGGGAATGAGTCAAGTATAAAAGACTACCAACAAGCTGATGATACAAGGTGGCATCTAGTTCAGGGGAAGTACAAGTGGCTGAAAGTTTGACTCTAGACTGGAAGGGAGAAGGGGCTGGTTTACAATCTTCCATGTGGAAGCGATGAAGAAGGTCACAAGCATACTTAGACTGGGAAAGAAAGATT
>LPNX010458272.1:280303-291278 GCA_001517045.1 Pseudotsuga menziesii | reverse complement strand
TATGGACTTGTATGTCCCAGAGATCAGTTTTTTTTCTGACATTTATCTCTCTTTCAGGTACCTTCATTTGAGCCTTTTGATATTGGATTCTCTGCTCTCTCCATACTTAGTTGTTTCCTTTATAATGAATTTCAGCTATCGTCTTCCCCTCTAACCTCATACATTAGGGGTAATTTTTTATAGCTCAAAATGACACATCTCTTCATGTGACCACTTTCCTATGTTTTCGTCGCATGTCGACCCTTCCATGACGACACTTCATGAAAAGTCACTGNACATTAGGGGTAATTTTTTATAGCTCAAAATGACACATCTCTTCATGTGACCACTTTCCTATGTTTTCGTCGCATGTCGACCCTTCCATGACGACACTTCATGAAAATTCACTGAAAAAACACTCAAATTAGAGGATCCATAGCTATAGTTTTGTAACTCCATTTGACCTCATCTCTACACCTTTGTAAATATATTTTAGTTAGCTAAACCTTTCCAGAAGACACCAAAGTCTGAAAATGCCCAGAAATACCCTTAAAATGAGTTTTTGATGTGTACATGACTTTCCTTAAGGAAACACACGTACATACACGATTTGATATATATAATAGTCGCGTACACATTAAATACGTGACTTTNTAAACCTTTCCAGAAGACACCAAAGTCTGAAAATGCCCAGAAATACCCTTAAAATGAGTTTTTGATGTGTACATGACTTTCCTTAAGGAAACACACGTACGTACACGATTTGATATATATAATAGTTGCGTACACATTAAATACATGACTTTCTGTATTGCAACCTGTATATACCTCCTCGTGTACACAACTGTTGTTTCTACAACCTGCGTACACCTCCTGAAAATGTCAAAAATTACGAATTTTGAAATTTGGGTAGTTATGCAATTGACTCCTTCAGTTGTAACTACTTTGTATTCAACCCTAACTCTTCATTAAGCATATAAATAGAGGTAGGGAGGTCCATGAGAAGGGACTTGAATCTTTGCATTGTCAAGTTGGAGGAATTGGAGCTCTCTTTGCCTACACCTTTGCCCTGGCGATCATCTCCTTGTGTTGCAGAGCTTGAAGGCTGAGTTCCTTGGAGAAGAGAAGCAGCAGAACCAGATCAAGGTTTCGTGAGGTGCCGAACTTGAAGAGAAGGTATACTTGTACTTGTTTTCAAGATTAATAAATATGTGATGTCCTTCTTCTTCCAAAATCATTGTTCAATGCGTGATTGAATATTTGTTTATGATCATATGATGATGTTAGTCAGATCATTATTTCATGTTTATTTGATTATCATTTCTTTATATGTGGTCATATTGGTTTGAGGAAGGTATAACTTGTTTTGTAGGTCTCTTGGGGAACATGAGCAGGAGAAGGGCTAGACAAATCTTGGACCAGCCTTCAGTTAACCAGGTGTGGACCTTTCTTATCTCTAAATCTTGCTTATATCTACTTGCAAAACTATATGCATCCACCTTTCAACCCCAGTATGTTGATGGCCTCTTAAGCCCTAGCCATAGGATACTTTCCTTTACAACAACTACCAAGACCAAGAGAGAATTCATTTGTCTCTTCAAAATGGATATTCAATACCAAACATGCAGCGTGCGTAAGTATTGAGAAGTAAAAGGAAATATTCGTGGCTCGAGGATTCTCACAAAAAAAAGGAAATGATTATGAAGAGATTTTTGCACCAGTAGCAAGATATACCTCAGTCATAACTATTCTTTCCTTGGAATCTAAGATGAAATGGATGTAAAGACAACATTTCTAAATGGTGTGATAGAAGATGTATAAATTGAAAAACCTTCAGGTTTTGAAACTCATGACATAAATTCACATGTATGCATGTTGAATAAAGATCTATATGGGTTAAATTAAGCACCCAGACCATGGTGTGGAAGAATTGATGGATTCCTGATAAGCTTAGTCTTTACCAAAAGTAAAGAATATTCCAACCTTTACTATAAGGTTGGTAGTGAAGGAATTAGGATTATACTACTATATGTTGATGACCTATTCCTAACCGTGTGAGGAGAAGCTTCTTGATGAATGTAATAAGAAGCTTGTTTCTTAATTCAAAATGAAATATCTTAGAATGGTAGACTGTTTTCTCGGTCTTGAAGTATGCCATTTCCCAAATGAGATATTCCTAAATAAAGGAAAATATTTTTTTGAGATACTAAAGAGATTTTGGATGATATATTTCAAAGCTATGAACACTGTTATGGTGACAAACTTGAAGCTATATAATGATGATTCCTTAGATATAGTCAATGTTACATTAGAACAATAGATTATTGGTCCTTTGATGTATCTGACAAATATATGACTAGATATATGTTTTCATGTAAACACATTAAGTCAATATATGGTAGATCCCCAACATGTTGACTAAGTTGCAGCAAAACATGCAATGAGGTACCTTAAGGGTACACTGGGTTGTGGCCTCATATATGCATTGGATGGTGAGATTAGACTGCAAGGTTATATAGATTCATATTGGGTTGGGAGCACCAATGACTGAAAGAGTACCTCATGTTGTTGTTTCATTTTGGGATTAGGTGTGATCTCATGCATTATAAAGAAATCATACTTGTTTTTCTCTCAGTACAACAGAGGCTGAGTATATTGTCACATGCTCATCTAGTAGTGAAGCAGATTGGGTTTATAATTTGTTGATAGGACTATTCAATACAGAGATGGATGTGACTAATATGTACTGTGATAAACAAAGTTGCATCAAGTTGATAGACAACCTCGTCTTTCGTGAAAAGTCAAAACACATAGAGATAAATTTTCATTATATTTGCAACATGATGCAAAAGGGAGATGTGCATCTCCAATATGTTCCTATGGACGAACAAGTGGCATATATTTTGACTAAGCCTCTGTTTCGTGTAAATTTTGAATAATTTCTATACAATCTTGGTGTATTTCGAAAGGACCTTCCTCGAAAGAAGGAGTGATGATGATGATTATGATTATGATTATGATGATGATGATGATGATGATGATGATGAAAATGATGATGATGATGATGATGATGATGACGATGACANAAAGAAGGAGTGATGATGATGATTATGATTATGATTATGATGATGATGATGATGATGATGATGATGAAAATGATGATGATGATGATGATGATGATGACGATGAAAATGATGATGATGATGATCATGATGATGATGTGGTAGTTTCATGTTTCATTGGTGTGGTAGCTCAGCCTAGGTATGATATGTCTAGATAGGCTTAGTTGTCGAAAAAGGGTTAGTAAGTCAAACAAATTACTGATGGATCTATCAGAGTATCTGTTGATGTATTCGTAACTTCAGAATGTATTCACTTGTATATTTTATATATTTTATTTAATTATACCTCAATGTTCCTACCAGGAGAGTCATTACTATAATAAAGTCATTTNGTTGATGTATTCGTAACTTCAGAATGTATTCACTTGTATATTTTATATATTTTATTTAATTATACCTCAATGTTCCTACCAGGAGAGTCATTACTATAATAAAGTCATGTAAAGTCAATGAGGTTATAAACCCTCCATTGTAAGTCAGGGCAATACTCCCCACAATTGAGTTTAGGTTAACCCTCCTTGTTGATCATAGGGGAAAAGTCCCGACAGTTGAGGGGAACTAGGGCTATTAGACTCTCATAGAGAAGTCGGCCCTGGTAAGTAATTGTCAAGTAAAAAAATAGTATAAATAGATAGTGAGCCTCTCTATTTGTTATACACACTCACTAAACTAGGGCGCATGAGTGAGAGAGGAAGTGTTGGCACAAGTGAGAGAGATCAGCTGTCAGAGATCATATTTATGTTTTCAAGTTTTACTGTTACTATTGGCACCCATTCTATCTCTGAGGAAGTTGCGGGGTTTTCTCCTTTATGGTTTCCCCAAGGAAACTTATTTGTGTCTCTTGTCTCTTGTGATTATTGATGTGCATGTTATTCTCTCAGATAAGATCCTAACATCATATTGCTTCAATGATAAAAATCTAATATGGTATCAGAGCTAACCTGAGAAGAAGACACTGTGCAGCTATAGAAGCTAGGGATTCTTAATTTTGGGTCTTTCTCCATAATCCATCAACAAAAGGAGGCTAGGATAAATCTCCATTGAAGGGTGCATCTTTTTGTCGAAGAAGAAGTTGATCCCAGGCATTTTCAATTACTACTGTAGGAAATTAGGGCTTTTCACAGAAGAGGAATTTTTGAGTGAGCCCAACATAGGTTTATCTCCTCATCAAAATCGAAGTTTATAGAAAAAGGTTCAAGTTTTTGGTTGAGTAAAACTCCAAGAAATTCAAACCCTAGTTTTACCCCGGACTTGAAAAACCCTAAAATACAAAAACTGGTAGTTTTGGTACATTCGCTATATCTCGAGATTAGAGAAGGATCAGAAGCCGAATTTTTACAGGCCAAGGAAAATTTCATGCTTAACACTATGTAAAACTTTTAGCCTCATATTTGATATATTCCATGATATATGATTCCTCCAAATCAGGGTTCAAGCCTCTTCTAGGATTGATCCCTAAATAGGACACCTTGGGAGAATTGCTATATCTCGGGCTATAAAGGTCCAAATAAAATTTAGAAAGATTTTCCAGATAGGGCACGGGCTATACTTTTTGTGGTGAAAGTTTCAAACTTTGATGGTGAAACAATGAAACGTGGAAGTCCATACAAGTTATCCATGTTGAACAGTATTGAATTAATTCACAGTGGGAAAATTTTCATAANGGTGAAAGTTTCAAACTTTGATGGTGAAACAATGAAACGTGGAAGTCCATACAAGTTATCCATGTTGAACAGTATTGAATTAATTCACAGTGGGAAAATTTTCGTAAGTCCCAATTGGTGAAACCAATTCTACTCAAACCTATGGTGGTGGAACGAGGACAAACTAGACTACCTCAATATGAAATTTTAGATAGATAAGATCAGTACTTTCAAAGATATCGTAGAAGCACTATCAGGAATATCTACAGAGGAAATTGGAAAACTAGGGCTCCCNCTACCTCAATATGAAATTTTAGATAGATAAGATCAGTACTTTCAAAGATATCGTAGAAGCACTATCAGGAATATCTACAGAGGAAATTGGAAAACTAGGGCTTCCTGTTCTGGGAGCTTCCCTCTATTGTTTTAAAAAAAGGAGTACATTGGACAGCTCGCCTTATGGAGGCACATATTTCTATCCAATCAGATTTGAAATATTCCAAGTTTTGAAAATTAGGGTTTCTCTGACAAACCCTAGATCATTCAAATATGGAACTAGGACAGACACCTCAAATCGATAAGATCTAATATTTTTCTATTTACATTTGAGGTTCTCTTTTCAAAATGACCTATCACACCATCTTGATGACAAGCTTGGTGAAGATGAAAACTTCCGAGTATGGAAGTATAGGATTTCACTNTCTATTTACATTTGAGGTTCTCTTTTCAAAATGACCTATCACACCATCTTGATGACAAGCTTGGTGAAGATGAAAACTTCCGAGTATGGAAGTATAGGATTTCGCTGGTTCTTGAAGGAAATGAATTGGACACCTACATAAGTGGAGAGGTTCCAGTTCCAAAGGGAGATAAGGCTAAAGCCTTACACAAGAAAAACTTGGTTAAGGCCAAGAGGATCATCTTATACCACAAGTGTCTTCTCTAAATAAACCTAAAGAGATGTTTGATTCCTTGACCAAGCTCTTTGAAGGGAAGAATATAAATAAGAAGAAGTATAGGAACTCCATGATCCTTGAATAAATTGACTTGGATCAGTATTTCAGTAAGAAAGGTCTAGGAGCCAGAGGGAGATGAGGCCAAGGATAGAGCTAAGAGATCCATTGCACATTATATTAAATATCATCTCATCCCTAATGTGTCATCCTTGAAGGAAGTGTTCGATGCTATGATGAAGAAATCAAAGAAGAATAAGATATGGTTATAACCACCTTGAATGGCCTCCCAGGATCATGGGATTCACTCATTCAAGGAATGTATTCCAGAAGGAAGTGACTACCTTCAGTAGGCTCTGGGAAGGGCACACACAAGAAGAAGCTCGACTCATAATAAGAGAATAGAATATGGGAACAACTGAAGATCAAGCGCTCATGATTCAAATAAGATCCCTCAAGCGATGAGGAATATGAAGAACTCAATTCTTGAAGAGCCTCTTATCCATATTAGCATTTGGATAAGAAATGATGTTGTTATGAATGAAGAAGGTGATGAAACTGAAAGAAGGAGTCTACCCATGAAACAAAGAAAGACAAGTGTTCAATTGTCATTTCATGATATTGTTTGGTTATGCATTTGTTTATATTTAGTTGATGTGTTATGCATGATAGAATGTTTGCATTAATGATAGTATACTACTAATATGAATGTGATGGGTAAGTAGCTCATGGTTCTACACAACTCTCCATTTCTACTTATCTAGAATGAAACCTCTTTGCTGACATATTGGATTAGTGCACAATCTCAATGATGTCTTGGTAGAGATGGAAGGAATCTAGAAATTTTCCGTGAGATATGGATGAATGTTGTATTGGATAAAATAGTTGCATGATTATATCTTTATGCATAAGAATTTTCCATTATGAATATGCCTTATGAAATGTTTCTAACCTTACAATTGGTGCATTTGACTTGTAGGAAAGATCACATACAATCTCCTACAAGAAAAGACTTGTTCCGAAGAATAAGTGATGACAGTTCAAGAAATTATCCAAAATGAAGAATAGTATGACGATACTTCAATAGGCCTCAGAGAAACTCTAGTTATGTGACACTGTTGAGAGACATCATTGATGCAGAGTCTTCCAAAAAGTAGGCAAGAAGAAAGGGAAGGAGAGTACTAGTTCAATAAGAATGATGTCTAGGATGCAGTATGGAGACCTAAAGGGAAGTCCAAAATGTCTTACATATGGATCTACAAGATCCAACATGCAATATATGGAAACATCATGGGATACAAGGAAATATTCATAGCACGAGGATTCTCACGGAAAGAAGGAATAGACTNAGACCTAAAGGGAAGTCCAAAATGTCTTACATATGGATCTACAAGATCCAACATGCAATATATGGAAACATCATGGGATACAAGGAAATATTCATAGCACAAGGATTCTCACGGAAAGAAGGCATAGACTATGAAGAGACATTTACAGCCACTAGAAGTTAAGACACGTGAGAGGAAGACTCATGTGTCCAAATTAAAGAATTCATTGTACAAGCTAAGAAGACACCCTTGGGATAACTCATACATGAGGAGCTTGAATATCACCTAGAGTGATGAAAATCTTAACCTTTCCTACAAGGTTTAAGATGAAAGCATATAGAGGATGACAAACTCACAAATGGATGTGAGAAGAATGCTTTCAAGATAGAGTATCTTGGTATCTAGTGACCCTAGATGGATACATAGAATATTAGTAGCATAGGAAGCTACTTGTCACTCAAGTATAGGATGTTTCAATACATAGAATATGNAGTGATGAAAATCTTAACCTTTCCTACAAGGTTTAAGATGAAAGCATATAGAGGATGACAAACTCACAAATGGATGTGAGAAGAATGCTTTCAAGATAGAGTATCTTGGTATATAGTGACCCTAGATGGATACATAGAATATTAGTAGCATAGGAAGCTACTTGTCACTCAAGTATAGGATGTTTCAATACATAGAGTATGAAAGGTAGAGGGAGAATGATGATCCACTTTAGAGGGAGTGACTGCAGAAGATCCTGAGGTTTGACATGGTATGATAGGATGGAAAGCTTACTAATGGCTCTAGGATTTACAGAGATTAAAGCGGATTCCAACCTTTAATTCAAGGTTGAAGGTGGAATATTAGTGATGCTCCCGTTATATGTCGATGACTTGTTCCTAACAGAAAAAGTGGAACTCATTAAAGTTGCAATAAGGATACTTGCTATCAANCCAACCTTTAATTCAAGGTTGAAGGTGGAATATTAGTGATGCTCCCGTTATATGTCGATGACTTGTTCCTAACAGAAAAAGTGGAACTCATTAAAGTTGCAATAAGGAGACTTGCTATCAAGTTCGAGATAAAGGACATGGGTATGATGCACTACTTTCTAGGCATCGAGGTGTGGCAGAGTGCGGATGGAATATTCCTTGGACAAGGGAAGTATGCAGTGGAGACCTTGAAGAGGTTCAGGATGATGGAATGCAAGGCCATGGCCACAACNTAGGCATCGAGGTGTGGCAGAGTGCGGATGGAATATTCCTTGGACAAGGGAAGTATGCAGTGGAGACCTTGAAGAGGTTCAGGATGATGGAATGCAAGGCCATGGCCACACCTATGCCATTGAACCTGAAGCTATTGAGTGATGCTTCATCAGATATGGTTGATGCCACATTGTATCGTCAGATGATTTGTTCCTTGATGTACCTGATGAATACGAGACTAGATATTTGCTTTGCTATGAACACATTGAGCCAGTTCCTAACGAATCCTAGACATGTTTGCCTTATTACTGCAAAGCATATTCTGAGGTACCTGAAGGGTACGGTTAATCATGGGCTCAAGTTGCTATGAACACATTGAGCCAGTTCCTAACGAATCCTAGACATGTTTGCCTTATTACTGCAAAGCATATTCTGAGGTACCTGAAGGGTACGGTTAATCATGGGCTCAAGTATGAGGTGAAGAAAAAGATTAAACTGGAAGGCTATGTGGATTCAGATTGGGCAGACGGTTCCATGGCTAGGAAGAGCACTTCAGGGTGTTGCTTTAGTATGAGATCAGGTGTGATCTCTTGGTTTAGCAAGAAGGAGTCCTACATGACGCTTAGAATAGCTGAGAGAGGAGAAGTGAATCTCTAGTATGTGATCTAGATTGAGATCTCTCGAAAGAGGTATTTATAGCATAGCCGGTGAGACAATTTGTTTGAGCATAAAATCCTAGTGAAGCTCATAGGTGGCTCAGACGTACACAATCTTGTAGTTTTTCCTCGAATGTAATCATTCCTAGTAAATCTCACAGGTCATCCTTGGATGTAATCATCCCTAATGTGATTCTATGCTAGAAATGGCCAAAGTGAAGTTTGAGTACTTCGGGGAGAAGCTTGGTGTTCTCCATATCGAGGTTCCTTCCAAAGGGAAGTGATGACTCTGTGTGCCCTTTTGACATGGTGGTAGGTAGGGCCTCCCATGGTCAGATGTAAGTGCAGATCCCTTCTGACATGGTGGTAGGCAGGGCCTCCCATGATCAAATGTAAGTGAAGAGCCCTTCTGACATGGTGGTAGGATTGGTTCCTCCCATGGTTAGATGTAAGTGCGGAGCCTTTCCTCGGATGGTAGATACCATGCCGTAGGATGTAAGTTCTGGGCCATTCTGACTGGGTTAGATGTAAGTGTTAAGAATTTCCTTGGATGGTAGATACTGTTCTGGAGGATGTAAGTGCTGGGCCTTTTCTTGGATGGTAGATACCATGCCAGAGGATGTAAGTGTTGGGCCTTTCTGACTGGGTCAGATATAAGTGTTGGGACTTTTTGATTGGGTTAGATGTAAGTGTTGGGCCTTTCCTCAGATGGTAGATACCATGCCAAAGGATGTAAGTGATGGGCCTTTCCTCAGATGGTAGATACCATGCCAAAGGATGTAAGTGATGGGCCTTTCCTTAGATGGTAGATGGTGCATCCTACCATGCCGGAGGATGTAAGTTTTGGGACATTCTGATTAGGTCATATTTAAGTGTTGGGCCTTTCTGACTGGGTCAAATATAAGTGGTGGGCCTTTCTGACATGGTGATAGGTTGGGCCTCCCATGGTTAGATATAAGTGTTGGGGGGGGCCTTTCTAACATGGATGTTGGATTTGTTCCTCCCATTGTCAGATATAAGTGCTGAAGAAGATGAAGACCTACATGGAGGCTAGGCCTACAACTAGCATGAAAAAGGGATGGCTCTTTAGAAATTCCTATGACAAGTAGAATTGAGAGATAACACCATTTGATTGAGATAGAGGAGCAGTGATGATCTAGATTTGATTATGATCTAGTGATGATCCAGCTTTGATGATGATCCAGAAAATAAGACTTGTGCTGATGAATTATGTCAAGAGAATACCTTCCTAGTTAAGAGGGCGTGTTGATGTATTTGTAACTTCAAAATGTATTCACTTGTATATTTTATATATTGTATTTCACTATACCCCAATGTTCCTTTCAGGAAAGTCATTAATATAATAAAGTCATGTAAATTCAATGAGGTTAACCCTCCATTGTAACTCGGGGCCATAGTCCCCACAATTGAGTTGAGGTTAACCCTCCTTGTTGATTAGAGGGGCAAAGTCCCCACAGTTGAGGGGAACTAGGGTTATTAGACTCTCATAGAGAAGTCAGCCCTGGTAAGTAATTGTCAAGTCGGAAACTAGTATAAATAGAGAGGATTAGACTCTCATAGAGAAGTCAGCCCTGGTAAGTAATTGTCAAGTCGGAAACTAGTATAAATAGAGAGGGATCCTCTCTATTTGTTATGCACACTCACTAAATTGGGTTGCGTGAGTGAGAGAGAAAGNAGTCAGCCCTGGTAAGTAATTGTCAAGTCGGAAACTAGTATAAATAGAGAGGGATCCTCTCTATTTGTTATGCACACTCACTAAATTGGGTTGCGTGAGTGAGAAAGAAAGTGCTAGCACAAGTGAGAGAGATCAACTATCCGAGATCATATTTATGTTTTCGAGTTTTACTTTTGCTACTAGTGCTCATTCTATCTCTGAAGAAGTTGTGGGGTTTTCTCCTTTATGGTTTCCCTGAGGAAAATTCTGTGTGTCTCTTGTCTCTTGTGATTATTGTTGTGCATGTTATTCTCTTAGATAAAATCCAAAGATCATATTGCTTAAATGATAAAAATATAACAGTATCTATTGAGATGTTGCTTTAGATGTCTTAAGGGAATGATGATGTGGTAATAACACTATGTG
>LPNX010458272.1:268262-280003 GCA_001517045.1 Pseudotsuga menziesii | reverse complement strand
AACATATGTTGTAAGTCAGATCAATAGTACCCACAAAATAATTATTAAAGTGTATTTTTTTTCTTCCAAGTCAAATCATACCTGTTGGGTTATTAGACTTGACAACTGATGTATATAGATAGATGAGGAAATCTCCTCATTTGGACACACTCACCACTCAAGCAATTTTTCTGGAGAAATAAAGAGGAGTCGATCTAGAGGAGAAGAGGAAGCCTATCTTAGTCTTATGGTCTTACATTGTACTTCGTTGGATTCTATATCGAGGAAGTTTTGTTGGGTTTTCTTCCCCATGAGGGTTTCCTAGGATAAATATTTGTGTCTTCTTTGTATTACTGAGTTTATCATTCTTTCAATGATCTTATTCTTATCGAGCATAAAAATTTTAAAAATATAACATAAATAGCATAATATATATCAAAAAAATAAAAAATCATGTTTGTTCTTAAGTAATTGACCTATACTAATCAGATTGGCATTCAGATGTGGTAAATAGAAAACTTCATGAATAAATTTCTTCTCATTATGCTTCGTAAGTATAAGAACACTACCATTTCTATTTGTTGGAACCAAAAAGTAATCCTAGATTCATCTTCGTGACAATAGAGGAATCCAAACTAGAGAAAAGTGACTTGTTACCTTTCATGTGATTGCTACAATGACTATCTAGAAACCATAAATATATCCTACACTTTTCTTTAGTAGCTTGATAAGAGAGGAACATAACCTCTGATGAATATTCCTCTTTTGATAGATGGGATCTACTACTATTCTAGTATACTTTCTTCTTTCTACAATCTCGTTCATAATGACCATACTTCTTACAATAGTTACACTGAATATTTGAATTATTTTTCCTTCTCTTTCCTCTCCCCCTTTGACCTTGAGAGTTGTGAGAGTGCTCTAAGAGATCTAAATGTTCAAGACTTGTTTTGTCCTCTATAGGAAGAAACCCTCTACCTCTTCTTCCTCCACCTCATTCTCCTTTTCCTTGACCTAATGTTAAGTTTTTAAAGGTTATACAAAATATGATAACATTTAGAATTATAGCATCATAACCATATGAAAAAGGATCACTGAAAGATATACAAGTATAGACACACAAAAGAACACAAAGATTTGTCCTGGGAAACTCTCATGGGGAAGAAAACCCAACAAAACATCCTCTTTATAAGATGTATCAAAATTACAAGACAAGACCCCAAACATGTGCTCCTTCTTCTAGTAGACATCTCTCTCTCTCTCTCTCTCTCTCTCTCTCTCTCTCTCTCTCTCTCTCTCTCCTATGCTCTATATACAAGTGAGTTTGTGTTCAAATGAGGAATACAACTCCTTTATTTATACTCTTTCTGTCACTTGAATTTTAACCTAACAAGTCAACCCCACTTAACTAACTTGGTCAACTTCACCTAGAAAGGCTCAAAACAATATTATATTATATTCATTAGGGTACCGTTGACCTGAATTACAATGGAGGATTTACCTCATGACTCTTTGATGACCAAATACAATAATAACATCCTAATGGAGGAATAAGGAATCTCCCTTGGACTACATCAGTAAAATATGTTTAGAATATTCTTTGAAGTTACAATATTTAAACACCCCCTTAACAATAAGGGTATTCTACTAAAAAACTCATCATCAACTATAAGAGTAATGAGAGAGAGAGCACATCTGCAACATTATCAAAGTCATACATCTATATGTCATAGGAAGTTTTCAAAATCATTAACTTGAATAGTTAGTCTTCAATGTCTTTAGTACCGGAACATTGTCTTCTACAGCACTGTGTCTTTATATTCTATGGCACATTATCATTTGATCATTTGCAGCAACACTTCGATCTTCTTGATTCTTTTGTAGCAACAATTTGATGTTCTTGATCCTTTGCAGAAGCACTTTGATCTTCTCAATCCTTTGCAGTAGCTCTTCTATCTTCTCGATCCTTTGTAGTAGCACTTCGATCTTATCGATCCTTTGCTGTATCACTTTGATATTCTCGATCCTTTGTAGCATCACTTCAATATTTTGGATCCTTTGTAGCAGCTCTTGGATCTTCTCAATCCTTTACAGCAGCTCTTCTATCTAATTGATCCTTTGCAATAGCACTTAGATATTTTCAATCATTTTCCATAGAACTTAGATCTTCTCGATCCTTTGCAGTAGCACTACCTGTAATACACATGATCCCTGTGTGGTATAATCAATCCCTATTAGTTTAATAAATAGTCCCAAGGATGATGCAATCCCCCATCATCCTAATCCCCCTCAATGAGGAGGGTCCATAGCACCGATCAGCTGAATCATCTACAACTGGATGTAGATAGCATCTGCACGTGAATGGAGGACCTTTCATCTGTAATGACTCATCATATAGAATCCTCAGCAATAAATCGAGGACCACTCCCAAGCAAGTGTTATTCTATGGCATCTACAAGGACACATCATAGAGCATCCTCAGCACTAAATCTAGGACCAAGGGTAAGATATTGTTATTCTACGGTACACTCTCCATCAGAAAGTAAAATCTATCACTACAGATCTGGCATCCATAAGGACTCATTGTAGGACATCCTCATCACTATAGTTAGGACTACTCCATGCGATTGTTATACTATGGAGTCCGTAAGGACCCATCATAGAGAATCCTAATCACTAAAGCTAGGACCACTCCCAAATGAGTGTTATTTTATGGAATCTACATATAAATGTAGGTACACTCTCTATGTGAGAGTAACATTTGTTATTGCATACTTGGCATTTTTAAGGACTCATCGTATGAAATCCTCAACACTAAATCTAGGACCACTCCATCCGAGTGTTATACTACATATTCCACAAGGAATCATCATAGAGCATCCTCAACACCAAATTTAGGACCACTCGCAAGCAAGTGTTATTCTATGGAATATACATATGAATGTAGGTACACTCTCCAAGAGAGAGTAATGTCTGCAGGACCATCCTTAGTTAGTAAGGACCATTGTCAGGAGAAGAGTGTTATATTCCTACAAGACCATCCTTAAGATAGGATATTATCATCCACAAGTGAATGTAAAACCTCATTAGAATATTTAGGCGCACTTGGTATCTTTCATACTAGAGAACCATTATCATCAATTACAGTGTCATCATTGCTCCCCCTTCTCAGGGAGGATCTATATCATCAACCTTCTCCCTTATTGTCTGAGGGGGCTTCGTATCTTCTAGGTGTTCTTCCTTTAAGATGAGAGTCCATATATTCTACCTATTCCTCCGTTTTGAGGAGATTCCATATTAATGAATTGTTCTTCCTTTCTGAAGAGAGTCTATATATTTGACATGTTCTTCCTTTCCAAAGAGATTCTATATCTTTGACATGTTTCTCCTTTCCAGGTAGGGTCCATATCTTTGACTTTTTCTTCCTTTCTGAAGAGATTCTATATTTTCAACATGTTTCTCCTTTCTGAGAAGGGACCATATCTTCATCCTTCCTCCTTGCAAGGAAATTCTGTATCATCATCATTGTTCCTCCTCATGAGGAAAGTCTTTAGTATCATCATCATTGTTCCTCATGAGGAAAGTCTTTTCAAAATAGATCAAGATTTTCACATAAGGCAAGGAAATTCTGTATCATCATCATTGTTCCTCCTCATGAGGAAAGTCTTTAGTATCATCATCATTGTTCCTCATGAGGAAAGTCTTTTCAAAATAGATCAAGATTTTCACAGAAGCTTGGTCAACACATCAACAAATTGCTCATTGGTACTCACATACTGGAGTTTTATATCTCCCTTATGAACCATATCCCTTGCGTAAACATATCGGATTTCTATGTGCTTTTATTTATCATGGAACACAGGATTCTCTCTCATCCTTTTACAACTCTGGTTGTCACATATAATCACTATGGTATCCAACTCTATATAAAATAGACCTGATATCATATTTCAAATCCATATGTATTCTCAAATAGTGGAGCAAGTNCTTTTACAACTCTGGTTGTCACATATAATCACTATGGTATCCAACTCTATATAAAATAGACCTGATATCATATTTCAAATCCATATGTATTCTCAAATAGTGGAGCAAGATGCTATGTACTCCACTTCAGCCGTGCTGAGAGAAATACTGGATTCTTTCTTACTAAAGCATGAGATCATGGCAGATCCTAGATAGTAACATCCACGTGAGATTTCCTTTCTGTCTGCGACACTTCCAACCAAATATGAATCTGTATATCCATACAATCTGTATTCATGATCTCTATATTAATGTATTCCAAATTATTTTGTGCCTTTCAGGTACCTTATCACATTCTTTGCATTTATCAGGTGAACACATATAGGATTAACTAGATACTGACTCGAAGTGTTCACAGCAAATCATATATATGGCCTGGTATTCATCATATACATCAACGAACCAATAATATATATGTACTAAGTTGCATCCACTAACTCTGATGATTTATCTGGAAAAAAAAATCTTCAGGTTGGTATACATGGGTGTGTCAATGGCTTTACAATACAACATATCAAATCTTCTTAATATTTCCACAGCATACTTTGTGAAGTCATATTTCTTCACTACAGGATGAACATTTTTTAATGTACTCATCCTCTTCATGATATTGTACCTAATCCCAAGCATCATGAGGTTCTCTTTCTGGCCTCAACACTTCCTCATTGTGTTCATCGTTTTAGGTCATCAACATATCCCAGACTTCTGCATTCAACCTTGAAGGTTGGAACCATCTTTACTCTTGGTAAATTCTTAGCTCATCAAGAAGTTTTCCATCTTGTCATACCATGTCGAACTCGGAAATATTTTGCAGCCACTCCCCCTAAAGCATAGCTTCATCTTCCCTTTTCATTTTTTACTTTATGTATCAAAACATTTTGTAATGGTGTGATAGGTAGCATCTTCTTCTACTGATATTTTATGTATCCATCTTAGGTTACTAGATACCAAGATCCTTTATCTTGAACTTTGTTGAAAATTTCCTCTTGCACCCATCCATGAGCTTATTTTCTTCTATAGGTTTCCATATTCAACCTTGTAGCAAAGGTTAAGATATTAATCACTCTAGGTGATATTCAATGTCCTTATGTAATTGGATGTGCTTATCTATGGGTGCCTTCTCATCTCGTACAAAGTCTTTTCTATACATGTGGTTATTTGCTCGATATATACTTCTGCTTCACTAGAGAAGTGTGTCTAGTCAATGGAGTATGTCATTCCATAATCTACTCCCTTTTTCTAAGACAAACTACAAGCCTTTGTTTGTATACTTGATCTTGTAGATCCACATGGAATATGCTACGGACTTCCCTTCAGGTCTCAAAACCATATACTATACATCATTCGCCATGATCAACTGGTACTCTTTGATCATAACTTCTTCCATATATGGAAGGGTCTACATAAATGATGTCACTCAATTGTGCCAGATTCTAGCCCTCTTACTTTATTTTAAAGTCCCGTCATTCATCTTAAATTATCTTGTGTTCCCAAAGTTGTCTTCATCTCTCAAGGTGAATCTACCATTCTCTTGTATTCTTCTGAAGCTATTTCTTTCTTCATGGTGTCTCTGACCCTAGGATATTTAGGTTCATCTTAATGTATGTTTATTGGATTCAATATTGAACTATCATCACTTGTTCTTTAGAACAAGTCTTATCCCCCTTTTATTGTAGGCTGTTGTACATGACCTTTCCTACAAGTCACATACACATGTTGCATGGTTAGAAACATTTCATAAGACATATGAATAATGACAAATTCTTATGCATAAATATATAATCATGCAACTATTTTATCCAATACAACATTCATCCATACACGAAATATTTTGAGATGCCTTCCATCTCTACCATAACATCATTGAGATTGTGCACTAATCCCAATATNCATAAATATATAATCATGCAACTATTTTATCCAATACAACATTCATCCATACACGAAATATTTTGAGATGCCTTCCATCTCTACCATAACATCATTGAGATTGTGCACTGATCCCAATATTTCAGCATGGAGGTTTCATTCTGGATAAGTAACAATGGAGTGTTGTATAGCACCATGGGATACTTACCCATAGCATTCATATTAGTAGTATATTGTCATTAATGCAACCATTATTCTTGATCCTCATGTCCTCGATCCTTCTACTGATTCTGGGAACCAATAGAATTCACATTCCTCATCACTTGAAGAATCTTCATCGGTGTGAGAATCATTTTTATAATTGACTTCTTCAAGTTTTCCTTTGATTTGAGAAACCCTTGTGAAGTGGAACTGCTTTCTCTCTGAGTTCTGTATCTTCACATTCTTCAGTTGGTTCCTCAATGACATCTTTCTGTTGATATTATTTCCTTCGTACAAGCTGTTCATTGTACCAAGCATATCCTTGGGAGTCTACAAGGAGGATACATGTGAGATAAATGGAGGAGAAAATAATCCTCTTGGATTTGACTAAATAATTTTTGTGCTTTTTCTTTATTTCCATTTGGATCTGTAACTTCTTCATTGACATAGTTCTCTAGGTCATGCTTCTTCAGGTATCAGAAGTACTCTATACTTCGATTCTCATAGGTTCTCATCTTATTCAATATTTTTCTCAATATTGGTAGTATTTTTCATCATGATAAAAAATGAGAACCTCCAATGGAAATAGAGAGGATAAAACTTATTGATGAAATTTCTTAAACTTAATGCCAGCTTGAGATCTTTTTTGGAAGACTGCTTCTGGTGAACTTAGGGTTTGACAAAGAAAACCTAAATTTTCAGCCTAGGTATCTTTCATATGTGATTGTATAGAAATATTCTCCTCCTCAAGGCGCACTGAGAAGCATGCTCATTTTCCAAAAACTATGAACAGAACTGCAAAATATCTTATGCCCTAGTTTTCTTCAATTTCTTCTATAGAATTTCCTGATCTTATTTCTGTTGTATATATGAAATTATTGCTCCTATGGTTCTAAAACTTTGCACTGAGGTATCATGTTCTGTCTTCTTTTCAACCCATAGCTTAGAGAATAATCAGTTTCACCAATTGGGACTTATGCGATTTTTCCCAAGGTGACTTATTTCAGGACTGTTCAACATAGCAAACTTGTACAGACTTCCATGTCTCATTGTTTCACCTTCTGGATCCGAAATGTTTACCACGTTAAATAAAATCCATGACCTATCTTCAACATCTTACTAAATTTCATTTGGATATTCCTATCCCGAGATGTAGAAATTATCTGTAGGTCACCTTTTTAAGGATGGATTCTTAGAGGGGATGGAACCTTGAGTTGGAGGAATAATATCTCCTATATTGTAGATCATGTGAGGATGAAACCTTTAAACAGGGTAAATCAGGAATTCATATTCTTCCCATAAACGTTTCAACTCCTGATAATTCTCCAATATCACATTATAGTGAAAGTCCCAACATGATAATTGTTTTCTTCTAGGGTTTTCAAGCATGAAACCCTAATCTTCAATAGTTGTAGTTGTAGTAGTGTTTCAGCTACACAAAGACTTATTTCAGGGTAGTTATGATACCATGTTTAGTTTCTAATGGTTATACAAGATATGGTAACATTTAGCATTATAACATCATAACCATATGCAAAAGGATCACTAAAAGATAAGCAAGTACATCCACACAAAAAAACACAAAGATTTATCCTAGGAAACCCTCATGGGGAAGAAAACCCAGCAAAAATTCCTTTGTATAAGATGTATCAAAAGTACAAGACAAGACCCCAGACAGGTGCGCCTTCTTCCATCGAATATATATATATATATATCCTATGCACTATACACAAGTGAGTGTGTGTTCAAATGAGGAACACATATCCTCTGTTTATACTATTTCTGTCACTTAAATTTTAACCTAACAAGTCCACCCCACATAACTGGTTGGTCTGACTTCACCTAGGAAGACTCAAAAAATTATTATCTATATATTCATTAGGGTACTATTGACCTGACTTACAATGGAGGATTTACCTCATGACTCTTTGATTACCAAATACAATAGTAACATCTTGACAAAGGGATAAGACATATTTCTTGGGTTACATCAGTAAAATACATTAAGAATATTCTTAGAAGTTGCAATATTTCAACATTGAAGGCATTTGTCACTAACTCTTCTTCTTGATTGAGTCGAGATTCATGAGATAGAATGGATCCAGTCAATTCTTGTACGGTAAACTGAGACAGATCTTTAGCTTCTTCTATGGCAGTAAATACCATAGAAAATTTATTGGTAGAAACTAAAGAATATTTTGAACAACTACTTTATGTTCTATAGGTTCGCGATAAGTTTGAAATTGGGTTACAATGCTCGAAACCCTAGTCATGAACTGTTCTACAATTTTTGTTTCCTTCATTTTCAAACTTTCAAACTGAAGTTGAACGGTTTGTAATCTTATCGTTTTTACTTGATATATTCCCTTGTAGGAAGATACGAGTAGATTCCAAGCTTGATGTCCATTTGTAGATCTTGGGATTCATGGGAAAATGGACTCCTCAATGCAAATTTGGATTAGCTAATTGGTTGTGATATTTCAGTCTCGACAAGCTTCTATTGCATTCTTCTAGGCATTAGACATTGTTTCCATAGCATTTGTATCAAGTTTTTTAAACTCAGTTTCAACCATATACAACATTTGTTGAGATGGAGAAACATCTTCATCTTGATAGGTCAAAACTCATAGTTGGTAACATTCAGTACAGGTCTAGAGATCTACTTGAAATTTGAGGTGCTTGTGTTGGTAGTATCCATCTTCTTATGACTATTCACTCAATCAAATTGGATATGGATATTTTAAAGAATATTTGTTCCTTTAAGTCAATGGTGTAGCTTGTATATCTAGAGCAAGGTGGCACAAGGGTGCGTCAGTCAAAATGATTGTAAGTGAAAAGTCACTAAAACACTTTTCCTTTGGACAAGGTGAGTCACCAATGCACTTTTTCTTTAGGAAGGTTGCATCATCGATCCTATTTTTCTTTAGACAGGATGCTTCACCAACACACTTTTCCTTCATATAAGGTGCATGACTGACACACTATTCCTTCAGACAGGGTGGGTCACCGACACACTTTTCCTTCAAACAGGGTGTGTGAGTTATGTGAGTCAAACATGTTTCCTTCAAATAGGGTGTGTCACTGCTCCAAAAGGGTAAAAAAAGGAAAACAAATATTTCGATATGTTCTCATCTTGATCACAACCTCCAATAAGATTGGATCTATGTGTGTGTGTGCTTTCCATTATTTGAAAAGAATTACCCAAGACAAAAAGAAATGGATCAGTCCACACATTATGATACCATTTTAAAGTTTAACAAACAAAGAGATGAAGCAGAAAATATGAGGGAACACACAATGGATGTATTGATTTCCTTATCATTATTATGCAAAATCATGTAGAGGACTACGAAACAACAAAACCAAGGGACAATACCATGGGTCAGAAAATACTATGGGTCACTAATCAAGATAAGATGACCAAATCAACTAATCAACTAGACAACTAATTAATGCACTATTGACCAGTCAGATTACATTTATTAACAAGCTCTAACCATTATGTGCATGGCTTATGAGGTGTGTCAGTAGGTTGTTTCTAGATACATTATTTTATGTCACCGTATATTTTCCTGTGTGCCAACCCTACATTGTGATTGATGTTGTCTAATATTTTTGTGCCATCCTTCCAGCCTATAAGTAGTCCACATGTCACATTCATAATCATTTGTAAGAATCATTGTAACACCTCGGCTTTGAACCCAAAGGGGAGGGGAATGTGTATCGTGGTTTTCACGCCATGGTATTGAAATTATACATGATGTATATATTGTGATGAATCATGGCAAGGAGCTCAAGGCCAAGGCCTTTCCATTGATTATTTTTTTCTGTATAGGTGATCAATATTGATACCTATGGTTATGGTTCTAAGTAAAGCAAAGTAGATATTGATATATCATGTAAATACACAATTTAATAAAATACCACACCTAGCTATGGGACTGCAACATGAAAGATACGAGGGAATGATTCCACAAGGGATAGGATGGGGAGTTAGTCAAACTCCTGAGCCTTGGGGTGAGGCTAGATGTCAATGGGGAAACCCATGAACCCTCAGATACCTTTTTTCTTCATGTCCTCAATCATTAACTTCTTCCAGAAGCTAGTTGAGGTAGTTAATGCCTTGGGTAGAGCAAGGCATGTCAGTTTTAATGCTTGGCTAAGAAATCATGCAAGTCTGTAGTCTGGGAAGCTGTGAACTTGCTTCTGACGCAAGGAAGTAGGTGATGCTCTCCAATCCATCTTTCCTCAGTTGCGGGAAAAGGTTTTGTTGTTCCTGAGCATTGGGGTTGTTCAATATTATTCCCGGCCATTCTACCATTCTATGATTCACCAGTGGATCATTCATATCATTTCGTTTGTTGTTCATTCACGATTATGCATGGTTAGCGAGCTTGATTCGCAAAAGAGTGGTTCTGTAGTGTTTCTCTGTGTTACAGGGTGAATCCTATGTTGCTATGTTTTCCCTGTGGGATTGTTGTGATGTGCATCCCGATTTTGGTCNTCGCAAAAGAGTGGTTCTGTAGTGTTTCTCTGTGTTACAGGGTGAATCCTATGTTGCTATGTTTTCCCTGTGGGATTGTTGTGATGTGCATCCCGATTTCGGTCTGAAAGGCTTAGGAATGGAAGAGGCACATAATTGGATGATAAACCTAGTGGAGAGAGGAACCTCACAGACATATTAAGAGGGGCTGGAAAATCCTTTATGCACCCTCGAAAGAACAATGGAAGGGAAGGTATGGCCTGAGGGAACTATGTAGTAGTGAAGGGAATACGTCCTTGTGTTGGGTGTGTAGGTATTGTGGAATTACAAGATGGATAGATTAGGTGTAGGTGTCCATATCTATGTGGTTGAGCTCACTAGCTTAGCAATTCTTCCTCCCCACTGCCTTAGCATCCTGAGAAACCCAACTATTAGTTGGTTTGGATGAGTCTTGGTGTGCATTTGACTTGTGAGTGAGTCATTGCCTTAGTATCCTGATAAACCCAACTAGAGGTTGGTTTGGCCATGATGTGATGAGTTCTGGCTATGTGTGATCATGTTGTTCCCTATTTGCTTGTGGGAATCATGCCCAACTCAGGGGTGGTTGTGGTGTTGATAGATTAATGAACACACTGGCCTATGGTTGGGTGGAATGTTACAATGACATAGCTAGTTACGAGAAAGCTTCATGTCCAAGATAAGTATTCTCTCTTATTCTTGTTTATGCAATGTATTTTCTTATGAAGGAATATACTAGTTATGAATAATGCTTATGAATATGATGAATGTCTACTAATTATTTTAGTAGAGTTACTGTTGGTGAATTTTCTTCATTTTCATCTTTATATGCTTTAATGTTTTAATGCATTTTTCCTAAGTTCATGAAGGCTAGAAGCCTTTTACAGAGTCAGGAGGAAAATGGATTAGTGTTTCTGCCCCTTGGAATCCTATTGTGGAAGGCGGAAGGAGGAAAATAGAAAAGAGAAAGTTGAACAAGGTAGAATCGTTGTGTTTCCACACCTCGGGATCCACCTGCAGAAGGTTGAACATGGAAGGCGGAATATGGATAAAGGATTTCCTCCATTTGTTGTTTTCCAATTTCTGAGTTCCGCAATGGAAGGCGGAAGGTGGAAGTCGGAAGGAAAAAAGTGGATAAAGCATTCTCCAATTTTTTATGTTTCTG
>LPNX010458272.1:200102-259270 GCA_001517045.1 Pseudotsuga menziesii | reverse complement strand
GGGCAAGCAATCAATCATAAAACATAAAACAAAAACAACAAAAACCAATCCAAATCAAAAATTTGGAAATAAGCAGTAGGAACAACCCTAGAGATAACAGGTTCAAACCCTCTAACTTCTGAAATCAGTAGAGGCAGTCATCACGAGCTCTAAACCAGCCAGCTAGAGTGATGGGAGACGGGCTAAGAAATCTAAAAGAAATTAGAGAACCATTCCAAAGTTGGAAATGTGGAGGACCCCACCTATGTAGGAACTGTCTGCAACAGAATGGGAGTNTGGGAGACGGGCTAAGAAATCTAAAAGAAATTAGAGAACCATTCCAAAGTTGGAAATGTGGAGGACCCCACCTATGTAGGAACTGTCTGCAACAGAATGGGAATTGAAGCCAAGTTCAAAACATCCAAGATGTAGAAACTATGGGTAAAGTGGCAAGGATTGTCCCTAGAATTTATGCATCACTAGAGGACATCGAGGAAGATCATTACTCAATTTTGGTTGAAGTTACAGGTAAGATTTCCAAGCAATTTGTTTATGTTTTGATTGACCCTGGATCTACTCACAGTTATATTACTCCTAGAGTAGTTGAGATTTTTGCTTTTAATAAGTTAAAGCATACCATGTCATGGTTAGTTCTTCTAGCCAATGGAAGCAAGAGAAAGGTTAGTGAGGTGGTATAGAAATGTCCATTGGTTATGAATGGGGTAGTCACTTGTGCAGATCTGAATGTTCTACCACTTGATTCCTATGATGTTCTCATTGGAATGGATTCATTAGAAGCACACAGATTAAAGCTTGACTATTATAAAAATACTTTTGAGTGCATAGATGAAGAAGTAAACTTAAGGGTTGTAAGAGGAATTCCAAATGTGATTTCTGTTAGGAATATTTCAGCAATACAGCTAAAGAAGTTCTNACTATTATAAAAATACTTTTGAGTGCATAGATGAAGAAGTAAACTTAAGGGTTGTAAGAGGAATTCCAAATGTGATTTCTGTTAGGAATATTTCAGCAATACAGCTAAATAAGTTCTGTAGGAAAGGTTGTAGGTTGTATGCAGCCCATGTTTTGGAGGCAGTAGAGAATGAAACTCCTAGGTTGGAGTAATTCATGTGTTGTAGGAATTCATGGATGTTTTTTCTGATGAAATTCTAGGGCTTCCTCCAAAGAGCGACATTGATTTCACCAGTGACCTTGTTCTTTGAGAAGCACTAGTGTCTAAGACACCCTACAAGATGAGTACACCAAAAATACTAGAGCTGGAGATGTAGCTGCAAGAGTTGTTGGAGAGGAATTATATCAAGCCAAGTGTGTCCCCTTTGGGAGCATCAATCCTGTTTGTGAAAAAGAATACACCAAAAATACTAGAGCTGGAGATGTAGCTGCAAGAGTTGTTGGAGAGGAATTATATCAAGCCAAGTGTGTCCCCTTTGGGAGCACCAATCCTGTTTGTGAAAAAGAAAGATGGTACACTCAGATTGTGTATTGATTACAGACATTTGAACAAAGTCGCTGTGAATAATAAATACCATTTACCATGGATTGATAACCTCTTTGATCAAATGAGTGGAGCAAAGGTATTTTCCAAGATTGAATTGAGGTTTAGTTACCATCAAATAAAAATCAAGGATGAAGATGCTGATAATACAACCTTCAGAACAAGGTATGGACACTATGAGTTTGTAGTGGTACCATTTGGTCTCATAAATGCACCAGCTACATTTATGTGTCTTGTGAATAGTGTTATTAGTAGGTATTTGGACAAGTTTGTTTCTTGTTTTCCTTGATGATATTATTATTCATTCTAAGAATGAGGAAGAACATATGAGTTTGACTTCAAAATTTTTAAGGGAGCATAAGTTGTATGCAAGGTTGAGCAAATGTGAGATCTATAAAGATATAATTCACTATTTGCGTCACATTATCTGGGATGAGGTCATATCTATAGACCCTGAGAATATTGAAGCAATTATGAATTTGCCAAACCTAAGAAATGTGATAGATGTGAGATCTTTTATGGGACTTACAGGATACTACAAGAGATTCAATGAAGGATTCTCCAAGGTTGCACATTCAATAACTTCTTTGCAAAAGAAGGGAATAAAGTTTGAATGGAAACCAAGGTGTGAAGAGAGCTTCCATCAGTTGAAGCATATTCTTAAAAGTGCACTAGTTCTGAAAATTGCAGACCTAGAGAAATATTTCGTGGTGTGCATTGATGCATGCGGTCAAGGACTTGGAGGAGTTCTTATGCAAGACAACCATGTGGTATGGTATGAGTCAAGAAAGTTGAAGGATCATGAGAAGAAATATGCCACTCATGATTTAGAACTTTCATCCATAGTACATGCTCTCAAGATGTGGAGGCATTACTTAATGGGAATAAATATTGAGCTAAGGGCATACCATTGTGGTCTGAAGTATTTGTTTGATCATCCAAATCTAAATGCTAGGCCAGCTAGATGGATGGAATTTTTATATGAGTTTGATTTTGAGATCAAACATATAAAAAGAAAAGAAAATAAAGTGGTTGATGCACTCAATAGGAAGGTGCATGAAATGCATGTGGCATCTCTTAGTATCTTCCAGTGAGATTTGAGGCAACGGGTTGTTAATCATACTGCTGAGGATGGAATGTATGTGCATATAAAGGATAAGTTACAGCAACAAATCATTAAAAAGAAGTATTAGGAATATAAACTGGAAGAAGATGGACTTCTTACCTGTAAAAACTGAATTTATATTCCAAGTGTAGCAGACTTGACGAGAATTGTTATGGATGAGATCCATCAAGCTCCATATTCTAGTCATCCAGGGTATCAAAAAAAAATTACTACATCTAGAAAGCAGTAGTTTTTGCCAGGAATGAAGAAGGACATTGCTGAGTATATTTCCAGGTGCATGAAATGTCAGTAGGTGAAGGTTGAGCATCAACGCCCAAAGGGATTGTTGCAACCTTTGTCAGTTCCATAATGGAAATGGGAAATTATTTCCATGGATTTTATTACAGAATTGCNGTAGGTGAAGGTTGAGCATCAACGCCCAAAGGGATTGTTGCAACCTTTGTCAGTTCCATAATGGAAATGGGAAATTATTTCCATGGATTTTATTACAGAATTTCCAATGACTTGGAGGAAACACGATTCCATCGTGGTTTTGGTGGACAAGTTAACAAAGGAAACACATTTTATACGAGTTAAGTCCACACATAAAACTGATGACATTGCAAAAATATTCATGAAGGATATTTTCATATCGCATGGATTTCCTAAGGCAATAGTTTCGGACTGAGATCCTAAGTTCACTTCCAATTTTTGGAAGGGTTTGTTTGTTGATTTGGGTACCAAGTTCAACTTTAGCACTGCCTACCATCCTCATACTGATGGACAAACAAAGAGAGTGAACCACATGCTGGAAGACATGCTTGGTATGTATGTGATGGACAAACCAACTAAGCGGGAAGATTATTTACACTTGGTATAATTTTCGTATAATAATGGATAGAAACCATCCTTGGGGATGAGTCCATATGAATATTTGTATGGAAGAAGGTGTAGGACACATGTGACTTGGGATAATCCAGTGAACATGATTGTGCTTGGTCCAAAATTTCTCAAGGAAATGGAGTAGGAGGTTACAAAGATCAGGAAGAATTTGAAAGTATCCTAGGATAGATAGAAAAGCTATGCAAATAAGCATAGAGTGCACAGAGAGTTCAGTGTTGGGGATCATTTTTACCTCTGAGTGAGGGAAAGGAAGATTTTCTTGAAGCTTGGAATTTGTTCCAAGCTGTCACCTAGATATTATGGGTCATTTGAAATGCTTGAAAGAATAGGGTCGGTTGCATATAGACTTGCATTGCCTGCTATCACTAGAGATCATAATTTTTTTTCATGTTTCTTTGCTTAAGAAATATGTACATGATATTAACCATGTGGTAAATTGGGATGTGATCCAGGTGGAACCTAAGGGAGAGCTCCAAACCGATCCATTGTGCATCCTTGATAGGAATGTCACAGTGCTCTGGAATTGAGCCATTGGACTAGTGAATGTGCAGTGGGAGCACTACAGTCCCGAGGAAACTACATGGGAACTGGAGGATGCCATGTGATTGGCACATCCATTTTTGTTCAATTTTGAATAGAAATGGGGTTAATGTTGTTGTAAGGGGGAGGGGAATGTAACACCTCGGTTTTGACCCCAAGGGAGAGGGGAATGTGTGTCCTGGTTTTGAACCCATGGTATTGAAATTGTACATGATGTATATATTGTGATGAATCATGGAAAGGAGATCAAGGACAATGTCCTTCCATTGATTGATGTTTTCTGTATAGGTGATCTAGGTTGGTACCTATGGTTATGGTGCTAAGTAAGGCACAATACATTTTGATATATCGTGTAAATACACAATTTAATAAAATAACACCGCTAGATATGGGACTACAACGTGAAAGGGATGGGGGAATGATTCCATAAGAGATAGGGTAGGGAGTTAGTCAAACCCCTGAACCTAAGGGTGAGGCCATATGTCAATGGAAAAACCCATGAAACCTCAGCTACCTTTTTGTCCTTTGTCCTCAACCATCAATTTATTATAGAATTTGGTTGATGCGGTTAATTCCTTGGGAAGATCAAGGCATGGCAGTCTGATTACTTATCTAAGNAGCTACCTTTTTGTCCTTTGTCCTCAACCATCAATTTATTATAGAATTTGGTTGATGCGGTTAATTCCTTGGGAAGATCAAGGCATGGCAGTCTGATTACTTATCTGAGCAAGAATACAAGTTTGCAGTCTGGGAAGATCCAATATTGTTTATGACGCAAGGAAGCACAGGATGCGTGTCAGTCTGTCTTTCCTCGGTTGGGGGAAAAGATTTTGTTGTTCCTGAGCGTCAAGGTTGTTCCTTATTCCTTACCATTCTACCATTCACCATTGGATCATTCAGACCATCCTGTTCGTTGTTCATTCATGATTATGCATGGTTAGCGAGCTTGGGTCATGGAAGAGTGGTTCTGCAATGTTTCTCTATGTTACAGTGTCAATTCATTGTTGTTGTGTTTTCCCTATGGGATTGTTATGATGTGAATCCCTATTTTGGTCTAAAAGGATTAGGAGTGGAAGAGTCCCATAATTAAATGATAAACCTAGTGAAGAGAGGAACCTCACAAACATATCAATAGGGGATGGAAAATCCTTTATGCACACCCAGAAGAGCACTGGAAGGGAGGGTATGGCCTGAGGGGACTATGTACAAGTGAAGGGAATACTTCCTTGTTTTGGGTGTGTAGCTATTGTGGAATTCCAAGCTAGATAGATCTGATGTAGGTGTCCATATCTCTATGGTTGAGCTCACCATCTTAGCAATTNAAGGGAATACTTCCTTGTTTTGGGTGTGTAGCTATTGTGGAATTCCAAGCTAGATAGATCTGATGTAGGTGTCCATATCTCTATGGTTGAGCTCACCATCTTAGAAATTATTCCTCCCCACTGCCTTAGCAGCCTGAGAAACCCAACTGTTAGCTAGTTTGGCTAAGTCTTGGTGGTGCATTTGACCTGTGAGTGAGTCATTGCCTTCGTATCCTAATAAACCCAACGGGAGGCTGGTTTGGCCATGTTGTGATGATTTATGGGTATGTGTGAACCTATTGTTCCCTAGTTCCTTATGGAAATCATTCCCAAATCATGGGTGGCAGTGGTGTTGAAATATTAATGAACNGGTTTGGCCATGTTGTGATGATTTATGGGTATGTGTGAACCTATTGTTCCCTAGTTCCTTATGGAAATCATTCCCAAATCATGGGTGGCAGTGGTGTTGAAAGATTAATGAACACACTGGCCTATGGTTTGGTAGAACATTGTAGCGACATAGCTAGTTGCGAGAAAGCTTCATCTCCAAGATAAGTATTCTTTGTTATTCTTGTTTATGCAATGTATTTACTTATGAATGAATNTGGTTTGGTAGAACATTGTAGCGACATAGCTAGTTGCGAGAAAGCTTCATCTCCAAGATAAGTATTCTTTGTTATTCTTGTTTATGCAATGTATTTACTTATTAATGAATATATTGGTTATGAAGAATGCTTATGAATATGATGAATGCCTGCTAATGATTTCGGTAGAGGTACTGATGGTTAACGTTCTGTATTTGCATCTTTATATTCCTTATATGTTTTAATGCATTTTTCTTAAGTTCATGGAGTATAGAATCCTGTTATAGAGTTAGGAGGCAGCTGACTTAGTTTTTTCGCCCCTTCGAATCCTCCTACGGAAGGCGTAAGGCAGAAACCTAAAAAGAGAAAGTTGAACAGGGCATAATTGTTGTGTTTCCTCACCTCGGGAACCACCTGCGGAAGGAGGAAGTCAGGAGTCGGAAGGTGGAAAGTGGATAAAGGATTTCCACCATTTGTTTTTTTTTCTTATTTCTGAGTTCTGCAGCAGAAGTCGGAAGGAAGAAGTCGGAATGAAGAAAGTGTATAAAGGATTCCGCTGTTTGTTATGTTTTCGATTTTCAATTTCCGAGGTCGGAAAGTTGGAACAAAGATGTGTGGAAGAGGGAAGGCGAAAGATCTGTCGAGTATTTCCGTCGAGCATTATGTTTATGATTCCGATTTTTGAGATCAAAAAGGCAGAAAGAAAAAGTGCGGAAAGCGAAAGGAGGAAGAGACATTAAGTATTTATGTCACACATTATGTTTTCGATTTCTGATTTATGAGGTTGAAAAGGCAGAAAGCATAAGTGCGAAAGTTGAAAGAGCTGTTGAGTGTTTTTATCGCCCATAATGTTTCTGAATTCCAATTTTTGAGGTCAGAAGGGTGGAAAGCAGAAGTGCGAAAGGTGGAAGGTAGGAGACTAACAATTCACTTCATCAAGCCTTCGATTTTCTGGCTCCTGAGTTTCGAGGTCGAAAAGGTGGAAGGTGAAGTACTGAAAGGATAGGTTCAGTGTGAAAAATGTGTTCCTGGTTGCAGAAGGGATCTATCAAGGACGAAACGTCTATTACAGTGGTTCCTGAGCCTAAGAATGAAGGTTGAAATGTGTGTTAATGTCCATGCTCTCTGTTTCGAAGGAGAACAAGGGTTATTAAAGTAAAAATTTTAATTTATCCACATTATGGGTTATGGGGACATTACAATCAATCTGAAGAATTTTCATTGTTACAAAGGATGCTACTGGCACACTCATGAGATGCATGATATTATTCATTATGCAAGTGTCGAGAAACACTGCATGGTATAACATAAAAAATATCGAAAGGGTTGATGTTGTAGCTGGAAGCGAGCCATTATTCATTTCATGTGTTCTCTTATACTAGGGTTAGTAACATTTTATTATGCCTACAAGTGTGGCATGATACTTCCACATTTCATTGTCACCAAACCCTAGCTACGAATTATTCATTTCATGTGTTCTCTTATACTAGGGTTAGTAACATTTTATTATGCCTACAAGTGTGGCATGATACTTCCACATTTCATTGTCACCAAACCCTAGCTACGATCTTAGGTTGACTGCTGCTACTAACGCCTTCCAATGGACATGGGTTCGTGCACTTTTCAATATAAATATATCCATTTTTGTATACCAATGAGGCTTATGAATAGTGGCATCCCACCTCCTTTTCAAAGTTAAAAGGTATACATTTTCCCATTTTTCCTTTTAAAACACAAATCATCCGATCTTAATGCCACTTTACACAATATTTATTTTGGGCTCAAACGAGTTAACAATAATAGGTGTTTGGAGGACAAATCCTTAATTTTGAAAGAATAAAGCCTTACTTCAGAAAGTTTATCTCAAAAGAGCAGTTTGGTTTTCTTTTGGATTGCTAGATTCTGGATGTGGTAGGCCTCTATGTCTCATCATTAAAAAAAAATGTGATGCATCTGGTATGGCGGTCAGTACTACAAAAACACACCTTTTCTTNAAAGAGCAGTTTGGTTTTCTTTTGGATTGCTAGATTCTGGATGTGGTAGGCCTCTATGTCTCATCATTAAAAAAAAATGTGATGCATCTGGTATGGCGGTCAGTACTACAAAATCACACCTTTTCTTCTTGTGTGATGATCACTCAAAAATCACACTTTGTTTTCTTGTGTGATTATGAGGAGTTATGTCGATAGATTACATCTATTTTAACTTTTCAATTAAAAAAGATTGAGGATGGTTTTAAGTATATCAGTTTCTTCCTTGAGCCTAATGGATATATTAAGAAGGACTAGATGTGGCTTGTAAAGAAAATTCAGAAACGTATCGGTTCCTAGTCATTTCGTTGGTTATCAACTAAGGGTAGACTCATTTTGCTCGATGCAATTCTTCATAGAATTTTGGTTTACTGGTTTCCCTTATTTATGTTGCTAAATTTTAACATATCTTCCATAAGAAAGTTTGTCTTTCATTTTATTTGGGCTGGAAAGTTGAGTCTTATTAAGTTTCATTTGGTCTCATAGGGAAAACTCTCTCATTCAAAGTCATCTGAAGGTTCTGGGATCAAATATATGATGGTATACAATTTGGAATTATGTGAAAAAACCTTGTGGATATCCATTGTAAATATGGGTTTGTGGGGAAAAGTAGTAAAAGAAAAGTATCTGAAGGGACATCTTTTAGATCTGTGGTTCAAAGATCCTTTACTATTCAAAAAATGGGTCTCTTATGTTTCGAATAGCCTGATGAAGCCTTTACCTCTGATAAATAAGGATACTGCTTGGTCGATTGGACATGGTATTCATATTTTTGTTGGGATTGTCCCAATCATTAGCCTTGGCAGGTACTATCTTGTCTCATCAGAACCTATTGCTCGACTTTATGAGCTGAATTTATATGTATTAAAATAGGTTGTTGTTAAGTATTCTTTGGGATTTCTGTCGATGGTTAAAGTGTGTTGATCTTCAACTGACATGATCCCTTTCTAAAGAATGGGACAAGTTTGTAATGTGTTTAAACAATGATGTTGTATTAATGGACTCTTCTGACATATTGGTTTGGAGTTATAATAATAAAGATGGGGTAGTCAAGGCAAAGATGATGGTTTGATAACACTTCTGTGGAAGGTGAGGATCCCTCTAAAAGTAAAACTTTTTAATTGGTTGTGTTTACGTAGGAAAATATTGATATAGGATACGTTCTGCCACATAGTTTTTGTAAGGCTTGGTATCTTCTCACTTTGCAAAAGGGATCAAGAGTCGGTGAATCATCTCTTTCAGATTTGTTTTTTCTTTTAGAGAGGTATGGACAGAGGCGGGATCCAGGCTCTATATAGAAGATTGTGGGATTTGTAGGAGTTTTGGAGAAAAGTCAAAGAATTGGTTTTATTGTCAGCGGATTCCTTGTCCTCTTTTCTCTGTGATCATATCAGAGGTCTGGAAAATGTGTAACTGTAATATATTTCATGACTAAAAGCCTTCAGTCTTTCAAGTTTGCACTAAAATTCTAATTACTTGGTTCGAGCTAGAAATTAAGACACCTTCTTAACCTATTCAGAGGATACACCATCTGGTCCTTGATAAAAAGATGGAGGTTGGATATTTTGATGGTGCTCAGTAGAATGATTGGTGTTGAGTTGGGATGATGGTAATATTGAATGAGTCTCGAGTATTTAATTTATGCATGGGTGACAGGAAGGGATTGAACATGAGGGTGGATCTATTATCACTTTGGGGCTTGATTTGGTATGTTAGAATATTGAGAGTCTCTCATATTCATATTATGGGGGATTTGAGGGGTTTTTTGATTGGGTATATGGTGTTTCTTCTCTCTCTTCCTTGTCCTTGGATCCTTGGATGTGAAGGATCTGATGATTAATTGAGGATTTTATTTTCATCACCTTTTTTCATATTTATTGGGAGTACAATGTTGAAGTTAATCGCCTATCCAAACTACTTATTGGTACTATGACGATTGCCTATATGTTGAAGAATATAGAGATGGTTCTCTTTTTTAGTTGAGATCCTTGAACTTTTACTAATTTTGTATTGTGAATAGTACATTTCAGCGTTAGTTTTCAGATAGCAAATGTATCATGTCTAGTATGGGTTTGGTAAAGTATTATCAACTGGATGCATTGTAATGTATACACTGTCTTATTTTGTTAATTGTTTTGGTAATAATTTTTTATAACAAGCAAGTTTTGGGATGAAACTTCTTTATATACTAGTGGTTAATTTTGAATTTTGGATGCATCAGTATGCTCCTTTTTACTATATTGTGTAAAGGTTGTAAACAAATTTGATTCACTGAAAAAAAAGGTGTTTTGAAAAGGGGGAAACCCTTTTATTAATACATTAATGCATAAGAGAAGTTAAAGGTTGGGGTGGGGATTTTGTTTTCTATATGGGAAACCTTAGTGCATGAGTATCAATAAAGAAGCATGACTTTTATTTTATTTTGCGAAAGATATAGCATTGTTTATGGGAGGTGTTTAAAAGGAGAATGGGATGTGAAGTTTAATTAAAAAGGCTTTTTTCTTTTCTTATATGGGAAATTATGGTGAATGAGGCGAGTGGCGGTATTTTATTTTTTTAGACATATTTGTTATGATGAATCTAATGGATGTAAATACCCTTTGAATATGACTCAAAATAATTATGACCAAAACGTGATNTGGTGAATGAGGCGAGTGGCGGTATTTTATTTTTTTAGACATATTTGTTATGATGAATCTAATGGATGTAAATACCCTTTGAATATGACTCAAAATAATTATGACGAAAACGTGATGAAATTCGACCAACATTACACGCACGACCATGGTTGATGTGGAAAATTACCAAGAGTGACGTAGAGGTCAAATGGTGATGTCTTCGATCAAGCACAATATGGTTTTGCTGAGGAATTTTCCTGGACTCAATGATGTATAAATGATAGCCAAATGGTGATAATGAGAATAACAAGAAAATTTTAAAGGTTGACATAATTTTACAACAAGATACCAATGACGAAACTTCTCACAAGAGGCATGAAGGAACAATGATTATGTATATGCCAAAACTGAGTATGGATGAGAAAAGGACATCATTTTGGAATCTATGGCTGAGACAAGATGGATGATGACATCGTTAAAGGTGTTCTCCTCCAATATTATGTTACGACACTTCATAATCATAAGGATGTTGTATCAACATCTATCAAACAAACAATAAAGATAAAGCATGATGACACATGACAACTTAACAACAACAAAAAAAAAATTATGTATAAATGAAAAAAATAACCATGAAGCAGGTTTAGGTACCCATATTCATCCTTGGAAAAGGAAGGTACTATAATGACTAAAGATAGCATTCCACAATGGGTCAAGCAGAGGAATAAGAATAAGTTTTGGGAAAACTAATATACAAAAGAAAATAACAATTCAACATACAACGGTTGATCACTAGGAAATGCTCGATAGTTCTTTTTCCTTGACATCGATTCCTTTCCAATATATCATGGATAAACATCATCTTGTTAAAGAGATTAGCATCTAAACTGTTGAAATATTGTAACTTCAAAAGATATTCTAAATGTATTTTACTAATGTAACCCAAGGGAGATGTTAGTATTCCTCCATTGGGGTTCTACTATTGTAATTGGTCATCATAGAGTCGTGAGGTAAATCCTCCATTGTAAGTCGGCTCATTAGTACCCTAATGAATAGTATAAAATATTGTCTTGAGTCTTCCTAGGTGATGTCGGTCTAGTCAATTAAGTGGGGCCGACTTGTCTAGGGTAAAAGTCAGTTGACACATCGTGTATTAATAGAGGAGTTGTGTTCCTCATTATAACACATACTCACTCACTTGTGTACTGAATAGGAGAGAGAGAGAGAGAGAGAGAGAGAGAGAGAGAGAGAGAGAGAGAAAACGAGGAGAATACTTTTTTTTGTGTTATATCTTATACATATTATACAAAGGAAGTTTTGCTGGGTTTCCTTCCCCTTGAGGGTTTCCTAGGATAAATATCATGTCCATCTTGTGATTGTGTTTCTTTCAGTGATTTTGCATATGTTATTATTGTGAATTTTTGTTCAAAACTAATGATATATAATCTAGCATATGAAATATTAATATAGTATCATAGCTATCCTGAATAGAACATTTTTCACAAGGTGAAAATTTCTCTCCTCCCACTTCGGAAGAAATTAGGGTTTCTGCAAAGTTTCAAATTTTAAAGATATTATTGCATAGAAGTTTGTTCCTCCCTACAGTGCATCTATTGAGCCTGAGATCAAATTTTTTGGGTGGTTAAATATATGGGAAATCCAAACACTAGTTTGGCCCTGAAATAGAAAACTACAGAAAACCAGAACCATAAATTATGTAGATATGCAACCTCCCAAGCAAGTTTTGAAGGGTGAATATTTGGTATCTCCAGAAACCAAGTGGACCAACCAACTCGCCTCATTGAAGAGCATCTCCTTTTAAGGTCAGCTTTTCATTTTGAGAAATTTCAATTTTTAGTGACCTCCTAGATAGGATGGCCCCAAGAACTAAGATTGAGGATAAACTAGAAGGCCTAGAAAAATTCCTACTATGGAAGTATAGGATTGGTATCATTCTGAAAGAGAATGGTATTCAGAAGTACATCAAGGATGAATTTACATAACCTAAAGAAGATGAAACTAAGGAGATGTATGAATAAGACCTAATCAAGGCAATAAGGACCATTGTTGATGATATTAAGGATCACTTGATCCCTCAAGTGCCATCTAAGAATACAACAAACTAGATGTATGATGCACTTTTCAGAATGTATGAGGGAAAGAAAATCAACAGAAAGATTAATTTGAGAGCTCAACTTAAGGGAACCAAGATGAGCAAAGGATAATCAATTCAAGATTACTTCACAAGGGTATCTCAGTTCATGGAACACCTAAGTGCTATTGGAGATAACCTTGATGAGGATGAACTAGTCATGGATGCTCTCAATGGTATTGCTAGAGATTTTGACTCATTCATTTGTACAATGTGTGCCAAAAAAGAAAGTATTGAGTTTTACATAGTATGGGAAGATTGGTTTCAAGAAGAAGCTAGAGTATCAAATAGAGAAGCTCTACTCAGAGAAGTTGATCAAGTTCTAGCCATCCATACTAAAGGAAGAAAACAATCAAACTTCAAGAAAGGTAACCATAAACCTTACAAGAAGAAGTATGAAAAGAAAAAGAAGGATTACTCAAAGTATCAATGCTACAAGTGTCATAAGATATGACACCTTTCTAGATAGTGTCCATCACCAAAGAAGAAGAACAAAAACAAGAGACAACATGCTCATCTGGTCGAAGATGAGGATGAGGAAGAAAGACCTCAAAAGAGACTAACGAAGGAACAATATGTAGATGAATATGTATTATTCTCTGCACTCTTTGGGTCTGTAACACCTAGAGAAGATACATGCTTATTGATAGCGGGGCTTCAAAGCACATGACAAGGAAGAAGCAAACTATGTCAAGAATTGACGAAAAGAACTCTCCTCAGAAGGTATCATTGGGAGATGAATATCAATATCCCATCAAAGGTAATGTTGAATCAAGTTACAAGCTTGAATCTGGGACTTCCATGAAAATGAAGGAAGTACTATATGTACCAGGTTTGAAAAAGAACATGCTTTGTATCTCAGCACTGGATAAGAAAGGATATAGAGTTGCTTTCATAGATGGACAAGTACTGATGTGGTCCAAAGGAAATACACTTGAAGATATTGTAGTCCCTGGTGAAGAAGAAGGAGGACTGTACAAAGTCAAAGGACATCCAGAGAAAACCCTGGTCCATGAGACTACCAGCTCAAGTGAACTGTGGCATAGGAGGCTTTCTCACATCAACTACAAAGCACTACCATATGTGAGCAAGGTGGTAACAAGGTTATCGTATCTGAATATTGATCATGAGGGAACTTGCAAAGGATGTGCAAGTGGAAAGAACATTAGGAATCCCTTTTCAGAAAAGTGAAACAAAGATGAAAAGTACATTAGAATTAAATCATTGTGATATATGTGGTCTTATTCCCTCCATATCTTTAAGTGGATATGAATATTATGTCACCTTTAATGATGACTATTCAAGAAAGGCGTGGATATACTTCTTTAAAAACAAGAGTGAAGTGTTTGGGAAATTCAAGGAATTCAAAGCCTTTATAGAGAACCATTCATAACAGAGAATCAAGACACTGAGATCAGATAATGGTGGAGAATACACTTCAAATGAATTTGAAGCATTATGTAGGGAGGAATGAATCAATAGGGAACTAACCACTCCCTATAATCCCCAATAGAATGGTGTTGCGGAAAGAAATAATAGAACCATTATGGAAGCAGTAAAGACTATGATTCATGACCAAGACCTCCCTATGCACTTGTGGGCTGAAGCAGCAAGGACAACTATGTATGTGCAAAATAGATTATCTCATAGTGCTCTTGGATTCAAGACTCCTGAAGAAATGTATATATGAAAGAAACCTGAAGTGAGACATCTCAAGATATTTGTATGTCCAGTATATGTACATAATATGAAAGAGAAGAGAACAAAGTTGCATCCTTCTTGAAAGGAGGGAATATTTGTTGGATAATGTGAAGTCTCCAAATCCTTAAGCATATACATTTCAGGATTCCATCATATCGAGATAAGTAGGGATGTAACATTTGATGAAGAGACAGATCTCACGAAATCTAGNATTTGTTGGATAATGTGAAGTCTCCAAATCCTTAAGCATATACATTTCAGGATTCCATCATATCGAGATAAGTAGGGATGTAACATTTGATGAAGAGACAGATCTTACGAAATCTAGAAGGTGTCATATTGAATAATTACATGAAGAGGATGTACCTCCTAGAATGGGAGAAGATGAACCCTCTCCTGAAATAATAGCATATGAAGATCATGATATGCTAGAACCTTAGGAACCCCCTACTATGGATATCTATCGAAAGAGAAAGCCTGCGTGGGTAAGAGAAATCATATAAGAAGAAGAGAAGTATGGAGCTCTAGAAGGCTCCACAAGAACAAGAAAAAGATCAAATCCATACTCCAGTTATGTAGCTTTTGTGTGTGACCTTATAGATCAAGAACCCACCAGCTACGAGGAAACTGTCAAGAAGAAAGAGTGGGTCGAAGCAATGACAGAAGAATACTAGTCAATAATGAAGAATGATGTTTGGGATATAGTACCCAAACCATAAAACAAAATGTTGGTATCTTCAAAATGGATCTACAAGATAAAACAAGTTACTGATAGAAGTATTAAAAAGTACGAGGAAATATTTGTGGCTAGAGGATTCTCTTAGAAAGAGGGGATTGATTATGAAGAGAAATGTTCTCTAGTAGAAAGGTACACTTCCATCAGAACCATCATGGCACTTTCTTACATGATAAAGTGGTATTTACACCAGATGGATGTAAATAAAACCTTCTTGAATGGTGTGATTGAGGAAGAGGCTTACATCAAACAACCACAAGGATTTGAAGTTGAAGACAGAGTGACTCATGTATGTAAGTTGAAAAAGAATCTGTATGGACCGAAGCAAGTTCCTAGAGATTAGTATGGTATAATACATAGATTCTTAACAAGATTGGGATTTTAAAAAAGTAAAGCTGATCCTAACCTTGATATGAAGATTATGGATGATGAACCTGTCATACTATTATTGTATGTGGATGATCTATTTCTAACAGGAAATGAGAAACAGATCACAGATTGCAAGAATAAGCTAGATGAAGAATTCAAGATGAAATATCTTGGATTGATGCATTATTTTCTAGGGATGGAAGTGTGGCAGATCCCAGAAGGAATATTTCTGAATTAGGGAAAGTATGCAGTAGAAATCTTAAAAATATTTTATATATTGGACTGTAAAGCTATGGCAACACCCATGGACAGCAACCTAAAGTTGTTATCTAATGAGTCATCATATTTAGTTGATACGAATCAGTACAAATAGATTATTGGGTCATTAATGTATCTAATGAACACAAGGCCAGATATTTTGTTGTGAACACGTTGAGCCAGTATCTAGTTAAACCTAAACAGGTTCACTTGATAGCTGCAAAGCATGTGACGAGTCACCTAAAAGGTATGATAGACTTGGGACTTTACTATGGTAGAGATCATGATTATAGATTATAAGGATATACAGATTCATGTTTGGAAGGAAGTGCCATAGATAGAAAGAGTAACTTAGGTGGATGTTATTGTCTGGGATCTACCATGATCTTATGGTTTAGTAAGAAACAGTCCAATGTTTCTCTCAGTACAACTAAAGAAGAGTGCATAGCATCTTGCACCGCTATTTGTGAAGCAATGTGGCTTCAAAAACTGATGTCGGGACTATTTGACATGGAGTTGGACACCACAGTGATTCTTTGTGACAACCAGAGTTGTATAAAGATGACAAAGAATCCAGTGTTCCATGATAAATCAAATCACATAGAAATATGATACTTTTATATAAGGGATATGGTACAGAACGGGGTTATAAAACTCCAGTATGTGAGTACCGATGAGAAAGTTTTTGATGTGACGACCAAGCCTCTATCTTGAGTAAAGTTTGAATATTTCTATGGCAATATTGGTGTAGTTCGAAAAGACTTTCCTCTCAAGGAGGAATAGTGATGGTACTACAAATGATGAAGATATGAACTCTCTTCGAAAAGGAAGAACAAGTTGAAGATATGGACTCTCCTCAGAAAGGAAGNAGACTTTCCTCTCAAGGAGGAATAGTGATGGTACTACAAATGATGAAGATATGAACTCTCTTCGAAAAGGAAGAACAAGTTGAAGATATGGACTCTCCTCAGAATGGAAGTGCATGTTGAAGATATGAAGCCTCCTTGAACAAAGGGGGAGAAAGATGATAATATGGATCCTCCCAAGAAAGGGGGAGTGATGATAAGACTAAAATCGATGATGGGATGACAATGAAACTACAACATGAAAGAGGGAAAGTTCTCCTGAATATGTTTACAAGGTCGAACATTCACTTGTGGATGGCAGTATGGTCTTGTAGGATATAACACTATGTCCCTGAGAGTGGTCCTTACTAAGGATGGCCGTACAGATGCTACTCTCTCATGGAGAGTACCCACATTCATTTTTGGATACCATAGAATAAAACTCGCTCAGGAGTGGTTCTAACCTTAGTAGTAAGGATGCTCTAGAATGAGTCCTTATAGATGACAGGGCCAACATTTTCATGTGGTCGAGATATTATTTGCAGAAATTACTCTTGAATTGAGAGTATACCTACATTTATATGTAGATGCCATAGAAGAACACTCTCTTGGGAGTGGTCCTAGCCTTAGTGGTAAGAATTCTCTATGATGGCTCCTCACGAACTTTGTAGTATAACACTCGATTGGGAGTGGTCCTAGTCTTAGTGATGAGGATGTTTTACGATGAGGTCCAAAATTTATATGCGATCGAGATCTACTTTGCAGAAAATACTCTTGTATGGAGAGTATGTCTACATGTATGTGTAGATTTTGTAGTATAACACTCTCTCATGAGTGATCCTATCTCTAACAATTTGAGTATGGTCTATGATGAGTCCTTACTGACACCAAGGCCTGCATCTAGGTGTGGTCTATCTACATTCATATGTAGATGATTCAGCTAGTCAATACTATGGACCCTCCTTGTTAAGGGGGAGTAGGCTGATGGAGGATTGGATCATCCTCAAAACTTTGTCCTAAAGTGTTAAGGATTGATCATCCCACAAAGAGATCATGTGTAATGCAGGTAGTGTGGTGGAAAAGGATCAAGTAGATCAAAGTGCAGTTACAAAGGATCAAGAAGATCGAAGTGCTGCAACAAAGGATCGAAAGGATCGAAGTGTTGTTGTTACACATGATTGAGAATATCAGAGTGCTACTGAAAAGGACCGAAAGGATCGAAGTGTTTTTGTTACAAAGGATTAAGAAGATCGAATTTTTGATGCAAATGATTGATAATATCAAAGTACTACTACAAAGGATCAAAAGATCAAAGTGCTAATACGAAGGATCGAAAGATCGAAGTGTTGTTGTAAAAGGATTAAGTAATCGTGGGATGCAGAAAATGAAGACAATTCAAGAGTAACTGTTCCAGGTACTAATTTTGAAAACATCCTATGACCCATATATTTATTACCTCGATACTGCTGAAGATACTTTCTCTTGTTCTATGATGATGTTGTCAGTAGAATAACCTTCTCGTTAAGGGGGGGTGTTGACATATTGTAACTTCAAAGGATTTTCAAATGTATTTGACTGATGTAACCCAAGGGAGATGTTATTATTCCTCTATTGAGGTGTTACTATTGTAATTGGTCATCATAGAGTCATGAGGTAAATCATCCATTGTACGTCGGGTCATTAGTACCCTAATGAATAATATAAAATATTGATTTTAGTCTTCCTAGGTGAACTCATCCCAGTCAGTTAAGTGGGGCCGACTTGTCTAGGGTAAAATTCCATTGACACATTGTGTATAAATAGAGGATTTGTGTTCCTCATTATAACATAGACTCACTCACTTGTGTAGCGCATAAGAGAGAGAGAGATACACACACAGGAAAACAAGGAGGAGAATACATGTTTTGGGTTATATCTTATACATCTTATATAGGGGAAGTTTTGTTAGTTTTTCTTCCCCTTGAGGGTTTCCCAATATAAATACTGTGTATATATTGTGATTGTGTTTCTTTTAGTTATTTTGCATATGCTACTGTTGCGAATTTGGATTGAAAACTAATGATATCTATTCTAGCATATGAAATATTAACATAAACAATATGGATAAAGGAGTATAGTTGCATGTTGTACCGAAAGACGTTAAACTCCATAAAAAATAATTGGGAAACTTTATAAACAAATGACACATAGAAATGTAGAAGAAACTAAATATAAGCAAGAAATAAATGAAAATGATGAAATAAATCTAAATGACACAAAATCAATTTCAAGAACATGAAAAACAAGTATAGGGCATATTTTTTCGTTCTTTTTTTCTTTTGACATTTTTTTTTGTATATTGTGATTATTTAATTTTTTATTTTTTATTTTATTATAAGTTAGTGTCTAGAGGGATCTCAACAATAATAGGGTTTTAGGACTAACATTTATAGATTGGAAAAATTGTCTCTCTTGGCAGTCATTTAGGCAATAATCATTTTTCTCTAGATATTGGGTGATAGTGAAAGGGCTAGGGCACAATTTTTGAAACTTTGTATGCCTACTATTTTCCTCATGAGTGGAGTCCCATAAAAGTATTCTCTAACCAAGATGATAAATTATAACCTCTTATTTCTTATCATGTCTCTTCTTAACAATACCATTCCACTCTTTCATTTTCTCTATTGGAAATTCCACTTGTTCATCTAAAGCTAAGACAACATTAAACCTTTGGATGATGGGGCTTCTATCCAACTCCTCGTTCTTGAAGTATATGAGGTAAGTCACAATATCAATATTGAATGACATGAAATATTATTTTCCATAGCTAGCATGAAATGGGTCTCACCATGAATTTTCTTGTGTGGAAATTAAGCCCAAGATTATATCAATTGAACTCTTAAAAATTGCTTGAAAACATGCATAGATCCACTCAAATTGGAGACTGAAATTGGTGCATAACACAAAATTGCATTGAATAAGTTTACATAATAAAAAATTATAAATTAATAGGCTTTCAAAATATATAATTGCATCATATATTTGAATTTGTAAGGAGTCAAGTTGAATCCTCACAAAACAAGGCTTACTAAAAGTCAAAAATCCCCCCTAGGTGCATAAAACACTTCCCAAATCAGTAAAGGACATCAAAAATTTGCTGAATGAGGTGTATGAGTTGATAAGTGATGGAAATTAAATATACTCGTGCATTTAGGAGAGAAAAAAATGGAGTATGAGTTGTGCAAAAAACAAGGCAGTTGGCATGTGACTAGCTTTCACATTTTTCCTTAAAAAATACTAAAAAGAAATCTAACTCGGGATAAGGAAGGAATGCACACTTACTAAACTGGGAAGTTTGTTGAGTTTTTAGAACCTTATCCAAAATCTTGTGAATGAGCTCTTGGAGGCATTTTTCGTAAGTTTTTACCAAATGGTGCAAGTGGATGCAGGACCTAGGAAATTAATCAAAAGATTAATTAATGTATCCTAAGTATGGGAATGGGTTTTTTTATTATTATAAATCCCCCTATTAAACCTAAATTGTGTGAAACAACAGAATTATATCATATATATAGGGCCTAGAAACAAGGATTAGTCACCCTTTCCATACTGCTTGTCCATAGAAAACAAGGAAAGAGGAAAAACCACAAGGGGAAAATCCTCCCTTAAACATGGACATGAATTTTTTTTATGAAATATTGTCTTCAATCAGTATTCACCATATTATAAGCTATCTCAAGTAGTGATTTGATATTGCTGAATGTCTTCTCAGAAAATTCTTTGGTGAAGATGTCTGCAACTTGCTTAGATGATGCACAATAGTGCAGAGCAATGATCTCATCATGCACAAACCCTATGATGTAGTGCATATGGATCTCTATTTGTTTGGTTCGCTGCATTTGTACTAGGTATGTTGAGATTCAAATAGTATTTTGGTTTTCCTATTGCATCAATGTAGAATTATCATATTCGATCTGAAACTCTCCAAGTATACCCTGTAACCACAAACTTTTAGTAGTTACATTCACAACTCCTTTGTATTATGCCTCTGTAGAAGAAGGTCCAATTGCACTTTGATTTTTACTTGAAAACATTATTGGTCCATCTAAAATCATAAAAAAATATCTATCAGTTTTATCACCTACCCAATCAGAGTTATAGAAGAAGGTCCAATTGCACTTTGATTTTTACTTGAAAACATTATTGGTCCATCTAAAATCATAAAAAAATATCTATCAGTGTTATCACCTACCCAATCAGAGTTAGTAAATCCAACTAACCCTAGGTCATATTTTGCAGCATAGTGAATCCTATGTGACTTTGTTCCTTGCATAAAGTGCAATATTGTCCTTGCTTCCGTCCAATGGATTTCATGGTTGATCCATGTGCCTATAATCCACACTAAATACCTAAGAAATATCAGGTCAAGTGTAATTCAAATAGATAAGACATCCAACTAGCTACATATAGATTGTGTTGTTTACCAAATGAGTTGAATTCACTTCTTCAAGCGTAACTCCTAGGAGGAAAGGAGGATTTCCTCGATTTCAATCCTTCATTTTGAATTTGTTTAGCATGTATGAATAATAATTTTACTAATTTATTTTTATTCCAATGTATGATTTAAAAACCTCAATCCCCCAAAATTGGCTCAGTAATCCCAAATCAGTCATGGAGAAGGCATGGTTCAATGCATCCTTCAAGGATGCAATTTCTTCCATGGAACTTATTGCTATCAAAAATTCATACACATAAAAAACAATAATGATTTAAAAATGAATAAGATTAAAGTGTACATTTGTATCATACTTGTATCTACTAAAGTTCTGTGATAGCAGAAAACCATCAATCTTGGCATACCAAGCTCTGGGAGCTTGTTTTATCCCAAATAGTGATTTCTTATACCTGAACACAAGATATGGGTTAGTAACAAAACCTTATATCTGCTTCATATATATATATTCTTTTATATCTCCATGTATAAAGTAACTCTTCACAACCATGTGATGTACCTCCCATTGCTTAGAAGCTGCAATGGCCAAAACTAGTCTTCTAGATTCCATCTTTGCCACCGGTGAAAAGGTATCATTGTAGTAAATTCCTTGTACTTGGTAGAATCCCTTGGACACTAAAATTTACTCATAATTCAGTGGATGTACATATGAAACAAAATTTTCCTTGAATACCCATTTTCACTTGACTAACTTTCTCCCCAGTGGAAGATTGACTAGTTCCCATGTCTCATTCTTTTGGAGCGAATCGTATTCCTCTTTCATGTATGTTTTCCATATTGGATATTTTGATGCTTATTGATATGTTTTTGGATATTATTCAAACATAATATAACACTTCTCAGCAAATCATGGGTCCTTGGCGGAAATGGCACTCTCAAATTGAGATCTAGTTCTTCTAGGATCACGAGGATTCCCAGTTAGTTCCCCAACTGCTTGAATGGTATTTTCTTCACACTCTGGGATTGTAGGATTTTTAGGATATGAAATTAAATATTTTTTATTCATTTATATCAGAATCATAAAACTTATTAGAGTTCTCACTTACAATCATAGGTGGTGGTGGTGAAGAGTATTCACCAATTTATGTTGTTGGCATAGGCTCTTCTTAAAACATAAAAATCCTTTCAATGAATACTTTTGATTTATCTTGTTTATCATATTATACCCTTTAGAACCTTCTAAATACCCAAAAAATAGTCATTCTTAACTTTGGGGTTACAAATCCTTCCTCTTTTCTGGTGGAATTCTAGCCCGAGCTTTAGAGCCAAAAATATTGAAGTGGGACACATCAGACTTGTGTCCACTCCATGCTTCGATAGGAGTGATTCCATAAATATATTTGTGTGGAACCTTATTATATATATAGTATGCACATTTTATTTCTTCATCCCAAAACATTTGTGGAAAATGTTTAGGCTACATCATGCAAGTGGCCATCTCCTTGAGAGATCTATTCTTCCTCTCAACAACACCATTCTACTGAGGTGTGTAAAGAATAGAGTGCTACATATGGATAAATTAATATTCAAAATATTGTATAAAATTATATTTCACATATTCACCACCATTATCAGATTTGAGGGCCTTGAGAATTCTTCCAGACTAGTTCTCAACTACGGCTTTGAAAACTTTGAAGAGTTCAAAAATTCTGACTTGTACTTTAGGAAGAAGACCCAACAGTATCTAGAAAAGTCATCAATGAAGGTTAGGAGATATTTTTCTTGAATCATTAACATATTATGGAAAGGACCAGATATATTACTGTGAATAAGCTCAAGGGGTGTATAGGTTCGCTCATGACCGACTCTCTCATATTTTTGCGTTGGGTGTTTTCCGAAGATGCATCCTTTACATACTACTTTACAAAACTTTATTTTTTGAAACCCTATGACCATATATTTGTCACAAAAATATGATATCTACTTGTAGTTTAGATGGCCAAACCTTTCATGCCATATCTTGCTATCTTCACTAGCACAAGTGAGGAGAGAAGATGGGTTTGAGAAGGGCATGAAGTGTGATAACTTGTACACTTTAGAGCTATGATCAACAAAACCTTTTGCTACAAACCTATCATTAGAAATTTCAGTGGTTTCAACATCATTGGGATTGAAGACAACCTTCTTAGGAGATTCAGTGTGGGTCATGTGATAAACTAACAAGATATTAGTAGCAAGACTTGGGACATACACAACGTTATCTAAGGAACCATGGTCAAGACATATTCTACCCTTCCCTTTAATTTAAGTTTCAGAATCATTTCCCAATACAATCTTAGGACCATTCGAATCATCAAGAGAGGATAAGACCTTGCTTGTTGAAACCATGTGTCTTGAAGCTCCAGAATCAATGATAAAGGAAGAAGATCTTACAGTTCTTTCTACTGGTGCATGAAATCTCTCCTTGTCTTCAAAATTTGATCTATCATCCTTCTTCTTTGTGCCTTTAGGAAAAGAGATGTTGTTCTTTTCAAGGATTTGAGTCAACATATCATTTTTTTCTTCATGCAATAGCTCATTAGATGGTATCCCTTACCACAATATGTGAACTTTCTCATTTCACCTTTAACTTTCTTCTTATAGGAATTCTTCTTAGAGCTTGAAGACTCCTCATGAGACTTGGATTTTTCTTTCTTTTGATCAGGAGTGTTCTTTGGATTAGATTATTCTAGCCTTTGGAATGCATATTTGAATCTCCAACAACCAAATCTTGATGTTTGGAAGGTTTTTTGGTTCCCATCATGACCAACTTATGCTGCTCTTGGGTTAAGGATTCCATGAAATATGAAAGTAAAGGAATCTTCTATTTTCGATCTGTCCACTTTGTGGCATGGAAGGTTGATAAAAATACATAATAGTCAGGGCCAAAATTTGAATGTGTAGCCAAGACTAGTTGTTCATCTGTCTTTTTAACGCCACATTGCTTTAACTGAAGAACGAGAGATTTGAACTTGGAGAAGTAGACTTGTAAGGACTCGAAATTGCTTGAAATCAGTGACACAATATCATTCTACAGTGAATGCCCCCTTATTTCATCTATCTTTTGAAATAATATTTGGAGTTTCTCCCATACTTCATTTGGTTATGTCAATCCATCTAGATGGAGAAGAAGGTCTCTAGAAATGCCGAGACACAATAGACCATAAGCCTCATCCCTCCTATTATGACACTTGATATTATCTATTGTTGCATTGATATTAGCCTTAGTTTTCATGTTCACTCTGAAGAGGACCTTTCTCCTCATAAAAATATCCATATGTGCCTTCCATTCAAAAGTAGTTGAATGGAGTCAAGATGATATGGTGATATTGATCCATTTCTTCAGCAACTGCACCCTAAACAGATTGAATGTGCTCGCTAGGAGAGTGATGTCGATCTTGGAAAAAGAAATAAGAGAGGATTACAATTGATATAAATATACTATGACACCATTTGGAAATTAATCCCAAGATTAGATCAATTGAACGCATAAAAATTGCTTGAAAACATGCATAGATCCACTCAAATTTGAGACTAAAATTGGTGCATAAAACAAAATTGAATTGAATGAGTTTACATCATCCAACNCGCATAAAAATTGCTTGAAAACATGCATAGATCCACTCAAATTTGAGACTAAAATTGGTGCATAAAACAAAATTGAATTGAATGAGTTTACATCATCCAAAATTATAAAGTAATAGTATTTCAAAATATATAATTACATCAATGATTCGAATTCATAAGGAGGAAATTTGAATCCTCTCAAAAGAAGGCTTACTAAAAGTAAAAAATACCCCCTAGGTGCTTAAAACACTTTCCAAATCAGTCAATGAGGTAACCAATTGGATGAATGAGGTGTATTAGTTAATATTTAAGGGGAATTCAATATACTCATGCTTTCAGGAGAGAAAAATATGGAGGATAAGTTGTGCAAAAAACAAGGTAGTTGCCATGTGACTAACTTTCACCTTTTTCCTTAAAAGCTACTAAAAAGCAGTCTAAACAAGGTTAAGGAAGGAATGCACACATACTAAAATGGGAAGTCTATTGAGTTTTCAGAATATTATCCATAATCTTATGAAGTTNCTTAAAAGCTACTAAAAAGCAGTCTAAACAAGGTTAAGGAAGGAATGCACACATACTAAAATGGGAAGTCTATTGAGTTTTCAGAATATTATCCATAATCTTATGAAGGTTCTCCTTGAGGAACTTTTTGCAAGTTTTGACGAAATGGTGCAAGTGGATACCAACTAGCTAGTGTAGGACCTAGGAAATTAATCAAAAAGATTAATTAGTGTATCCTAAGTATGGGAATGGTTTTTTTATTATTCTAACATATTGGAAGTGGTATGGTCAATCCATAAAGCATAAGTCANAATTAATCAAAAAGATTAATTAGTGTATCCTAAGTATGGGAATGGTTTTTTTATTATTCTAACATATTGGAAGTGGTATGGTCAATCCATAAAGCATAATTCAAATGAAGGTTTCAATCCTTATCATTTTATCTTATTATTTACTTAATGAGCTTGATAAGGTTCTTATTCATGGAATCATTTATGGTATTTCCTTGAAGGTAATAATGTGAAGAAGTAGAAAATTTGATATTGTATTTATAACACAATCCTAGAACATCTTTTGAGAAAAAATCACCCCAAGTGTGATTTAAAATATCAAGAGGTAATACAAAATAGGAGAATATATTATCTTGGATAAAATTTTCCACTTTCTTGGATTTAACATTCATGAATGGAATGACCTCATCACATTAGGTAAATTAATCAGTTGCATTAAGGATAATGATATGTCCGACGAATGAAGGTAGACTGATAGGCACAATAAAATCTAAACCCAACTTTGAGAAGGTGAGAAGGCCAATCAATAGATGTAATGGTAATGCAATGAGATTATGTTGCCTTGTGGAACACTAACAATGGTCACAATTTCACTCATATTCTAAAGTGTCATGGAAGAAAAAAGGACAGTAGAACCCATAACACATGATCTTGTGGTAAAATTCCTTATTTGTGTAATGACAATTTTGAATAAAACCAAAGATGGTATTTGTAATGAAACTCATGGAGGATAGTCTAGGATTGATCCTTAGCAAGGAACAAAAGGTGCATGCCATTAGCATGCCAAACAAATATGAAATTGTTGAGCATGGTTGACTTGAAACTTTTGAGCCTTAATTTCCTTTTCTCGTTGGGTTTCATCTCGGGAGGGAATGTTTTCATATCAAGATAGTGGATAATATATTTGTACCAAGAAAGAGTGGAAATGCAATCCATTTCAATATGCTCAATGAAATATACTGAGAACAAGGACCGATAGTCCTCCTTAATGTTCGAGCAATTGAGTTCATGGTGCTCAACTAGAACAAGATTTAATTCATGACCTTTAACAATATTGGAAAAAGTAAACTCAAGGTTGAACTCCTGAATATTGGTCAACTAGCTTGATATATTTTATTGCAAGCAGTTTGGGATAAAAGGTACTTCACAACAAGGAGAGGGACTTTAACAACCATATTCCTTTCGATATCATAGTGATGAAACTTTATTATGGATACAAATAAGGTCAATGCATGTTTTTCAATCAAAATCATTTTGATCTCAACCTTAGACAAGATTTGACTCATAAATGAAACAAACTTCTCCTTGTAGATGGAGTAAATATGGATAAGAATGATGGAAATAGAATGTTCAATTGCATTAGTATAAATATGGAAATCTTGATTGAAGTCAGGATTGGATAGGATAGGGGTAGATTCATTTTAGAAACAGGACCACAAAGAAATAACAGATATACAATTAAATCATTAAACAAGATACAAAAACACATTTAACACATTACAGAGAGACACGAATATAATGTGGTTCACCAAAGAGATGGTCTACGTACACAAAGAAATTGCTAGTCCTTTTATTAATGTCCAGAGAGATGAAGGGATACAACCTGAAACAACTCTACTCCACTTCCTCTTCACACTCTCATAGTCTCTCTGACACAATCATAGAGATTGTTTACAATACAATACAATACAATACCATACCATACCATCCACAACCGTATTAGAATGATTTTCTTTTATAGGGGAAATACCATGGGAAAATACTACGGTTAACCCAATACCATGGGTACGTAAAACTATTGGCCAATAAACATCCCAAAATATTTTCTTGGGGGCTTCGCCCCAAACCCCAAAGTTGGGGAATGAGTCTACAGTAAACATGGGGTACAAAAACGACTGAATAACATCTCTGAATCTGGGAGATCAGGCTCCACAACCAACAGATTCAATGGTGTTTTTAATATCCTCAAAGGAATATTGTGCTTTGTCATTACAATTAATCACCATACAATTTCACAATAACACATGGATAGGCTTGATAATTTGAGAAAAAATGGTCACAAATCACCATACAAAATTGATTTTACCCATGAAGGATTTGACATATTTCATGTAAGTAGGAGGAAGGATATTTTGGATATATTCACTCAATATCAATCCTCACACCTTGCTTGGAGACAATGCTCCCTAAAATTATTCCCTCAAAAGTACCAAATATAGACATGTTGGTCTTCAAGGAAATAGTGAATTTCCTAGATTTAAGGAAAATTTGATGAGGGTCGTCGAAACGATCGACTCTGTTCTTGGAATGGACAGTTGAGGAATAAATGAAAATATGGATGATAACCCCTATCAAGTTGTCAAATTATATATGCATATCCCTTTGGAATGTGGCATCTAAATTTATAAATATGAAATGCATATGATGGTAAGTGAGTGTACCCCATCAAGTGGTAAAGGTAGCCTTATAATTTTCCATGGGGTTGATATTAATATTGTTGTATCCCAAAAATCCATCTAGGAACACATCATCTTGTAACTAGAAACTTGTTGTAAGTTATTGTCCATGAAATGTAAGGGAAATTTTTCCTTGATGCTAAACTTATTGAGGCCCTTGGAATTGATGAAAAGGAAAATGTTTCCATTCATTTTTCCGAAATGGAACATGATTGTAATCCCATTTAGAATATTGTACTGGAAATATATTGCTATCCTTAAGCATTTTTATTGAGCTTCTTTCATATGACATCATCAATATTTGGATTCACTTGCCATGTTTTTCCATACAAGAGTAGCTCCCTCTTCTAAATTAATGGGAGGTTGGATAATACTTGGATCGAAGCCTTAAAGACATTTTTTTAAACATGGAAATATATCCTTGAATTCAAGGAAAAGGGAAAGAAATTTCTCTTCCTCCTCCTAAGTGCATTAGTCTAGTATGTACAAAAAATTTGGTTCTTCTTCAAAACTAAAATTAACGGTGATGGTAGGGCAATCATATGTTTGGGAGATTCAAGATTTGGACTTGGAATATTAGGAATGTCATATAATGAAAACATACTCTCAAGAGGAACTAAATATTTAGGATAAATGTTATTCTTGAGATTAATAATCTTTAGAGGATGAAGCATTCCATCCCCTTGATTAGTCATAAAACTATAAATACCACTGTCCTCCTCAAAAAAAATTCACAACTCATTATTATCTAGTATAAAAGGGAGGTACAAAGAAATCATGTTGTAACTAGGATTCTCATTTGAATTCTATTGGGAAGGGCTAGAATCAAACATAACTAGTTTTTTATCTGTCATATTCATCTCACAATGGATATAAGTAAGTTTAAGCTTAAGGAATGACTCCATACGGTGATCGATGACTTGAATTTACCTTTGGAAAACCTTCTTGTATGGCTGGTAGATCTTCTTAATCATCTTAATGACCAACTTAGAGTCTCCAGAAACATGCAAATATTGTCATCCTAACTTTGAGTATTTTTGTAGACCTAGGGAAAGGGCTTCTAATTATGCAACATTATTTGTGCATTGAAAGTTAAGGTGAATGGAGAACTAATGAGGTTTGTAGGAAAGTGAAATGAATATGANATTTTTGTAGACCTAGGGAAAGGGCTTCTAATTATGCAACATTATTTGTGCATTGAAAGTTAAGGTGAATGGAGAACTAATGAGGTTTGTAGGAAAGTGAAATGAAGATGACACTAGTACCATGTCCTTGACTAGAGGAGGCTTCATCAAATGACATATGCCAAGTTTGATCATCTTATATTTATTTCTAGACAAATTCTCTGTACTCTTCCTCTTTAAAGATAGAGTAAGTGTTGATATCAGTCTCAATATAATTGATCTATGGACCAGGAACATTTTCAGTATAGGGAAGAGTCCAAGCTTCTCTCATGACATTGAGAATCTTCCCATCACTTTGGACAATAGTATGGGTCCCTTCAAGACTAAAGTAGCCCTCGTTCATGACCTATGATCATGCAAAAATTGATGACCTCCATATTAGTGACAAGAAAGTTGCAAAATTATTGTTTATCTTGGGATGAGAACACATTGTAAGGATGATGTATTTTATGTGTTGATAGTTTGTTGGACTTTCTTGTTAAACGTAAGGTAGTTTATTAAAATTCTGAAACATTATTTATGCATTAATACTTAAGGTGAAAGTAGAATTAATAAGGTTTGTTAGAAGGTGAAAATAAGATGGAATTATCATGATTTCCTTAAATAGAGGATTCTTGAGAAAATTACATAGGCTAGGTTTCATTGTTCTCTATTTATGGATGAAAAATTACTTCTTTATCTTCCTTTATCAATAGAGAGTAGGGGTTATCGCTAGAGAGTAAGTGCCAATACCGATCTCAATAAATTCGATCTTTAAACCAAAAACATTTTCAATATAGGGAACAATCCAAGGTTCTCTCAAGATAATGAGATTCTTCCTATCACGATGGACTATAATATGTGTTCATTCAAGGCTAAGATAACCCCTATCTATTAACTAATTCCATTCATGACATAGGATCATGAAAAATTTCCAACCTCTATATCGGTAACTATAAAATTGAAAGTAGTTTTTGATCTTGGAATGAGCACACATGGTAAGGGTGAGGTCTTTAATATGTCCAATAGTGGGTTTGAATTTCTTATTTAATGTAAAAAACATCCTAGATTCACTCATGCAAGTTAATCCATGATCATATTGGGCATGATATTGGGACACGATCTCGAATCTATAAGACATAATGAGTGACTCTATCCATGATTTTCATTAACATGTAAAAGTTTGGGTATTTAGGTACGGGTTTCTCCATAGCTATCAAATGGAATTCCATTCTAGAGTGATCATCAAAATTGACCATAGTAGTATTGTATTGAGTGGTCACTCTAGGAGAAGTCACTGACTAGAAATTCCTAACAAGATCTTTACTCAAGTTTTGTTGTTGTTCGAGCACTCTCATGACGTCTAAGAAGCTGATGTTAACCTTTAAGGAGGATAAATTGGTGACCACATTATATGTTGTATAACTATCAGGAAAGGTGAGCACATATTTGGATGTGACACTAGATTAATTGGCTTGATTGTTAAGTGTAGGACTATACTCAAGGATAGAAGATGTAACAATCTTATCATTATAATTTTCCTTATTGGTAGAAAGTGTAGAGTTGGATAAATATTTTGGTCTAAATTGAGATTGAGACTAGGTAACAATAGTGTAAAATTCATTGATAGGTTCTTATTCAATCACGACTAGCATGGGCACACCCTTCATCCCTTTTCCTCATTCTTTAGATAAGATAAAGGGATAAAAGTTAAAGGGTTATAGGATTAGTTGCAAAAATTGCACCAAGGTTGCATGGAATATTTTGTGGCTTAAGTCGTCTCGGTTCAGTTTAGAGGGCGAGGAGGATGAGTGAAAGTTGGTTGAGACTCTATCATAAGTCTATGCTCAAATAAAATCATTACGTTATTCATCTCCTACAACATTTAGAGCATGGAAGACATATCGGTCTTAGAACTTTATTGGTCCAAGGGAAACCCTATCCTTTGGTTTTTCACTTTGAATTCGATAGGGGTCTATATGGTGGAATTGAGATAATTCACATTCNGCATGGAAGACATATCGGTCTTAGAACTTTATTGGTCCAAGGGAAACCCTATCCTTTGGTTTTTCACTTTGAATTCGATAGGGGTCTATATGGTGGAATTGAGATAATTCACGTTCCTCTCTTCTAATCAATGTAGGTAAGGAGGAGGAAAACTATTATAATACTAGACAAGGGTGGCTTGCTGGAAGGTCAAATAACTTTGTGATTCCTATTATACATCTTCATAAAATTGAGGTTAAAGGATTTAATATTTTCGTTCTATTTAAAAAATAAGCAATTGCGTATCCTTATATATTTAGCTAGGTTCTCAATGCTCCCAAACCTGGACTTAAACTAGTAGATGACCTCACTAGGTGGTGAAAATCTTATCGAGTAATTCAGAAAACTTAGTGGAAACCCTCCCTTCTAACAATTGACAAATAGATGCATGCAGGTATCATTCTCATGTGCGCAAATATTTTCACATGCATTGGAAAAGGTATATAGATCTCCATTAACATGCGCCATGATGTTTCTAGAAAACTTAGGAAGATTATATTTGAACTTCGGTAAAGGAATGGTACCTTGGGTTAGATTCGACGGTGATGCTACGCACCATGGTGTGGCATGAACATTGACCTTGTACTGAAATATGCCTAACTTTTCAATGACCTTCTGAGAATTAATAGGGTTAGCAATAGGATTGTGGTAGCTAAACATAGCCCTAAAATCGAGGAATACACTATAGTGGATCTAGTTCAAGATCCAACACTACCAAAAGAAACCATGGTTATAGATGGTGGAGATAGACAAAGGACATGGAACTAGATAGAATATTGAGTTATATGTTTTCTAAGATTCTCAAGGATTTGTCTCGTGCTTCGGATGGATGAAAGAGGCTCAAAATAAGGAAACTAGCCTTAGATTATATGAGATTTTGGGGGAATGAAGGACAAAAAACAAGGTAAAAGGGAAACAATGACTTAAAGTCCCCATTACAGTTGTCAAATTAAGTTGATTCTCAAATGGGATCTTGGGAAAGAACAATGAAGGACATTCTTGGAGGGATTATCAAGGGGAATATGGGGATGGAAACCCAATAATTGTTTAGATCCCTTGGTTTATTATCACCTACAAATGTTGGTCGAAAAATATACAAAAAGGTAAAATGAACTAACAATCTCAAAATTAAATTAAATTGAGTTAAATGAAAGAAAACATTAATGATAAAAACAACTAGTTCTGAAATGGAATTAAACTCTGTTACGAAAATAAACAATTAGTTAATGAAATCAAATAAAAAAGCCTTAACTGCAACTAATAAAATAAAATAAAGAGTTAACCTTAAAAAAGGAAAATGTAACGCTGATCATTCTGTAATCATCCAAATGAAAAAAANATAAAAAAGCCTTAACTGCAACTAATAAAATAAAATAAAGAGTTAACCTTAAAAAAGGAAAATGTAACGCTGATCATTCTGTAATCATCCAAATGAAAAAAAAAATATTATGTCATTTAAAGCACAAAATAGGCCTTGTTAAGTTGTATCATGTTATGTCCATTTAGTACAAAAATCAGAAATATTAAATTGCAAGATGGATTCTTACCGTTATATGTGTGGTGCTTATAACATTGTACATATTTCAACATGTTAGGTAGTACACTTTACATTGTGAGTGTTTATGTAAACTATAATTATTTAAATTAAATTTTTACATTATGTTATAAAGAATACAAAACTAAATGTAGTTATTAATATGCTTTTGCAAAATAGAAATGAGAAGGTTAAACATTTTCAATCTAAAGAATGTTACTAAGAAGATAAAAATAAACTTAGTTGCTAGTATGCTTTTCCAAAATAGAAATGAGAAGGTTAAATATTTACAATGCAAAGTTATGGAAAATACAATTAAAAGATATTTATAGTAGTTTGTTAGAAAAATAAAAAATGAATGACGAAATGAAGCATAAGGAAACAAGTATGCCTAAAAGAATGAATTATATTAAAAATAGAATTTTTGTAATTGTTAATACACCCACAATGCTTGGTTCAACATATCACATTTTGTTGGATGAAACCTAGATAGCATGAATACTTGAACATCATATTGCCTTGGAGGTAGCCTGCATGCATGCTTAAAGACATCAATCTTAAAAATATGTATGAAGACAATAATCTTAAAAATATATAGAAGAAAAAAAAATACGAAGACATTAATCTTAAAAATATATAGAAGAAAAAGAAAACATGCATGAATATAGATTGTAACTCTAACTCCTTGATCTCCTGGTCCCCTGCTAGCCAACCTTGTGGAATACTCTAAAATTCATGGTAAAGTTGCCCCTGCTATAAATTCCACTTTCCTAGCCCTGATTCCTAAACTGGATTTGCCTATTTCTTTTGCGGATTTCCATCCTATTTCACTCTGTAATCTCTGCTATAAACTAATCTCGAAGATTGCTGCCTTGAGGCTCAAACCCTTCCTGGATTCTTCCATTTCCTCTCAACAGTATGGATCCCTAAATAAACGTCAAATATTTGAACCCATTGCCATAGATCAGGAGGTTCTTCATACTGTCAAAATACATAAGAGATCTGCTCTTATACTAAAATTGGACCTATCAAAAGCATTTGATAGAGTAAACTGGACTTTCGTTCATCTTATACTCATCCAGATTGGGGTTCCACTTGTTGGTGTTAATTGGATCATGGGGTGCATCTCTTCAGCAAATTTTGCCATTCTTGTCAATGGTTCCCCTTCTTCCTTCTTTCCAGCCTCTCGCGGTATCAGACAGGGCTGTCCGTTGTCTCCTCTTTTGTTCATACTGGTTATTGAAGGCCTCAGCCTCTTGATTGCGGAAGCCAGAAGATATGGTAAACTTAAAGGCATCAAGATATCTACCCAACTCTTTCTCACACATCTACTTTTTGTAGATGATGTTCTTCTTTTCGGCATGGGATCTTATGATGATTGGCTGGTTTTTAAAGAAATACTAGACAATTTCTGCGAAGCTTCTGGCATGTGTATAAATTCCAATAAATCCTGTTTCCTGCACAATGATTTGAATGAGGATCTTCTCAGATCCATTTCCAGTATATTTCCATATAAATTTGATCATCTTGATAACGGATTTGTATATCTCGGATATTTCCTTAAACCTTCGGGCTATATGATAAAAGACTGGCATTGGCTGGTTAAAAAATTTGAAAAAAGGATTTCACATTGGACGAACAAGTTTCTGTCATTAGGGGGTCACCTGGTGCTTATCAGATTGGTTCTTACAGGTATACCTGTGTATTGGCTTTCCCTTGTGCCCATACCTGTTTCCATCTTGGATAAACTCCATAAACTCATTTTATCCTTTCTCTGGGGCAATACTTCAAATTATAAAAAGTTTCATCTCGCTGACTGGCAACTTCTGGCCCATCCGACATCCCTTGGGGGATGGGGGATTAAACATTTACCCAGCTTTAGTCTATCTCTCAGAATGAAATGTTTTTGGCTGGCCATAAACAGTAATGGCATATGGCATCATCTCATCTCGGTGAAATATCTAAAAAATAGGCCTTTTTCTTCCTGGCTGAGAGAAAAAAACTTCAAATTCTGGAATCCATCGATAATCTGGAATGGTTTTATGAAATCCCTACCGTGGATTGGAAAAGGGATAATATGGCTAGCAGGAGACGAAAACTCGATTTGTATTGGGGCAGATCCGATTGTGGGTATGGACTCTACTTTCATTCTTCCAATAGCGTTGAGAGAGTATTTAGAGGACTATGGAATTAGCTATCTGTCCGATGCCTGGAATTATACCACCGCAGACTCAGGCTTTTGGTTTTCTGCTGAGGATTTAGATCTGACAGGTGACTGGAAATTGTCTTGGGAAAATTACATCAGGGGTTTGGAATATGGCAGAATACGTCTTAATAACCAGCAAGATTCTCTGCTATGGTCTTTTAAAAAATATGTGGGGTCTTTAACAGCTTCAATTGGTTATGATAGCATGCTCCAAGATAAAGAGTATGATCAACAAGATCTCGTCCTAAATTTCCTTTGGACTCTGCGCGTCCCCTTGAAGATTATCTATTTTACTTGGCTCTTATTGCGTGAACGTATATTAACCTGGGACCATCTGCAGCATAAGGGTTTCCAAGGTCCAACCAAATGTAGTCTATGTAAAAAGAATATCGAAGATATACCTCATCTCTTTCTGACCTGCCCATTTAGTATTGTTGTTATTGCTCATTATGCTGCCAAGTTTAAATTTACCTGGCCAAATTGCAGTTCGGTCTCTTCCTTCTTGGCTCTCTGGTATAATACTCCCCATCGATCTGCCCCTTTTCATTTTTTGGGGCATTTGGCTACTACGAAATCAATGTCTGTTCAAGGATAAGTTTCCTGTCTACCTTTCCCTCATTTCCAGAATTGATCATTTCCTCATCACATACCCTGCTCCTGTAAAAGCACAAAAGATTCGAGTCATTGGATCTAAGCCTGGCTTGGCCTTCCCTTGTGGTTTTTTGACAGTGCCTCAGCTAGTAACATTGGAGGTTCTGGTTTCCTAATTTATTTAAATGAAACACATTATTTCAGTTTTGCTATGGGCTGCGGGCGTAGTACCAATACTAGAGCAGAATTGCTGGCTCTTTGGGCCACTCTCAGAGTTTGTTTGCTGATGGGTTTACCCATCAAATTGATCTATGGAGATTCTTCGGTTATCATATCTTGGCTCAATGGATATTCTGCACTTGATGTTCCAGCACTGATGCACTGGTGTGGAGACATAAAAAAAATGCTTCTTTCTGCCCCGCATGTGATCTTCAAGCACATTTATCGTGAGCATAACTCGTTGGCAGATGGTCTATCGAAGGAGGCCATATTCTTAGATATGGGCCATGGCAGATTTTCTGAATCTCTGGATGGGTCAGTCATCAATGATGGCCATTTTGATCTATATTAGACTTGATGTTCATTATATCAGCTCTTTGATTACTGCAGTGATTGATTTTACTATATATGATGTTTCGGGAGACCTCCTTTCCAGCTTGTTTTGCTCTTGATAGTATGCACTTGATGATCACATTCGATATTATATCATTGATTTCTGACCTGAGTATACTCAGGAATGATGAGAAAAGTCTGCGACGATCAGACTTTAGTTATATTGTCTCTTGATTTGCTGTATCTGTCATGTTTTATGTACTTCAGACTTTCCTATGTGTATTGCTGTTTTGAACAGTTATCATACTACACAGGGATGGCGATGTAAAAGATGTCTTTTGATTCTTTTTTGAATAACAAAGGCTGGTATTTTTTCCTCTGAAAAAAGATTGTAACTCTAACTCAATAATACGTTTTCTTCATGGTAATGAATGGACATGGAAGTAGACGTACCTTCCATAGTAATTAGGATCATGGATGACTACGAATAAAAGGGAAAACAAGTAAAAGCTATAATGATACGTTAATGGCAGCCCAAATCGTTAACTCTTAAAAAAATATGGGATTCGGAATTCGGGGTTTATTCTTAATTATCAGTATTTGAAGAAATATGTACCATTAGTCTTGATGCATCTCGTCAAAATCGTCTTGGGAATAAGCCTTAACCACCGGTATTCTTATACATAAAATTTCGGAAGCTTCTTGAATATTATGAAGCATTTATTTCATTTTTTCTCTAGAACATTCATATAGTTTGTGGTTGGATCATGTCGATAAGAATCAAATGGTTGAGAAATGGAATGGAAAAGAATTTGGAAAAAAATAAAATATTTTTCATATTCTTCTAGTTAAACGGGTTCAACTATGAGTTATCCATGCCTAACTACATGTTATCATTGACATTCTTCTTGTTATCCATTATTTTTTATATTCTTTTTTTTAATCTCACATTTATCTGCCATGAATTGTTGGTTATCCAAACATCATCTGTGAGTTATCCATGCATCGCTTCTAGTTATCCATTCATCAACTACTGGTTATTATATATATATATATATATATATATATAATTGTTTATTTCAAATTTTGAACGATTACAACAGAATCAATCTCAACAGTACACTTGTCTCGTCCTCGTTTGTAGATGAAAAGGCATAGAGTGTAGTCCACCCCAATTCTCAAATAAAAATTCCTATCGACATAATGACTTCTTGAGATATTGAAACATGTCTCATACAATGAACCCGCATCTAAATCATTTCCACAGGAAACAATCGTGGAGGGTGTAGGACGATGTGGGAGAAAATGAAAATAGGGCATGCTATGTCATCATTCATATGTGTCAACATGCATCACCATTTGATAGAGACATGGATCCCTACCCTTCTTAGCATAGTTGCCTCCAAGGTTGAAGGATATAGCTTGTGATCAACACTTGTTCTACTTCCAATATTTACTCTATCTTTTTCGCTTGGGACATCATCTGACTATTAATTTTCACCATAGATTTGTACATGCCCTCTAGTTTCCCAAAGGCCTCACCCTCAAATTGCTTCAAATGCTTGAGCAAATTATGCTATAGCCATGGAAGATTGGAAAGATATAGGATAAACTATAAAGAGGCTCGAACTGTGACATAGTCAAAAGCCTAAAGGACATAAATGTTTGAAGAATAACAAGTGACAAGGACTTCATCTATGATATGCTCATAGACCATTAAAAAAAGATAACATGAAAATTGGATCTACGTTCTTATAACACTACAAAAAATACAAGAAAACAAATTGAAATGTCCCATATATATGGTCTTGAATGCATCGTCTTTGTATGTTGATCGAAATCCTTTAAGGAAGCCTAGCCCCCGGGTTGCATCCAAATGAAGATATAACATTCTATTGTTCCAACTGATCGGTAATCCAAGTGTTGGTATCATCCCATGCTAGAAATATCTTTCTTGTCTACCTTCTCATCTCATAACCAAAGATATATTAGACTTATTTTTTGGGGAGTGAATGATACATCGCTAGCATACTCTACTCCATTTACTACCTATCCAAAATTGGTTATTTTGGTTATCCTATGTGTTGTTTGATGTTCTTCTTCTCTCCATGCTATTGATATGTGGTGGTGTTCTATAGGGTGGATCTTTGATAGTTCGTGTCCACCACTTCTGCACACTCATTAGCTAACCCATCATCCTACCATGGCTAGGGTTCTATTTGTAGTGTCATAAAACCTCTTCCTGCCACTGCTATTTTCTATTTCTTTCACTTCCATTATTCTTTTGAGGTATATTCCCTACATGCGTGGATTATAATGCATTCCCACAAGCTATCATTGCCTTCATTTTTTTCTATCACCATATGTTTGCCTACATGCAAACCCTATAATGTGATTATTGTTGAGTAATAGTTCTATGTAATCCCATAGCACTTGAGTGGGCCTAATGGTTAAGAACATGTGTTTTTTTTGGAGTTCACAACTTCAAAGTCAGCGGGGGTAGGGTTTCTTATTGTCCTATTATGACAAGGTTCAAAGGGTAAGCGACCCCAGGGATAGAAGCTCACCCTGATGAGCTTTGAGATGCCTTGACCCTGTTGAGTCACAAGTTACTGGTGTATCTAAGTTATATTCAATCCCACCAGATCATAAATAGTCCATATGTTATAACCACATTTAGAATCATTCATAAGACTCGTTCTTAATAATGACCATTATTAGAATGAATACCATGCATGGTCTTATTTATTGTGTAGGACTCATTCCTAAGAAATTTCGTTGTTAGAATGAATACCATTGTGTAGGATGCATGGTCTTATTCTATGTCGGTCTCGAGCGACAATAGAATATATCTCATAAAAACAAATGTCAAAAGGGTTGCTTTTAGATTTGGAATTGATCCATTATTCACGTTGTGTGTTTTCTTATGATAGGATTAGGTGCATTTCCTTGTCACCAAATCCTATTTGTGTTGTCAACTCAACTGCCCACCACTAGAGCACTAGAGCCTACTAGTGGATGTGGTTTGGCGCACTTTTAAGTATAAATATATCCAATGTTTTGGTACCAACGAGTTGTCCCCCGTCCCCTTTTTTAAGTGAAAGGTATGTGGTTTTCCCCTTTCTTCTTTTAAAAACAACAAATAATTTGAACTTAATGCCAATTTACACAATATTTATTTTAGGCCTAAAATACTTAATAATTATAGGTTTTTTAAAACGGGGGAGACTCTTTTATTAACACAATAACGGATAAGAGAACTTAATGCCAATTTACACAATATTTGCTTTAGGCCTAATATACTTAATAATTATAGGTTTTTTAAAACGGGGGAGACTCTTTTATTAACACAATAATGGATAAGAGAAGTTAAAAGGGGGAGGGTGGCAAAAGATTTTGTTTTCCTTACGGTAAACTTTAGGGCATGAGGATCGATAAAGAAGGGTACAATTTTTTTTTGTTTTATTTTTGGAAGGGTAAAGTGATATTTAGGGGAGGCATGTAAGAGGAGAATGGGATGTGAAGTTTAATGAAAAAGGATTTTTTTTATATACTTTTATGGGAAAGTGTGGTGAATGAGGTGAGAGGAGAAGGGGCATTTTTTCATTTGGAGGCAGGATTTATGATGAGACTAATGGATATAGAAATGCCTCGAATATAGGTAAAAAAAAAACTTATGACCAAACTTTGCCAAAGTATGACCATCATGATACATGTATGAATAGGGTTGATGCAATAATTTCCTAAGAGTCACATAGGGGTTAAACCTTAATGTCTATGATGAAACAAAATATGGGCATGACGAAGGCTTCTCCCTCGACTGAATGACATAGAAATAATATCAAGACAACACTAATGGGAATAACAAGGGAATTTTAAAACTTGACATAATAATCATGGCAATATTGGACATAAACACTTAGGAATGCCCCAAACTTATTGCAAAATCATTAAACAAAGTTAGAAACATGGAAACAAACTTGGTTAACTCAAATAACTGGGATCACAATACTACAACTAGTACAACCATTAAAGTTATAACTCATAGTGGTGCTTGCACGAGTGTTGACAATAGTTCCTATAAGCTTCCAAAGGCACCACGACTCAATTCTATTCAATAAAGGGAAATTTTCAAAAATACTTGTGAGTTGTTTCAACATACAAATAACCCTCCATCATTTTGTATTTGTGTAACACCATAAGTCTCAACGTATCAATCTAAATCCATCCTTACTTGGCCGCAAAAAAAAAATTCGAAGTAGAACCCTTGGGTAACTCTAAGAAACTCATTAGCCTCTGGTTTAATTTATTTTATGATATTATACTGAAGATCAAGGCTCAAGTTAGAAGTTGAGAAACACTCTTTGGACCCTTATTGGAACTTATGAAGAGAATGATCTGACGTCCTTGAAATTAAAACTAATATAATTAGGATAAGTAAAACATATATTGGGATGAAACTAAGGTTAGATGTTCAATAGTGGATATGATATGAGGTTTGTCATGTTGGATCTCTAGTATAATGATAATATTCTTCCTAAGAAGTCTTAGGATTCTATGGGTATCCCTCCTTTAGTGTATTGTCATATCCAATCAAATATGGACAATCAATTTAAAATTGTTATAATCTAATTGATTACATGAGGTTCCCAGTAGCATATAAATACATAACAAGATACAAGATACATAAATGCATAAAGGTATGAGAAACAATACAAGTAATGGTGATAGAAGCAGTGTGTCATCTTATATTATGAGACCATTGTTAAGATTTTAATGGTTATACCAGATCTAATAACATTTACCATTATAACATCATAACCATATGCAAAAGGATCACTGGAAGATAGATAAGTACAACCACACAAAATAACACAAATATTTATCCTGGGAAACCCTCATGGGGAAGAAAACCTAGAAAAACTTCCTTTTCATAAGATGTATCAAAAGTACAAGACAACACCCCAGACAGGTGCACCTTCCTCCAGCAGATATATATCTCTCTCTCTCCAATGCGATATACACAAATGAGTGTGTGTTCAAATGAGGAACACAACTCCTCTATTTATATTGTTTTTGTCACTTGACTTTTAACCTAACAAGTCATCCACACTTAACTAACTGGTCTGACTTCACTTAAGAAGACTCAATACAATATTATGTTATATTCATTAGGGTACTATTGAACCGACTTATAATGGAGGATTTACCTCATTACTCTATGATGACCAATTACATTAGTAATATCTCAATGGAGGAATAATAACATCTCCCTTGGGTTACATCAGTAAAATACATTTAGAATATCTTTTGAAGTTACAATATTCAACATTCGCCCTTAACGATAATGTTATTCTACTGAAAACATCACCATAGACAATATGGGTAATGAGAGAGAGTATCTGCAACATCATCAAGGTGATACATCTATACGTCATAGAAAGTTTTCACAATCATCGGTGACTGGAATAGTTACTCTTCAATGTCTTCAATACTGGAACATCATCTTCTACAGTATTGAGTCTTTTATCTTCTACAACACTCGATCACTTGATCCTTTGCAGTGACACTTCGATCTACTTGATCCTTTGTAGCAACACTTCGATCTTCTTGATCCTTTGCGGCATCATTTCGATCTTATTGATCCTTTGCAACAACACTTCAATCTTCTCGATCCTTTACAGAAACAATTTGATCTTCTCAATCCTTTGCAGTAACAGTTCAATCTTCTAGATCTGTTGCAACAGCACTTCGATATTCTTGATCCTTTGCAGCAGCACTTTGATCTTCTGATCCTTTGCAACAACACTTCTATCATCTCAATCCTTTGCAGCAACACTTTGATCATTTCGATCCTTTGCAGCAGCACTTCGATCCTTTCGATCCTTTGCAATAGCACTTCAATCATTTCGATCCTTTACAGCAGAATTTCAATATTCTCAATCCTTTGTAGCCACACTTCGATCTACTTAATCCTTTGCCACCACGCTACCTGCAGTACACATGATGTCTTTGTGGGATGATCAATCCCTATAACTTTAGGACATAGGTCCAAGAAAGGTGTAATCGTCCATTAGCTTGGTCCATAGTATCAACTAGTTGAATCGTCTACAACTGAATGTAGACTTCGACCACACCTAGATGAAGGTACTGTCGTCCATAAGGACTCAACGTAGAACATCCTTATCACTAAGTTAGGACCACTCTTGAGTGAGTGTTATACTATGAAATCTACACATACGTGTAGGAATACTCTTCCATGCAAGAGTATTGTCTACAGAGAAGATCTTGACTGCATACAAAATGTTGACCCTCATCGTAGAACATCCTTGCCACTGACGCTAGGACCACTCCCAAATGAGTGTTATACTACGGTGTTTATGAGAACTCATCATAGAGCATCCATACCACTAAGTTTAGGACCACTCCCAAGTGAGTGTTATTATATGGCATCTACAAATGAATGTAGTTATACTCTCCATGAAAGAGTAATGTCTACAAAGAAGATCTTGACTGCATGTCAATGTTGTCCTTATCATCCATGAGGACTCATCATAGAGAATCCTTATCGCTGAGGTTAGGACCACTCCTGAGCGAGTGTTATTCTATGATATCCACGAAAGAATGTGGGTACTCTCCATGCAAGATTAGCATCTGTTGGTCCATCCTTATCTAGTAAGGACCACTCTCATGAACATATTGTTATACCTTCCATCGTCAAGAGAGGATACTATCATCCACAAGTGAATGTCGGACCCTTTCGGCATCTTTAGGTGCACTTGAGCTCTTTCATGCTGGAGCATCAATTTCATCCCATCATCGATTTCAGTCTCATCATCACTTGCCCTTTCCTTGGAGGATTCATATTATCAACCTGTTATCCCTTTGTTCGAGGAGGGTTCATATCTTCGACTAGTTCTTCCTTTCCGAGGAGAGTCTATATCTTTGAATTGTTCTTTGTTTAGAAAGANGATTCATATTATCAACCTGTTATCCCTTTGTTCGAGGAGGGTTCATATCTTCGACTAGTTCTTCCTTTCCGAGGAGAGTCTATATCTTTGAATTGTTCTTTGTTTAGGAAGAGATTCTATATCTTTGACATGTTTCTCCTTTCTGAGAAGGGTCCATATATTTGACTTGTTCTTCCTTTCCAAAGAGAGTCTATATCTTCGACCTATTTCTCTTTTTTGAGAAGGGTCCATATCTTTGACTTGTTCTTCATTGCAAGAAAAGTCTGTATCATCATCATTGTTCCTCCATGTGAGGAAAGTATGTTCGAACTACACCAAGCTTGTCACGGAAGCTTGGTCAACGCATCAGCAACTTTCTCATTGGTACTCACATACTGGATTTTTATATCTTCCTTTAGTACCATATCCCTTGTGTAAAATATCATATTTCTATGTGCTTTGATTTATCATGGAACATGGGATTCTCTATCATATTTCTACAACTCCGGTTGTCACATAGAATCACTGTGGTATCCAACTCTAGATCAAACAGACTTGTCATCAATTTCTGAATCCATATGGCTTCCCAAATAGCGGAACAAGTTTCTATGTACTCTTCTTCAGCCGTGCTGAGAGCATCACTAGACTATTTATTATTCAACCATGAGATCATGGCGGATCCTAGATATTATCATCCACTTGAGGTTCCCTTTCTTTCTGCGACATTTCCTTCATAATATGAATATGTAAATCCATACAATTTGTAGTCATGATAACTAGATATTGACTTTAAGGTGTTCACAACAAAGAATATATATGGCCATGTATCCGTTAGATACATCAATGACCCAATAATCTGTATGTACTAGGTCATATCCACTAAATCTGTTAATTCGTCAGATAACAACTTCAAGTTAGTTTCCATGGGTGTGGCCATGTCTTTACAATCCAAAATATCAAATCTTTTCAATATTTCGTGACTGCATAATTTCCTTGGTTCAGAAAGATTCCTTCTAGATCTGCCACACTTCAAGCCCTAGGAAATAATGCATCAATCCAATATATTTCATCTTGAATTATTCATCTAGCTTCTTCATGCAATATGTGATATGTTGAACTCATTTCCATTTAGAAATAGATCATCCACATATAGTAATAGTATGACAGGTTCATCATCCATAACCTTGACGTAAAGGTTAGGGCCAACTTTACTTTTGGTAAAGTCCAAGTTGTAAAGAATCTATCTATTCTTCCATACCAAGATTTAGGATCTTGCTTCAGTCCATACAGATAATTTTTCAACTTATATACACGAGTCATGTTGTCTTTGACTTTAAATCCTTGTGGTTGTTCGATGTAAATCTCTTCCTCAATCATACCATTCAGGAAGGCTTTCTTTACATCCATCTTGTGTATATCCCACTTCATCATGGATGCAAGTGCTATGATGGTTCTGATGGAAGTGTAATTTTCTACTAGATCAAAAGTCTATTCATAGTTAATTCCCTCTCTCTAAGATAGTCCTTTAGACAAAAATCTTGCCTTATATTTTTCAATACTTCCATCAGCAGCATGTTTTATCTTTTATATCCACTTGAAAGATACCACACTTTTTTTTTGGTTTGGGTAATATATCCCAAACATCATTCTAGTATTATCCCATCATTGCTTCTACCAAGAATTCATCCTATCAGGTTATCAACATATCCTAGTCTTCCATATTCAACCTTGAGGGTTGGAACCCAATTTACTCTTGGTAAAGCCTTAGTCCATCGTAGAGTTGTCCATCCTATCATACCATGTCAATCTCAAATATCTTTTGTAGTCACTCCCCCTAAAGCATAGCATCATCCTCCCTCTGCATTATGTACTGGAGTGATAGGTAGCATCCTCTGCTAGCAATCTTTTATGTATCCATATTAGGTTACTAGATACCAATATCCCTTTATCTTGAACTTTGTCAAAAACTTCCTCTTGCACCCATCTGTGAGCTTGTTATCTTCTATAGGTTTCCATCTTAAACCTTATAGCAAAGGTTAATATATTCATCACTCTAGGTGATCTTCAAGCCCCTTATGTAACTGGATGTGCTTATCTATGGGTTCCTTCTAAGCTCATACAAAGCCTATTCTTCATAGGTGGTTCTTTTCTGGATATATACTTCTACTGGAGAAGTGTGTTTGGTCAATAGAGTATGTCATGCCATAGTCTATTCTTTTTGAGACAAACCACAAACCTTTCTCTGTATACTAGTTCTTTGTAGATCCATGTGGAAGAGACAACGAACTTCCCTTTAGGTCTCAGAACCATATCCTAGACATCATTCCCCATATCAACTATTACTCTTTGATCATAGCTTCTTCCATATCTATAAGGGTCTGCATTAATGATGTCATTCAATTGTGCCATATAACTAGAGTGTATCCAAGGCCTCTTACTTTAGTTTGGAATTCCCTCCATAATTTTCTTCATCTTGAATTATCTCTCATTCCCAAGATGGTCTTTATCTCTTGAGGTGGATCTAACGCTCTCGTGTATTCTTCTGCAGCTCTTTCTTTCGTCACGGTGTATTTGACCCTCGGAGATTCAGGTTCATCTTGATGTATTATTATTGGAGTGAACCTTGAATTTCCATCACTTGTTCTTTGGAACAAGTCTAATCCTTTTCTCATAGGAGTTTGTATGTGATCTTTCCTAGAATTTAAATGCACTAGTTGCATGGTTAGAAACATTTCATATGCATATTGACTGATTCTTATGCATAACGATACAATCATGCAACTATTTTAACCAATAAAATATTCATCCATATCCCACGAAAACTTTCCATATGCCTTCCATATCGACCATAAAATTATTGAGATTTTCCACTAATCCAATATGTCAGAAAATAGTTTTCATTCTAGATAAGTATCAATGGACTATTGTATAGCACCATGGGCTACTTACCCATAACATGCATATTAGTAGTATACTGTAAAAAATGCAAGCATTCTATCATGCATAATACACAACATATATAGGAAAGTCAATTCCAATACTTATGTTTGTTTGTTTGGTAGATTCTTTCTTGTGCTTGGTATCCATCTCCTTTTATATCTGCAACTTATCCTTTGACCAATGATATTGCTTCAATCTGATGCTTGCTTGAAAGCTTTTTTGGAATTTTGCTTCTGGTGGACCTAGGGTTTGATAGAGAAACCCTAATTTTTCAATTTAGGCATCCTTCAAATATGATTGGATAGAAATATGCGCCTTGTCAAGGCAAGTTGAGAAACATACTCATTTTCCCAAAAATGTGATTAAAACTGTAAAATGTCTAATGCCCTAGTTTTCTTCAGTTTCTTCTACAGAATTCCATGATCTTGCTGCTGTTGTATATCCTAAATTACTACTCCTATGTATTAGAATTATTGTGCCATTAGATTTTTAGGAAATGAGTGCAATCAGATTCTTAATTATTAGCAGCAAAAGAGGAATCAATAATACACATTGACCAAATAAAATCTCATAGGAAACATAAAAGTATTGCTCACATAATTACAGTATAAACTTTATTACATCCTAGCAGTATACACTGGTAATACATAAAGGAGAATTTGAATAATTAGAGATGAATTCGAATCTATCAACTCAATATATTTACATGGATAACTACAAGTGTCTAAATCATTATCGAAGTTCAACTAGATAGCTCTAGATGTCAAATCCAGTATCTCAATCAGTTACAATCAATCAAACCAGTCTAACTGCAATGGTATGTGAGAAGTAGGTGAGAAATGGCACCTTCCCACATGCAACCCTGCATAACTGGCACTAACTAAACTAGAGGATATCAAACTGAATGTAACTGAAGCATAACTAAGCTTAACTAGTTGCCAAATACCAACAACTGAAGGAGGTTGGTGCCGACAATCCTAGTGGCTCCTAAAATGTAGGGATAGGTCTAGGAGGAACCTAAAGTAATGCATGCAAGTGCACTTAGTTCTAGTTGGCCTTTATCGGTGTTCCACACACTCCAGTGACTGGTACATGTGGCCCTATTAGGCCAACTAGACCCAATAATATCTAAATGACTCCTAATTTAGGGTAATATAATCTAATGGACAGTTTGGACAATGGAATATTATAAACCCTAACACCCCCCCTGAATCCTAACTTGGACAATAGCGGGCCCTGGAAACAAGGCCAAAAGTCACCCATATACAATCTAAAAGATAAAATAGGAGAAAACCTCTTGGGGAAACCCCCCCCCCCTCAAAATAAGTAGGAAATAGGAAAATACAATCTATCTTTAGAAGAAAGAAGCTTCCTCCTTAGAAAAATAACTTGTCAAAAATTTGCTATGAATTTGCAGCTCTATGCAATAGTATGGTTCTTCTATGCAATAACATCCTGAAACTGTGCATGTGAACCTCTCATTGTCCTTCTGAACGGATGAATCTGTGTGTTTCTTCTAGATGGAAGAGGTGGAGAATGATCATTTTTATTCTTCTCTGGGCCAAGTGGTTGATCATTCGCTATCATCATGTAGCACTTTCCTGGAATTCCGTTGTACCACTCTATAGGGAGAGAATCTATGAGGGAATGAGCAACATGCTCATTTTGATACTAGGAACTAGTTCTCCTTTTGTCTTCTGGATTCCTAGCACTATCCCCAGCTACATCAATGAGGTTTTGAGCCCATCTAGGATTAGGCCTTTGGTTTGGGATGGATGTTGGATATGGATCTAGAATATCATGAGGTTCAGCCTCAATAACAAGATCATGTTGGACTTGATCCTATTCATCTAAATCTGAAACATGTAACAAGTCATCATCATCAAAAGGTAGTGGAAGAGTGGTTATACCTTCTTGTGCTTTAGATGGTTGTGCATCACACACGTGATTTCTTCAAAATAAACACTCCGCTCAATGAATCATTTTCTAGTTGCAACCTCCATCAACTTGTATGCTTTTTCATCTTCTTCATATCACAATAGAATGCATTCACTACTTTAGGATTGGAAGGCCTTCCTCTTATCAAGTGGTATTCTGGCCCAAGATTTGGAACCAAAAACTCTCAAATGAGAGGAATTGGGCTTATTCACATGTAGTGCTTCGAATGGAGTGGCCCCACCCATTGATTTACGAGGCACCCTATTTTGAAAATATGAAGCACAGTTTACAGCTTCTGCCCAAAGAGAAGGAGGGAGATTCTTGGCATGGATAAGGAATGTTCAACATCTCCTTCAGTGATTTGTTCTTCCTTTGAGCTACACCATTTTTCTGTGGTGTATATGGAACTGAGTGTTCCATTTGAATCCCTTCTGTTTCACAATAATGATGGAAATATCTTTTAATGTACTCTCCTCCTTTATCAAATCTTATGGACTTGATCTTTTTACTAAAAAATTCTCAATCATAGCTTTAAAAACTTTAAAAATATAAAAAAATTATGAATTTTGTTTCATAAAGTAGATCCAGTAGTACCTAGAACAATCATCAATAAAAGTGACGAAATACCTGCAACCATTAATGGATGTTGTGGGAATTGGTCCTTCCACATCACTATGTATCAAATAAAGTATAGAGGCATCTCTATGTGCCTTCCCAACTTCATACCTATTCTCTGGATGGTTACCTACCAAGCAACCAGAACACGCTCCATCAAAAGTTTGGATGAGAGACAAACATTCAACCATTTTATCACTGTGGAGTTGCTGGAGATATTTCAAGTTGAGATGCCCAAATATCTCATGCCAAATCTTACTAGTGTTGTTAGCATGAGTGAAAAAAGTTGTAGGAGGTGAGACAAGAAAAAAAGTGAGAACTCATAAGCTTTAGTAGAATAATTTGCAATACCTTTCTCTATGAGCTTTCCAGTATATTTTTATGTGATCTCAACTGAATATGAGTTGAATATAACTCTCTTGCGAGAGCCTATATGGGTCGTCTGATAAAGAGACATATTTTTAGTTGCAAGGGAGGGAACATAGAGAACATTTTTGAAATCACCATGATGGATTTTAGCTGAACCTCTTCCTGCTGCAATTTGGGAATCATCTCCCATGTGAATATTAGGCCCTTTTGATAGTGTGAGGGTGGAGAAATATTATTTTGAAGCAACCATGTGATTGGATGCTCCAGAATCAATCAAATATGTTGTTGACTAAATAAGGCTAACCTTCAAGGCATGGCACCTTTCATCATATTCTAGTTGTGGTGCATCATAAGACTTCTTTGATCCTTGTAGAATAGAAATGTTATTCTTCTTGACAAGAGCAGTTAGTCGGTCAACTTTCTTCTTCATGCAAGAGTCTTCTAAAATGAAAACCCCTGATATAATATAGACATGTCTTATTTTAAAAAAAATTCTTCTTGTTGGATCCTAAAGCTCCTTTAGAAGTCTTCTGATTCTCCTTAGGATTTAAATCAGCTTCTTTAGGATCCTTACCCTTAGGTCTCCCTTTAGCTTGCACTTTGGTAGAGTCTGTCACTAGGAGATATTGATATTTGGAAGTCTGGATGACTCCCATCTGGACCAACTTCTCTTGCTCCTGTATTTAGGACACGTCAAAGGAATCAAGTGAGGGAATCTTTCAATTGGGAATGGAATCTCTTCAAAAATGGAAGATTGAGACAAATATAGAATACTTAGTACCTAGTTTGTTGAGTATGGAGAACACATGCTCCTCCTCCTTTCTTTCTATTTTGCACTATTTGCATTGAAGTACAAGAAACTTGAATTTGGTAAAGAATTGTTGTATGGTATCGAAACTGCTAGGATGCAAGGCTACCAACTTGTTCTCTAGAATATGTCCCCGAATCTCATCTTTCTTTCCAAACAAGACTTCAAGCTTCTCCTAAGCTTCTTTGGGAGTCCTCAAACCTTCAAGGTGAAAGAGGAGGTCTCTGGATATTTGAGTGCATAGATAACCAAAAGCTTCATCTAAGCGGTTCAGAAACCTTTTTTTCTTAGCTGGATGATGGGGCTCAACCTCCCTTCCTATTATTATCCTGAAGAATCCCTTGTTGCAAAAGGAAACTTGCATATCTGCGCTCCAATCGACATAATTGAAGGGGGTTAGGATCCAAGGTGTGGAGGGTTGAGAATCCATAATTATCCTGCTGATAAGACAATATGTTCAATTCAAGATATGTATTACCTATAGAAATTCACTGCAAAACCAAAATCATTTGAACTATGTTAGAATCAATCCTTCACTCTCGAAATGTACACTTTCTCAGGTTCTATCATGCCTGCACCGCCACTCTGAATGAATTCAAAGGAAGCAAGGAACTCTTTGTGGTACTTCTGTGGACTTCAATAGACATACTTGAAGCTTTCCTGAGAAGGCTCTCATACCATATTATAATTATTGTGCCATTAGATATTCAGGAAATGAGTGCAACTAGATTCTTAATTATTAGCAGTGAAAGAAGAATGAATAATACACATTGAACAAATCAAATATCACAATAAAAAAATAATTATTTCCATGAAAATTACAATATAAAATTCATTACATCCCAATAGTATACAATGCTAATACATAAAGGATAATTTGAATCATGAGAGATGAATTCAAATCTACCAACTCAATCTGACTGCATGGCTAACTAGAAGTGTCTAAATCACTATTGGAGTTCAACTGGATAACTCCAGATGTCAAATTCAGTCTCTTAATCAGTTACAATAAATCAAACCAGTCTAACTGTAGTGGTAGGTGAGAATTAGGTGAGAACTGGAGCCTTGTTAGGCATAAATACACACCTCCTATGGACAAGAGTTGTTTCCCTAGTCTGAATGGTTCAGATCTATAACAAAACACAAACATGGAATGCTAGACTCTCTCTAGATTTGGTTAATCACTTGAATGGAATGCCATGATGTTTATCTCAAAGGTTGTCCTCACTATTCTTGAATCTTACTATAGAAGAACCTGCAAAATATGGAAAACAACAAGAGAAACATGATAGCATACAATGTAATCAATTAGATCTATGCTCATGACCAAGGAATCAAGCAATATATACAAATGAAACAACATTNATATGGAAAACAACAAGAGAAACATGATAGCATACAATGTAATCAATTAGATCTATGCTCATGACCAAGGAATCAAGCAATATATACAAATGAAACAACATATATGGGAAAGAAAAGTCATTATTTATTAATAAATGATTGGAGAGACTGCAACCTTCATGACTTGGTGTTGAGAGTTCCTTCCAATGGATCCTTGCCTCTAACTTCACCTTGCCTCCAAAGACTCAAGAATGATTTTGACAGAGTTTGGGTATGAAACACAATTCTTCCTATTTTTTCCCATGGGGGGTGAGCCAGTATTTAAAGGCATGGGAGGATAGGTATGGTTGAGGATCTCATGGGTGAGGTGGAGATAAGATCCTAAAAGGGAGGATCTCAAGCTCCAGCTGGTCTTAAACCATAGGGATGAGGCTCCACGGAGGCCAGCTTCAAGAATCCTCTTGAAGATTCTCTTTTTGCCTTGAAAACTCAAGCACCACTCCTCCAATGAAGAAAACAGGCGGTGCTAAGGGGGCACCACTTCTTGCAGTAAGGGAAAGAGCAGTGGCACCTCTATTTGCTCATGTATCAGGAGCAGTGCTGACTTGGGTAATGCTTTTTGTCAATCAAGAAAGACCATTACCAGCTCAAAAGAGGGAAAATTGCAAGGGGTAAATTTATTCCTTCATTTCTCTAGGGAAAAATTTGAGGGATTGGAGTAGACAAGGGGATACCTATCTCATAACATGAGGGTGATGATATTTTGGTATAATAGAGATGCCCCCCAAAGTATAATGGCTAGAGGGAAATGATAGGAAATATACTTTGAAAGAACAAGGTATAGTGTCGAGGCAAAGGTCCAAAGGTCGGAACTTCTCAAACATCACCAACTTTTTGCAGCACATTTTGATACATGTCCCAAATGACTCACAACATGGCTGCTGACCAATACAACGCAGATCCATGTGATATAAAAAATATTCATGGCTACTAAAATACAACATAGATCCATGCGAAGAAGACTCAAATTTGGACCTAGCTACCAGACATACAATGTAGATCTATGTCATACTGACGCAAATCTAAGCACAACCATGAAGATACAAATGTGGATCCATGCTAGGACTCATACAAATATTCCATCACAACCTGGGGATATCAATGAGTGCTTAACAAATACCCAGGGTCTTCGTCTCATATTTCACAAAGTACGATTCTATCCATGTGATTACAATGATTTGAAGTAGAACATGGTAGAAACCACTTTATTACTGGTCAATGATATGAACCATTAACAAGTGCAAGGTAGATCACCATTAATGTCAATGATTCCCAAGGTACTCTAGTACAATATACTAAATGTGAATAGATGTTTTGATGTCGAACACTTAGTTGAATCTCTTGATCAAAGGTCAATGATGTGAACCTATGTCGAGAATGAGAGAATCTGTCATTAAGGTATATAGACCTCAAGGTACTAAACTTGTTTCTAAGACTAATTCCTGGATGATGAGCTGAAGTCAACAGGAATAGTCTTGTCGAAGGAGGGCCATGATGAATCCCACATTGACGACATGAAACTCGAAACAAAGTTCTGGAATGTTGTAGATAATGTAACCATAGGACTGACTCAAAAGTAACTAACTCAAAAAATTTGTTTTGACTGCAGGTGTAAACTCCCAAAATAGCTTCCCTTTTGAACATAAGGCGGAACAACCAAATACTTGGCAGCATTGACTTGATGAGGTGGAACATAATGCGACGATAGACAATCCATTCTTTGAGAGACTCAAAGGAGTGGCATGACTCATAAAAGTGGATCGACTCGGAAACAAGCTGAATACCCAATTGAGTGAATGAAATGCAAATAAGTGCCATGTTCAAAGGTGACTAACAATTGCCATTATTGCAAAATGTTTTCACTTTCCCATCCCCATCATGATTGATGAGTGCCTCTTTTCGTTTTTATGAGTTCAAAGAGGGTAACAAACACTTGTTTTAGCTAGTCCTTTGGAGAAGTCGAAACTCATATGTTTTATGAACCTGAGAAAGGAGGGGTTCGTTCCCAAAAAAGGGTCTTTCAATGTTTAATTTAACGAGTCCAATGAAATAAAAATTAGTATCGTTCATGTTTAGAGAGTCTGAATGAAGACGAAAGAAAGCTTCAAAAGGTTCTTTTTCATATGATTTAGTCTCTAGGGCCCAAAAAAGTATAAAATAATACCCACGAAAACTCTTTCAGTCATGATTGGATGGAGTGTACCTTTTTCGTAAGTAGTGCCCCCTAGTCTGAAAAAGGGGTAAACTATCACTAGGAAGACGACTCTTCAAGTAATTTTATGAGCATGAAGAAGACAAGCTCACTCGACAATCTTTTCACATTTTAAGATTTCAAAAATATCTTAAATAAAACTCTATTAAACTTTTTCATGTTTGAATCCAAAGCACGAAAAAGTAATAAACTAAGCTCAAACCAGTTTTCATGTTTTAACTAGAGCACTAAAAATGAAAAGTAAGCTCAACACCATCTTACTGTTTTTAACGAGCTCAAAGATCAGTTGAAAGAATGCTCAAGGTAGCTGATTCATTTTTTAACAAGCTTGACATAGAAAAAGAACTATGCTCAAAGGGTCATTTCATGGTTTAATGAGATAAAAACTAAAATAAAGTATGTGCGAAATGACTTGTTTCATTTTTACACAAGCTTGAAATAGAAAATAACTATGCTTGAAACATGGTTTCATTTTTATGCAAGCTTGAAACTAAAAGGTAAACGATTCTTAAGGAAACCTACTTCACTTTTTAACAAGTTTGAAATAGAAAATGAACTATGCTCAGGAATGGTTTCATTTTATGCAAGCTTGAAACCAAAAGGTAAACTATGCTTGAGAAGATCCATTTCATTTTTTAATGAGCTTGACATAGAATGAGAACTTTGCTCAAAGGCATCTGTTTCATTTTTTAACGAGCTTGACACAGAATGGGAACATTGCTCAAAGGCATCTGTTTCATTTTTTAACAAGCTTGACATAGAATGGGAACATTGCTCAAAAACTTGATCCTACCCAACATGATATATAGGGCTTGGTAGGTTCCCCCCAACACATAAAAATATAGCGACTTAACTCGAGTATGATTTCCATATACCAGACCCATGCCCCCCATTTTACCTATGATGGGAAGAAGCTAACTAGAAGAAGGGGAAGCAACCACAAGAACATGCAACACATTCAGGACAATCTGATTACTGGGAGTGATGCAAGTTTTAGGTGTAACAAAGGAAAGTTGATCAATGGTCACAATCTTCCCATCGTGGGGAAAATGAATAACTCTAAAGAGTGTGGACATAACATCCTTCATGGAATAAACATAATCACGTCCAAGGAGCAGATTGAAATCTAAAGGACCTTGGACCACCATAACATCAATACAGACATTTTTCCCTCCTAATGCAATAGGAAAATAAGGAAGGGTCCCTAAAGGTGTAGTAGGTCTTCTATTAAAATCCGGTATCTAGTCGGTGGCTGGAACAAGATGAGGAGAACCTAAAGCTTGCCAAGCAGTTGAGGATAGAATACTAACAGAAGCCCCTTCGTCAACAATAGTGCAAAGTATCCGCCTAGCAGTAACATTCACAACTATCTGGAAAGGAACACTCGAATGAGATGAGAATCTATTAGGTTACTCCAGTCAAAGGAAATAACCTCACTACTCGGAGAGGGTTCTATCAAAATAGACAAAATTTCCTCTTGTCGAGAACAATCAAAACGAAGCATGAAAACTTCAGCAGGTTTCAGTTCATTCTATACTGTAAGAGAAGAACAAGACAAAGATTTGGTCAAAGAAACTACTTTAGTATTAACACTCTCTGATGAAAGAGTGGGATCAGGTGGAGACAACATCGACTCGACCACTTTAACTTCACTCTTCAAAGGAATAATGGGATCAATTACGGATTAATCTAGACTAACCACTTGGAATTCACTCTTAGAAGGAAGAGCGGGATCGACCTCGGATGAAACCAAATCAACCACTTTAACTTCACCCTTCAAAGGAAGAGTGGGATCAAATATGAATGAAACTTAATTGACCACTTCAACTTCACTCTTCAAAGGAAGAGTGGGATCAACTGAGGTTAGAACTGGATCGACCACTTTATCAACCAATGGGATGTCAAGTGACAACTTACAATAACCTATTGGAATCTGTTGATGAGAAATAGTAATATCTTCCAACAACTTAGAAGCTTCATCTATGTGAGGGAAAAGGTAAGTAAAGTGCATGTCCTTACAAAGCAAGCAAGTATTTATGACTTTACCCTCCCGACTCTTAACCACAGAGTCACTGGTTGAGGGGGGATCATCAGCATGATGACATATCTTACCGGGAAACCTTAGACCACTCTTCTAAAAATAGGGCCAAACCATGAAAATATTTCAGAAGGTGATCACCCTTGCAAATCCTACAAGGGAATTTGGGCTTACGCGATCTTGGGGTGTGCAGATCAACACTCTCCACACTAGGAGGAGTGATTGGTTGAGACTTGGTTTTTGGTTTGTTTTTCTTCTTCTTAATCTTCCTTTACCTATTCTTCTTATCGACTTGACTACTAGTACTACAAATTTTAACAGGCGAAGAGGGAGAAATGGGAGAAGACACATCTGGTGAAGAAGGAGAGGGATCAACATGAGGTTGATTCTCTTGCGATGAAGGATTAGGATTAGAAGCAACTAGTGTACATGGGATAACTGGACTAGAGAATAACCAAACAGGTAATCCAATAGTCAATCCAGGAAGGCTTAATGTAGCCATGAGAGGAGGACCAACATCCCCATATATAGGGAACACAAAAGACATGATTGGTAAAGGAGTCTCTTGGTTGGTAGTCCTGGAAGGTGAAGCCATAACTATGTAGAAAAACTATCTCTCTCTTCTAAAAAAACATAACTATACAAACAACAAGTGCTACTCAAACTAAAGAAGCAAGCAAAATATGTGAGAGGAGTGGATTAAAGGTCTGGAACCTCATGGGATTGTCAAACCATCACAACTAGTGTGATGCCAAGACGACCAAAGGGTTTACTTGGATGGTCTCAGGATTCCTAAAAGTGTCTTATGATATATGCAAGGTATGTGGGAGGTCAAATCAGTAGTAGTGCTGTCTAATGCAAAAATGTTCACAAGGGGCCTTCCGATATACAATTGAGTACGTGAAGTACCTTTCTATATACCTCAAGGGTACGTGAAAGGCCGTTCAATATATCGGTGGTACATGGAAGAACCACGTGAGTCCCAGGTTGTAGTGCAGACAAATTAATGACAGCTCCTACATTTTATGACGCTCGAACACATCACTAACCTATCACACAAATTGCTAAAAGTTTTAAACCTAAGCTAGCACTTAATTTTATCTTGAATGTTTAGGTGAATGCATGAGGTGAGGACATAAAATTAAAACCATGCAGTATGATAGTGCAAAATTTTCACTTTCACTTTAAAGGTATGCCCTACTTAAGGAAGGGAGAGAGAGGTTCAATTAATTTGAAACATAGAATAAATCCCATACAAAAATTAAAAAACACTTGCTTATATGGTCCTTTCCTAACTAAAAACAAACAAAATCTTCTCTTTTGAATTGAAAAAGAAGGGAGATCTCTAATGAAAAGCAAGAAAAGATTGTTACAACTTTATACAAAAGTGTTCATATTTTTCAACTAAAGCGAGAATGAACTAATCACAAAATTATACAATAACTTTCATATGGAATTTTCCACAACTTTATGAAAAGGGGAAAAAACACACAAAAATCATGTATAACAAATGAAGAAAAACTGAAATGAATCTTTTCTTGTTCTATCAAAGAAGACAGAAATCATAGATCTAACAAAACCAAGTTCTATTCAAATCCAACTATGAAGCTTTAAAGACCAACATCAATCACAAGTCTTGAAAATATGTATGAATTAATACACGCTCAAGGGGGGTCCGGGGGGTAGGGAGGGGGTGGTGGAGCTTCCCCCCCCCCCACCCCCCTAGCCTGAGGATATTTGGGGGTTGAGGGGCGTGAACCCTCGAGAAATTTTTTTGGCTTATTTATTTATTTATTTATTTTTTGATTCAGTTTTATGTTTAAAAATGAATTACAGAGTTCAAAAACAACTGTAACTATCTGAAGCATGGATCTAAATACTAATAACAAGAATTTAAGAATCAAATACCAAACAGGGCTACGAAGAATACTTGGCACCGCTTCTACAGATGTTGAACAGGGCGATACCAGCCTAAGCACCACCTCTTGCACACAAGAACAGAGCGGTGGCACCACTTACAACAGGCTCACACCAGGGCATTACTAGGTCTAGCACCGCTTCTTGGACACAGAGAAAGGGTGGTGACACCGCTTCTTTAACACAGAGGAAGAGCAGTGACAACTCCAGAACCGCACTTATAACACAACTCAAGAGTGGTGCCCGAGAAGGCGATTTGAAAAATAAAAAAAGCAACAGAAAATGAAGTTCTAGACTAAAAAATGAACCCAAACAATCACCAGAAAACCCAGTGAACCAAAAATATGAAGATCCAAAGGCTGATAGAGGCAAATCAATCAAATTCAAAGAAGATATACAGATCTATCAATTGAAAAAGTAGATCTACAAATTGAAAATGAAGGTAGAGGTTTCAACTTACCAATGATCCAGAATTCAATGTAGTCCATAGCGGAGTCACCAAATTTGTTATTAGGAATATAGCACCTTCTGCAGACAGAAGTTGTTCCTCTGGTTTGAATGGTTTAGATCCAGAACAAATGAGTAACCACTAGGTTGAAGAATTTCCCTGAAATCTATGAATGCCTTGAATAAAACTTTGATGAAAGACCTGTAGACCTGTAGAAGCACATCAAACATACAACAACATCAAAGATACCAGAAAACTATCCATAGATCCTTATCAGTGACTAAGGAATCCAATAATATATATGTGAGATTAAAACACAACAACTATATGGGAAGGAAATCAACTTTGCATTAGTATATGAATGAAATATCTTACAAAAAATTTTCCNTAAGGAATCCAATAATATATATGTGAGATTAAAACACAACAACTATATGGGAAGGAAATCAACTTTGCATTAGTATATGAATGAAATATCTTACAAAAATTTTTCCTTAGTGTCGATGCACTCCTTCACAAGACTAGGACCTCATCCCTAATAGCTCCAACTTGCTCCTCTATGCTCTCTAATGGATTAGGCCAAGATGTTAATTTAGCAGCATAAATTTACTTCTTTTTTCTCCCCCTCAACCATGGAGCATGAGCTGTATTTATAGGGTTCAAAGGGATAGGAATGGTTGAGAAATTTGTGGGTGAGGTGGCCATGAGATCCTCAAAGGAGGGATTTCGAGCTTAACTTACCCAAGTGAGTAGGGATAAGGCTAGACATGAGGCTCTTGTTCTAGAAGCTTCGTGAAACCTATTTTTTTCACCTTTTACCAAAGACACCCCTTATACTTCTTTATTATAGGGAGTTGAAGGATGAGAACCACACCAACAACACAGGTTAAAGGCGGTGGCACCTCCTGGTTTCCACATGACTTGGGTGGAGTTGCATAAGGTACCGCTTATTTTCTTGAGGGTAAGAGTGGTGCTAAAGTTTTGTATGTTAAAACCAACACATAGAGCATGTTTCACTTCAAGTTTTTGGATTTGAGGGAAAATATTTGTGTTAGGGATCTTATCACATCCTAATGATAGATTTCATACATAACTGGTGCTAGCTGAACAGGAGGAGATATAACTAAATGTAACTGAAGTGAAACTAAGCTTATATAGTTACCAACTACCAACAACTGAAGGAGGTTGGTGTCAGCACTCCCATTGGATCCTAAAATGTAGGGATTGGTCTAGGAGGTGCTTAAACTAGTGCATGCAAGTGCATTCAGTTCCAATTAGCCGCTATCAGTGTTCCCCACACTCTCGTGACTAGTATATGTGTCCCCATTAGGATAAGTGGAACAAATGGTACTAGTGGACCCAATAATAACTAAATTATTCCTAATTTAGGATAATATAATATAATAGATAGTTTGGACAAGGGATTATTATAAATACTAACACTATGTGTCTAAAACTTTGCACTGAGGCAGCATGGTCTATCTTCTTTCTAACCCCACAAGTTGGAGCAGAATT
>LPNX010458272.1:176986-190925 GCA_001517045.1 Pseudotsuga menziesii | reverse complement strand
GTTGCACATATTGGTAATATTGATATGGCATATAATTACTAGTAGGGCCATAGGTAGACTGATAAACTGGTTGTTGTGAGGAAGAACCACCATAGGATCCACCCATGGGGGGTTGATTTCTGTAATTAGGACCGCCAAGACCACCAAGGCTCCAGGAGGAGGACCGCCAGAGCCACCGGGACCACCGAAACCACCAGGAGGTGGACCACTAGAACCTCTGGAGCCTCCAAGAGGTGGTAAACCTCTAGAGCCATCAGAACCACTAGGTGGAGGGCCACCAGAGCCTCCAGATCCATAAGGAGGAAAGCCACTAGGTCCCCTAGGACCACTAGGACCTCCAGGACCATGAGGAGGAAAATTTCCAGATCCTCTGGGACCATGAGATCCCCCAGGGGGAGGACCTCCATAAGGTGGTCCTCCCACACCTCTCACAGTATTTATAGGGATCCCTCCCATGGCTGACATGTAAGACTAGTTGGGTTTCCCCCATGGCGTGAAAGTGCTACTAGGGTATGGAATTCCAGTATAAGGCATTCCTCTAGGATTATATGGATGATTACCTATAGGTATTTGATAACCATAACCACTAGAAGACTAAATGGTAACAGGTTGTGCCCCCAAGGGCTGACCTAAACTAGATGGGGGATTTACCACATTAGTGTGGGTGGGGGGGACAAAAACTGTAGATGTTTCTATGTTAGAGGTCTGCCCTTGACTAGGTACAACTCTAGTATCAGATAACGTAGGTCGTGCCGGGGGTTTACCCCCGGCATTCAAAGGTACTGACGAAACAGGATATGAAGGTTGAGCCCTAGATGCAAAAGACCTGGGAGGATTTGGAACAAACATAACATAAGAGGTGAGAGGGGTGGAAATTCGACCTGGGATGTGGGTTTTTAATGGATGATCTATAATCGATTCAATGGGTCTCATAGAATCGGCTAGTGAATGATATCCCACAAGAAGGGATGTGGATTGTACTGGTGTAGAGCCTAATAGGTTATCAATCTGCTTTTCTACCTCCTATGCATAGAGAATATTTTCATGGTATTTCCTACATTCTTCTTCACTCTCAGGAGAACTTACATGGGTGCCAAATGAGGCAATGGCATGTTCGATAGGTGTCTCCCAAAAATGATCATTAGGACCAAATTCTGGATGGGTNACATTCTTCTTCACTCTCAGGAGAACTTACATGGGTGCCAAATGAGGCAATGGCATGTTCGATAGGTGTCTCCCAAAAATGATCATTAGGACCAAATTCTGGACGGGTATCATCAACATGACCTTCCAAGGTAAAATGGAATGATGAATCTTCCCAGGAAGGCTGTTGGACCAAGGGAGGCAAGTGTGAAGAATATGGTACTCCACTTTCCACCACCACATTATCTCCCACTTGGGAGGTGGTAGCAGCTCCTTGGTCGTGTTGGCCCGATTTTCTGAATCTAGGCTAATAAGGAGGTTTTGTCCACACAATCAGCTTAAAGCAGCGTCCGGTGTGTTTGGATTAACAAAACCTTGCAGGTTATGGTCCTGCTACCAGCTAGTTTGTCTCTTAAGGAGAACTTAAAACCAACAAAATCTAACCTATTCTAATGTTTATTTTACCTAAATATCTAAAATGTCCAATGGGTGCTTTCTTAGCGAAAGAACTTGATTTTGGGAAGTTTTCAGAATATGAAAACTTATGTAAAGTATGCAAAATGATTTAACAGTTGTTAATTAAACTTCAAAAAATAAAATTTAAACTTAGCTATTCTATTTATTCTATTTACCCCTATCTCAGCTGAGAGCATATTAAAGATTATATTAACTATTAATAATTAAAGATGAACATAAAGACTAAAACATAATTCAAATAGAAACATTTAAATCATGAATAATAAGTCACTCTATTATATGACAACAGAACTGAAACATAATCTGCAAATAAACAGTTAATTTCAACTGTTTGAAATTGATTAATAATTAATTATTAAGGCAGCTATTTGAATTTAATATAATGCCTATCTAAAAATAACTGTCAACATACAAACAAAATTTTAAACAGACAGAAAAGTATATCGTTACAACTTAGGTTTACAGTAAAAATACTAATAAACAAAATCATAATGAAATGTTCATTCAAAATACTAACTTAAGCTAATAAAGTGAAAGATATAATTAAACATCAGCATATCAAAGCACACTGAGTTAATATAAAGACAAAAGATAATACGTTGAAATATATANTACTAACTTAAGCTAATAAAGTGAAAGATATAATTAAACATCAGCATATCAAAGCACACTGAGTTAATATAAAGACAAAAGATAATACGTTGAAATATATATATATATATATATAAATCCAAAACAAAATACGAGTAACAGTATCTGTCTGTAGATGTCCAGTAGCATTCACATCAAAGGTTAAACTTCAAGTATGAAATAGCACCAATAATAAGATATATTTCTAATACGTTTTTCTTCGAACAATCCATCCCTTAGTTCATCAAAAATCTTAACTTATATACTACTATGATTCAGTTTTCCCTATTAATGTTGCATGCAACATTATAGGATTCCTCTAACTAAAAAGAGCATCTAATCTCTTATACCACACCTATCACTATCAAACGGAAAATGACTAGCCTGAGTCGAGGTGTTTTAGAAGATTCTTGTCCATTGATAAAACTCCAGCTCATAACAAACAACCACATCTCCATGCCAACGTATTAACCACATCCTAAGATTCTGTAGAGTAATGATAACAAAACCACCTGCATTGAATTCAAACGAAGCATTTTATTAAAATCCATTAAAACATAGGTAACAAACTAAACTTAAAATTTTAAATGCATGCCTGTAAAATCTCTTATTTTACAGGCATGCTAATCAAAATTGATTATTACTTGTTTTGCAGCGACATAAGAAATGATAAAAATCATCAGGTTTTATTCTGAAGAGCGACTACTTTTCGAGCTTCTGCTAGTTTAGCCTTTAACCTGATAATATTAATGTTTTGCTTTTCAATTTGTTTAAGCAATAGCTGGTTTGTTCCTAAGATTGACTTNACTACTTTTCGAGCTTCTGCTAGTTTAGCCTTTAACCTGATAATATTAATGTTTTGCTTTTCAATTTGTTTAAGCAATAGCTGGTTTGTTCCTAAGATTGAATTCTTTGATTTTTTGTATTAGTTCTTCTTAGCACTCATTTCTTTCCATCTATCAATCCACTCCAGCAATTCTTTTCTAAAGATTCTATTTTCCTCTTCTAGTAACGCAGTACTAGATAGACAGTGCTTCAGTTTACCCTTGAACTCAGTAATTTTATCCTGGAATGCATTATATTGTGTACGCTATAGAGTCTCATCTTCATTTACCCTCTGAGGAGAATGAGGACTGTCACAATGTAGACTAGACGATGGTTCAAGATCTGCAATACCTGTGTCTATACCTGATTGAGTGCCTTCGGCCTTGCCTGATTTTACATCATTTCCCTGTACAGAAGTAGGATTATTTACATTCATTGTATCAGGCATAGATGACAGGATGTCATCTTCAATATTGACAATTGCAGGCTTAGAATCCTGTTGATTAACCATAGGACTCGAAATTGTATGGGTATTGTACATGCTCCTCGTAACCCTTCTTGAAAACGATAGGTTCTCAAAACCAAGTCCTTCCTTATCACAACAAACCTAAGCAAGATGATCTAATCTATGCATAGATTCTCTGTTATATCCATCAGGTTTATTTGTTTCAAATGGATTTTTACATTTAACATTATTATCAGTTTTATCTTTGGTTAATCCTTCTTCTACTTCTGCAGGGGTGCTATCAGATAAGGGTTGATCCAAAACTGTTTTAGAGTTGCTAGGAACTGAATCGCTGTCATCACTCTTACTAATCCCATTGTTTATGGGTATGATTACATCCTCGAATCCCTTAACCTCTGATATATTTTAAAAAGTACTATTAACCCCATAATTTATGGATTTTCATTTCCTACGAGTTCGTGGGGATGGATTTGGCCAACGCTGTGTTGGCCCTAACTGACAGTCGACTAAAAACTTATCCCAAGACTGGCCATTTGCAGATAATTGAAATTGCAATATAATTTTTATCAACCCGTGGTGAAAAAGACTCCTATCGGGGTTACTAAAATTTCTAACAGTCTGTGACATTTTCTTTAGACTTTGCCATAGATAGAAAGGAAAATTAAGCTTGTAACCCCGTAATGCTAACAGCAATTGTAAATGGTATAAGTGCAAATGGGAGTATCGTCTGCAACAGGACACATACCTTACTATGATTTTGTAATAAACTCTCCATTCGGGCTTGAGAAATTTCACAGGGACGCTTATCTTTACCTTCATATCATCCGGCAATGGCATTAACAGAGCCAAGCATTTCTTCTTATTGACCGTGCTTCCATTAAACCAATGTTCTCCAAACTGTGGGAGCTTAGTGGCTTCTGCAATCGTATCTTCATTGATAATAAACTCAAAATCCCCAATTTGCACCCTGTCATCATTAAGATTCAGGGCGAACAGTTTAGTAATCTCTACATGGTGGCCATCGAAACTCCTAAAGAAATGCCCCCACCCCATTTTCTCGAATTTCATGGCAACCTCCTGGTTAGCTTCTATAAGTTCAGACCTAGAAATCTCAAAACGGTTGAGAGGAGACATGGTTTCTTCTACGTTATCCTGGCTTAGAACTGAAATGAACGGAGAGGTGAACATAGAGGGAATAGGTATCCACACATATGACATGATGGATAGTCTTCGCATGCTTCAAATCTAACGGAGATACAATCTCTGAACCTGCCATTTTAGCTGGATTCTAAGCAATGATGAGTGCTATATCTTAACGTTATAGCATACTGTATGCAGGTTTAGCTACGTTTAACCACAACCAATAGTGATAACCACCAAATCGGCGAACCAGAGATATTGTAATTGATAGATCATGATTTCAAATATTGATTATGGACAGTGGCTAATAATGAATAGGTGCATTGACGTTAATTGGAAATGACTATCAGCATTTAACACTGTTAATACGATGCCTCCATATGCTCACAGCTGTCGACCTGTCAAGAGGTGCAATCCATGTTTTATGCCAACTCATTAATCCAAGTGATAATCATTTATCAAATTGACAAATGGTTTCTTGCACACTCAGTCATCTTCAGTTCAAATCATGTTAAGTGGTGGCATGCAAGGTGATGAAATCGCATATGTCTAATGTTAACATGGCTTAGTGAAATAACTAGATTTAATATCTATGCTATGTATATACAAAGACTAAGTTTAAACTTTTCAAACATCCTATCGATACATATCTAACATTAGATTAATAGGATATTCAAATTATAAAACTATCATAAGTGAAATTTTCCTATATAAACATCATTTATTCATTAACTATAATATTTACAAAAGGTCATACTATGGTATTACATATAATATCAACTTTGAAAGTCACTTTAGTTTTAAGAACTTAGGGCTAGTAATACCTTACTCAACACAAAATGTATTTTATTGATTTTCTCTTGGCAAACTATTTCAAATTTCTTAAGTCTCATAAACTTATTTTAATGATTAAATAAATTCATGAAAATTTATCATACTTACTGACAGTTGTTAATTTCCAAGTTCATGAGCATGTTTCACCAACTTCTCAAATGATATTTTACCTTTCTTTGATTAAGAGTACCTTCAGAATCAAAGATTCTGAAGGTGCTCTTTCATAATTTTTCAATGATGAATCATCGAAAGAGCTGATCACTCTTCATCTTATGGAGAAATGAAGAGGTTGTTGCTAGCTACCAACAAATGGCGACGACCTAGGAAAACCAGTTCTCTGTGCTTACACAAAATGATAAAAACGAAATCTTAAAACCTGTTAAAAAAAATCAAAAATTCCTTATCCATATCAAACCATTATTTACTCATATCTATAAGTATAACTCAGAAATATTCCATCTTTTGAAATAGAAATTTGACTAGGGATAAACTTACAAATATCTTAGTCGAAACAAGTACTTTTTAGTAAGGATAACCTATACCATCAGCATAGAGTAAAGAAATTTACTTCTCTGAAAACTTTCCAGAATCTGTCCCAAAATATAATAATTTTCTTGTTCTTTGCTTTTCTTTTTTATTTAAAACAATAATTCTGCCTGAAGACTACTATCTGGGTATGGTATCCCAATGTGATAGTATCATTCACGAGAGCTGTCTGAAATAAGCAAGCTGGCTCGTGATGAGACCTCTTGTCTTTTAATTTTTTAAATCAAAATCCATCACCCTGGTGATCAGAAATGAAGTTATTCCAGACAACACTGATGATCATGATTAGGCTGGCTCGTGATGAGACCTCCTATTCTTCAGTCAAAAAGTTATGTTTTATTGCAATTTCTTTTTTTATCTTAATTTTCATAAAATGAGAGATCATTACCCAGCATGGTGACCAAATGGTAATGTCAGTCATTAATATCACCAGAAAATGAATCAGTTGGCTCTTGATGAGACCCCTTATCTTTCAATTTTTTAGACCAAAAGCCATTACTAGTTTCCTAATAATGTCATACCAGTGATATTTGTGATTCTGATCGGATTGGCTCATTACTGAGACCTTCCGTCTTTCAATTTAACTTTTAATTGATTGGAACAAATGCTAGACAGTTCTCAGATGATAAAAACGTTTCTAAGACTGATGATAGAGATCTGTAAAAGTTTTTCAAAAGTACAAGCCTCGAAAAAGATATATAATAAGCCATCCCCATTTTTTAAGAAAATAACAAGATGAAGAATAATCTGAGAAACACTTATAAATAAAAACAATGGAGGTCTTTTACAGATTCAAGAAATTTTTTATCATCCTGACCAAATTTTAAAAGATATCAGTCTAATATCATGATTTTTCAGGCTGATGAGCAAACTGGTTTTATTTATTTATATTAATTACAACTACTAATTATAGATTCATGACTGACTGACTGGTTATATACAAAAATTTTAACAATCTGAAATATTTATCTTTGATAGAAAACTGTTTAACATAACAGTCTGCTAATTTATATACAGAAAGATAAAATTATTTACAAACAGCAAGTAGATTATATACATTTTAGACAAAGAATATTAACAGAAATATTTTTTAAGAATCAGTCCGTTCATAGGGAATGTTTCGGACTGTCCTTCAAGTGTTTGCAATCGAAAGGTACTTGGACCTATTTTTTCAGAAATAACAAAGGGACCTAACCACAGTTTCTGAAACTTAGTATGATCTCCCTTATCTTCGTGAGCTTTATCCCATTTTAAAACCAAATCACCTACCTGAAATTCTTGATCAGAACTGAAAGATTGGTCAAACCATGATTTTACAATCTGTTGATGTTTTGTAAAGTGTTGTTTTGACTTTTCTCTTTCTTCTTCTAGTTTTAGCAGTGTGTTAATTCTCTTTTCCATTGCTGGGCATTCTAACTCTTAGATAGACTGAGCTAACTGTAATGAAGGTAAGAACATATTTGGTGGTAAAATAGCCTCAGTTCCGTATACTAAGAAGAATGGTGAATTACCTATTGCATCCTTAGGAGTTACTCTGTCTGCCCAAAGGGCATTGACCCATTCTGTATGCCAGTTACGACGGTGAACTGAAATAGTTCTTTTGAGAATTTTCAATAAATTTTTGTTTGTTGATTCAGCTAGACCATTCCCATGTGGATGGTAGTTAGTTGAATATCTTATCCTTATTTCTTTTTCTAAAGCAAACTGAGTTAACTCGATTGATGAAAAATATGAAGCATTATAAAAAACGAGTGAGTCAAGAATACCAAATCTTGTTATAATAAAGAATTCCAAGAATAGGATAACCTGATTGGTATTTACAATTTTCAATGGTGCAGCTTCAGCCCAACGGGTGAAATAATTGGTTGCAGTTATTATATATTTGTGTTGCATAGATGAGGCAGGATTTATTGGACCTACTATATCTATACCCCATTACTGAAAGGGTCTTTCAGCTGAAACAAGTTGTAAAGGAAAAGCATGTTTTTTCACCCTTCCTACAGCAAGTTGGCAATCTTGGCATTTTCTGACAAAAGTATAGGAATCCCGAAACAAGGTAGGCCAATAATAACCAGCCCTGAGAATTTTGTGAGCAGTGGTTTCTCCACCAAAATGACCTCCTGCTAGTCCAGAATGTAATTCTTTCAGAATTACTTCTGTTTCATCCTTATCTATACATCGAAGGTATACTCCGTCTGAATTTCTCCGAAAGAGGATATTATCGATTAATAAGTACGGAGCATACTTCAATCTGAGTGCTCTTTTCTTCTTTGGTTCTAAGTAATCAGGGGAAGCCCATGTTTCCAAAAGTATCTGTATGTCTGTGTACCAGGAATATTGAGGTGGTGGATGAAAATAAATCTCCCTGGTAAGTAAGGCTTCATCAATGACAGTTTCAGCCTTATCATTAGGTAAATGAGCAGCTTCAACAACTAANCAGGAATATTGAGGTGGTGGATGAAAATAAATCTCCCTGGTAAGTAAGGCTTCATCAATGACAGTTTCAGCCTTATCATTAGGTAAATGAGCAGCTTCAACAGCTAATTTACATAGCCCTTGGCCTTTGACTATCGTTGAGGGTTTAATTTCTAAGTCATATTCTTGAAGAGCTGTCATCCAAGGTGCCATCTTTTCTCCTAAGTCTTTTTGAACTAACAAATTTCTAACTGAGGAATAAGGGACAATTACTTTTGTTTTAGATTTTAGCAAATAAGGACGAAAACGTTTGACAGCTTTGAAAACCGCAAAGGCTTGTTTATCAACTTCATGGTAATTGAGTTCAGCACCTTTGAAATTTGAACTCATGAAGGAGATTGGGACTTCATTATTCTGCTGATTTGATTGGGTTAGGACTGCTGCATATGAAATATCAGAAGCAAAGGTATATAATATGAAATCCTTATTAAAATCTGGACTTAGGAGGCTAGGAGATTCTGAAATAGCTTCTAAAATATTCTGAAATGATTCCTTTTCAGTTTGTCCCCAATTAAAGACAGCATCTTTTTTAATCATTTTCTATAAAGGGTGAATGATCTCAGAAAAACTGGGAATGAATCTCCTAACAAAATTTATTTTACCTAGAAATGACTGCATTGCTTTCTTGCTAGAAGGATAGGTTATCTTCGAAATGGCTTGGGTTCTTTCGGGATCAATCATGATTTCGTGCTTTGAAACAACACAACCTAATAAGATACCTTCTGAAACGACAAATATTGTCTTTTTAGGATTTAAAGATATTCCAAATTTTCTACATCGTTCAAATACTTTTCTAAGATGATTAAGATGACCAGGTCGATGTTTAGAGTATACAGTAACGTCATCCAAGTAGACAACGACTGAATGATTGTTTAGGCCTCTGAAAGCGATGTCCATTGCTCGTTGAAAGGTTGCTCCTGCATTGATTAGCCCAAAGGGCATCTTGCGGTAGGAATATGTTCCCCATGGAGTTCTAAAAGCAGTTTTCAATTGGTCATTAGGGGAGACTAATATTTGGTTGTATCCTGAAAAACCCTCAAGGAGAGACAGTATCTCAGACCCAGACACCTTTTGAAGAATTTGTTCCATGGGAGGAACTGGATAATTATCCTTCTTGGAAGCCTTATTCAAATTTCTAAAATCCACACATAATCTAATATCCCCGTTTTTCTTCCTAACTGGAACTAAGTTTGCTACCCATTGAGTATGTCTGATGGGGAAAATAATCTTGGCAGCTAACAATTTATTCAGTTCCTTTTTTATTGTTGGTTCTAATGACGGGTGATATTTTCTTAACTTATGTTGAAAAGGATTTGACTCTTGTTTAATTGGAATTATATGTTGCATGACTTGGGTATTGAATGTTTTCAGGTCATCATATGTCCAAGCAAAGACATCTTTAAAATCTTTAAACAATGTTATGAAGGCTGCTTTTTCTATAGGGTTACAATCTATTCCAAGGTTTACAGTTTGGGGGTTTAGTTCTGTTCCTAAATTGATGGTTTCATATCTCATGCGAGAGCTGTTTGTTTTACAATTAGGAACAAACCTAAAATTATCCTGCAAATCAAAAAACTTTTCTAATCTAAGTACTAAATTAGGGACTGGTTTTACCTGTTCGAAAGCTTTTTCAACTAAATAGAAATCATTTATTACCGCAAAATCCCGCAGATTTTCGTCATGAGTGACTTCATCTATTGCTGAATCTTTAAAGGTATCCTCATTCGTCAGAAAATTCAATACCTGCGTATCATTTTCAAACACACGCTAGTTAAAAATATTATCAGGTATGGAAGGCCTAAAAATCAATTCAACAGAAAAGAAATCTGAAGTAAGATTTTCTGAAGGTATTAACTTTGATGCTACATTTGCCAGCAAATCTACTTCTTGATTTTGGCTTCTAGGAACAGAATTTATGTTAAATGCATCAAAATGTAAGATAAGGTTCCATACCTCTTTCTGATAACTCTGTAAATGTTCAGATAAACAATGAATGGAGTTACGAACCTGTCTGACAATGATCTCAGAATGTCCATAAACGATTAACTCTTTGATGCCCAAATCAATTGCTTTTTTCAAACCTTGTATTAAAGCTTCATATTCAACTGTATTATTTGTACAACTAAATTCCATTCTACAAGCTATACAAGTTTTATTTCCCTGAGGATCCACCAGTAAGCAACCAGCTCCTTCTCCTTCCTTAGATTTGGCACCATCAAAATATAACGTCCAAATAGGACTATTTACAATCACTTTAATTTCTATAATATTCACAATATTCAGATTATTTACATCATTAAAAGTTTCTTTGAGTGAAGAGTTAGGAGAAACAGATGTCACATTACAAATTTCAGATTGCTGATTATTTTCAGAAAGGGCAGAATTTTCAGCTTTAAAATTACCGAATCCTAATTCATACATGTAATTCCCCATAGTACTATCTGAAAACAAAACCAGCTCACTAGGATCATGCAGTTCAGTGACGGTATGTTTCATATACCTTTCTCTATTTACCTTAATCCGATTTGACTTTCCATTCTTAGGTAACCACAATGTTGACCAATCAGTGGCAAAGAAACCGTTCAGCTGTTGGGACCAATCCATACTTAAGAACATCCCATATGCATCTGGGATGTCAGCAACAACAATATCTATAATCTGATAAACCGAAGGGTTGCAAGCAATCCTGACTAAGACATATTTCATTTTCCCTACCACCTTTACATTTGTCCTATCTAATTGAGTTATTTGAGAATTTGAGGGGACAAATTTTCCATTCAATTTCTTGCATACAGATAAATGCATGACATTAGAGGATGCTCCGGAATCTACCATGCAGTTGTGGACATTCCTATTGAAAATTTCAAAGGTAAGTAAGAATGGAGGTGTAGTTGATTTAGAATTATAACCTATCAACGAGGCTTTATCAGCCGCTGCTTTCTCTTTTTCAGTTGCTGTTGGATCGTTGTTAGAACTATTTGCAGCAACATTTTGTTTTGTATTAGGAACAATTGAACTTACTGCAGGATTTATAATATGACTATTAGGCATTGGGTATATTTGAAGAAGATCGTACATACTGATGTTTGCACGAGTCTTCTTTAAATCTTCGATTATGTCATATTGTAAATCTAATTTTGGAGCATTTTGAATGGTTTGGGTACCCTTGGTTGGCTGAGTCTGCTTACCGGATTGAGTTTGTTTGTTTGGTTGTGAGTTATTGTTGTCATTATTTGTAGTAGAACTAGAAGCACCGAGAGTGTTTGCAAATTCTTTACTGCGAGTATTATATGCATGCTGTCCTATAGGTGGACTTATGTTCTCATGTTCTTTCACCAGGCTATCTCAGAAATGGCCGTTAACCTGTTGAGGTTCTTCTGATTCTTCATCGTTTTCTGATTCCTCTTCTTCTTCATTTTCATTTATCTCTTGACTAGGAGTCTCAGACAAATATAGAACAGCTCGAATTGTATTAAAGATCTCTCCATTAGCAGCTATGTCTCGGGGTGTATTCTTATTATTTGTATTTGGGTTTTGTTTAAATTGATTTCTGAAATAACCCCTAGAAGGGGAAGCTTCAGAATTAGTCTTTTTTAACCCTATAAATTCATTGTTTAAAGTNATTATTTGTATTTGGGTTTTGTTTAAATTGATTTCTGAAATAACCCCTAGAAGGGGAAGCTTCAGAATTAGTCTTTTTTAACCCTATAAATTCATTGGTTAAAGTTCGAATAGCATTTTGCAGCTGTTCTACATCAAATGCTTTATCTTTATCTGAATTGGATTTTTCAGTTTTCCTACGAGGAAAAGAATCAGATTTCTCACTTCTATCTGGTTCATAAGACATGGAGTCCTTTTCTACTTTAATGGATTCCTCAAATGTTTCTATTAGTGTTGTTTTTCCAGCTCTCTTTACAAACATCCCAGAATACTTAGGTAAGGCTGACGTATAATTTTCAATAATTATGTCTTCCAGAGGTTGAGAAGCAATTGGAATTTTGTTTTTTAATGTTAGAAACCTTTGATTGAAATCTTTGATTCTTTCTTTAGGCTCCATTTTAATTCGAGATAAATCTAGGGCTAAAAGAGCGGGTGTTTTATCTTCCCCGAATTTATCTAGAAAGGCCTTATTAAATTCCCCCCAGTTTGTGATAGATCCTTGTACTAACGAAAAATACCAGGTGGAAGCTCTTCCTTCAAAGGTTAGAGGAAACAATCGACAAACTACATCTTCATGTTGAATGTTCAAAGTTTGAACAGGCAACATGAATTTGTCAATATGCACCTCTGCAGGTTCTTTGTCATCTGGGTTGAACTTAGGAAGAAGTTTATCTGAGTGTTTTGGCAACGGATGTTGTACTCCAGGGACTGCTACAGCAGCTGCGCTTAGCCAAGGGAGCTATGGGTTGGGTGGATTAGGTGGAGGATTACCTCCTCCTCCTAAAGGTACATTCCCTGCCATTGGAATTCCTTGAGAACTAGAGGAACTTCTTGAATTAGAAGGTCTTGGAATATCAGGTGGTGACTTAGGAGGAGAAGGTGGCTGATCAGAACCGCCTCCTACAATTAGTCTTCTAGCAGTATTAGTTTGTGTAATCTGCCTTTGATTTTTTTCAACCTGATGGTGGGGAGTACTACCAGTTATCTCCAAATATTGCGTAACTATGGTCAATTGTGGATTATGTCACTGCTGTCTAGATATACCATAATCTATTGGAGAAATACCAAGCTGATTGGCGTAAGCTCTAGTAAGAATATGTCTTGATTCTTCAAGAGTTTGAGCACTTTGTGCGGGAGTAAAGGGAGAAGTGACAGGATCATGTTCAAGGATATTCCTAACAGTTTCTATAAAAGGTGATCTACTGACTTCTAGAGGTTGTTGGCTGGTTGGAAATGTTTCATTAGTTTCACCTGCCATTACTCATTGACAGGCCCTCCTTCTAGCGCCATTTGTTGGCTTGATTTTCTGAATCTAGGCCAATAAGGAGGTTTTTTCCACACAATCAACTTAAAGCAGCGTCCGATGTGTTTGGATTAACAAAACCTCGCAGGTTATGGTCCTGCTACCAGCTAGTTTGTCTCTTAAGGAGAACTTAAAACTAGCAAAATCTAACCTATTCTAATGTTCATTTTACCTAAATATCTAAAATGTCCTATGGGTGCTTTCTTAGGGAAAGACTTTGATTTTGGGAAGTTTTCAAAACATGAAAACTTATGTAAAGTATGCAAAATGATTTAACAGTTGTTAATTAAACTTCAAAAATTAAAATTTAAACTTAGCTATTCTATTTATTCTATTTACCCCTATCTCAGCTGAGAGCATATTAAAGATTATATTAACTATTAATCATTAAAGATGAACAGAAATACTAAAGCATAATTCAAATAGACACATTTAAATTA
>LPNX010458272.1:157090-170288 GCA_001517045.1 Pseudotsuga menziesii | reverse complement strand
ACATGAATTTATTATATTAATGACTCTCCCAATAGGAACATCGGGGTATAATATAAGATATACAAGTGAATACATTCCTAAGTTACAAAAACATCAACACTCCTGTNACATGAATTTATTATATTAATGACTCTCCCAATAGGAACATCGGGGTATAATATAAGATATACAAGTGAATACATTCCTAAGTTACAAAAACATCAACACTCCTGCTTAACCAGGAATGAATTCTCTTGACACAATACATCAGCACAAGTCTTCTTCTCTAGATCATCATCAAAACGGGATCATCATCGAAAATGGATAATCACTGGATCATCATCAAAGCTGGATCATCACTGGAACATCATCAAAGTTGGATCATCATTGGATCATCATCATCATCAGTGCTTCTGCTATCTCGATCAACTGGTGTTATCTCTCAATTCTACTTGTCACAGGAAGTTCTACAGAGCCAACCCTTTTTCATGCTGGTTGTAGGCCTAGCCTCCATGTAGGTCTTCATCTTCTTCAACACTTATATCTTACCATGGGAGGAACACATCCAACATCCATGTTAGAAAGGCCTACCCAACACTTACATATGACCATGGAAGGAACACATCCAACATCCACATCAGAAAGGAATTCCGAACTCTCACATCTTACCATGGGAGGAACACCTACTGTATCCATGTCAAAAAGGCCTATCACTCACATCTAACCATGAGAGGAACCAATCCATAATTCATGTCATAAAGGCTCTGCACTTACATCTGACCATGGGAGGAACCAATCCTACATCCATGTCAGAAGGGCTCTGCACTTACATCTAACCATGGTAGGAACCAATCCTACATCCATGTCAGAAGGGGCTCTGCACTTACATATGACCATGAGAGGAACCAATCTAGCATTCATATCGGAAGGGATCTGTACTTACATCTAACCATGATAGGAGCCAATCCAACATTCATGTCATAAGGGATCTGCACTTACATCTAACCATGAGAGGAACCAATCCAGCAAGGGATTTGCACTTACATCTGACCATGAGAGGAACCAATCTAGCAAGGGATTTGCACTTACATCTGACCATGAGAGGAACCAATCTAGCATTCATNGAGGAACCAATCCAGCAAGGGATTTGCACTTACATCTGACCATGAGAGGAACCAATCTAGCAAGGGATTTGCACTTACATCTGACCATGAGAGGAACCAATCTAGAATTCATGTCAGATTGGCTCTACACTTACATCTGACCATGAGAGGAACCAATCCAACATTCATGTCAGAAGGGCTCTGCACTTACATCTGACCATGGGAGCAACCAATCTAGCATTCATGACAAAAGGGCTTTGCACTTACATCTGACCATGGGAAGAACCAATCCTACATTCATGTCAGAAGGGCCCATGGACTCATCACTTCCCTTTGGAGGGAACCTCAATTTGGAGAACACCAAGCTTATCCCTGAAGTACTCAACCTTCACTCTAGTTAATGGCTTGGTTAACACATCATCTATTTGTTTGTCCGTCGCAACATGCTGAAGCTTCACTGCTCCTATCTGCACCATATCCTTGATATAGTGATATTTGATCTTGATATGCTTTGAATTTTCATGGAACACTGGGTTCTCCAATAAATTCACACAACTCTGGTTGTCGTAATATATACAAGTAGCATCCAACAGGAGATCAAACAAATTAGATAGTAGCTTCCTTAGCCACACTGCCTCACAACTAGCCAAACAAGCTACGGCATACTCTGCCTTAGTTTTACTTAGTGCCATACAAGATTGCTTCCTGCTAAAACAAGAGATCACACCTGATCCCATACTAAATCAACAACTCAAAGTTCTCTTCCTATCAATGGAACTTCCTGCCCAATATGAATCAACATAACCCTCCAGGTTAATCTTCAGATTCGCCTCATACTTGAGCCCATAATCAACTGTACCCTTTAGGTACCTTAGAATATGCTGTGCAAAAATCTAGTGAACATGTCTCAGATTTGTCAGGAACTGGCTCAATGTGTTCACAGCAAAGCAAATATCTGGTCTCATATTCATCAGGTACATTAAGGACCCAATCATATGATGATACATCGTAGCATCAACCAACTCTGATGAATCATCACTCAATATATTTAGGTTCGATACCATAGGTGTGGTCATGGCCTTGCATCCCATCATCCTGAACCTCTTCAGGATCTCTACTACATACTTCCCTTGTCCTAGGGAGATTCCATCTGCATTATGCCACACCTACATGCCTAGAAATTAGTGCATCATATCCACATCATATCCAAGTCCTTCATCTCGAACTCGGTAGAAAGTATCCTTCTTGCATCTCTAATGAGTTACTCTTTTCATACCAGGAACAAGTCATCGACATATAATAGGAGAATCACTGGTATTCCACCTTCAACCTTGACGTAAATGTTGGAATCCACTTTACTCTTAGTAAATCCTAGAGCCGTCAATAAACTGTCCATCCTATCAAACCTCAGGATCTTCTGCAGTCACTCCCTTTGAAGTGGAGCATCATTCTCCCTCTGCCTTTCATACTCTATATATTGAAACATTCTTACTGGAGTGACAAGTATCTTCCTCTACTACTAATATTCTATGTATCCATCTAGGGTCACTGGATACTAAGATCCTCTATCTTGAAAATGTTCTTCTCACACCCATTTGTGAGCTTTTCATCCTCTATAGGATTTCATCTTCAACCTTGTAGCAAAGGTTAAGATCTTCATCACTCTAGGTTATCTTAAAGCTCCTCATGCATGTGTTATCCCATGGGTATCTTCTATACAAGGCCTTCTTTAATTTGCACACATGAGTTTGTGTGTCATGTGTCTTCACTTCTAGTAGTTGCAAATGTCTCTTCGTAGTCTATGCCTTCTTTCATTGAGAATCCTTGTGCTATGNATCTTCTATACAAGGCCTTCTTTAATTTGCACACATGAGTTTGTGTGTCATGTGTCTTCACTTCTAGTAGTTGCAAATGTCTCTTCGTAGTCTATGCCTTCTTTCATTGAGAAGCCTTGTGCTATGAATCTTACCTTGTATCCCATGATGTTTCCATTTACTGCATGTTGGATCTTATAGATCCATATGGAAGACATTATGAACTACCCTTTAGGCCTCGATACTACATCCTAGACATCATTCTTCTTGAACTAGTACTCTCCTTCCCTTTCTTCTTGGATACTTCTTCATAGCTGGAAGGTTTTTCATCAATGATGCCGCTCAATAATGTTACATAACTGCATTCGTCATATTATTATTCATTCTTGGATTATTTCTCGAACTGTCGTCACTTGCTCTTCGGAACAAGTCTCATCCTTCTTTTCTTGTAGGTGATTGTATGCGATCTTTCCTACAAGTTAAATGCATTAGTTGTATGGTTAGAAACATTTCATAAGTCATGTTCATAATAGAAAATTCTTATGCATAAAGATATAATAATGCAACTATTTTATCCAATACAACATTCATCCATATCTCAAGGAAACTTTCTAGATGCCTTCCATCTCTACCATGACATCATTGATATTGTGCACTAATCCAATATGTTAGCAAACAGGTTTCATTCTAGATAAGTATCAATGGAGAGTTGTATAGCACCATGGGCTACTTACCCATAACGTTCATAGTAGTAGTATACTGCCATTAATGCAAACATGAAGTGACAAAATAAAATCATGAAGTGACAATTGAATACTTATCTTATTAGTTTCATGGGAATACTCCTTCTTTCAGCTTCATCATCTTCTTCATTCATAACAACATCATTTATTATCCAAATGCTTAAGATGGATAAGAGGTTCTTCAAGAATTGAGTTCTTCATATTCCTCGTCGCTTGAGGGATCTTCTTTGAATTGTGATCACTTGATCTTCAGTTGCTCCCATCTTCTCTTTGCTTATTATGGGTCGAGCTTCATATTGTGTGTGCTTTTCCTAGAGTTTGTTGAAAGTAATCACTTCCTTCTAGAACACATTCCTCAAATGAATGAATCCCATGATCCTGGGAGGCCATTCAAGGTGGTTATCACAACTTTTGCATTCTCTACTTCTTCATCCACTGCTTCAAGTTGTTCTTTGTTTTGAGAGACACTTTGTTTCTCAAAGTCATCTTCTAATTGATATTCTTCCCTTCAAATATTTTGGTCAAGGAATCAAACATATCTTTAGGTGTCTTTAGGGAAGACACTTGTGGTATAAGATGATCCTTGATTGAATCAGCAATGATCTTCTTGGCCTTGACCAATTTCTTCCTATATAAGGCTTTAGCCTCATCTCCCTCTAGAACTGGAACCTCTCCACTTATGTATGTGTCCAATTCATTTTCTTCAAGAACCAATGAAATTCTATGCTTCCATGCTTGGAATTTTTTAGCTTCACCAAGCTTGTCATCAATCTGGTGTGATTAGTCATCTTGAAATGAGAACCTCAACTGTAAGTAGCAAAAGATTAGATCTTACTGATTTCAGGTGTTTGTTAGAGAAACCCTAATTTTCAAAACTTGGAATTTCAAAATTCTGATTGGATATAGAAATGGGCCTCTTCAAGGTGAGTTGTCCAATGTACTCCATTTTTTGAAATCATTGGATAGAAAAATGCTTGATACTGTGTCTGCGGTATATCCACAAGTACTACTCTCTATGTCTAAAATTTTGTATGGAGGTATCCTCGTCAGTCCAATTTCCAACACCATAGTTTTTATCAGAATTGGTTTCACCAGTTGGGACTTATGATAGTTTTCCCACAGTGACTTAATTCAAGACTGTTCAGCATAGAAAACTTGTATGGACTTCCACGTGTCACCGTTTCACCTTCGGGGTCTAAAATTTTTACCACAAAAATTAAATTATGTACCCTATCTAGAACACCTTTCTAAATTTAATTTGGACCTTCATAGCCAGATATATAGAAATTCTCCCTAGGTGTCTTATTTAGGGATCAATCCTGGAAGAGGCTGGAACCTTTATTTAGAGGAATCATATCTCCCAGAATATAGAGAATATGAGGCTGAAATTTTTACATAGGGTACATTAGGATGTTTTCTTCATCTTTTGAAAATTTGGTCCCCTGAGACTTCTTCAATGCCGATATATAGTGAACATACCAAAACTACCCATTTTAGTATTTTAGGGTTTTTCAGGCCTGGGGTCAAATTAGGGTTTCACTTTCTCGGAGTTTTACCCAACCAAAAATCTTGACCTTGGTCTCTAAATTTAGATTTTGAGGAGGAGATAAATCCTATGCTAGGCTCACTCAAAAATTCCACTTCTGTGAAAATCCCTAATTTCTGTAGTAAAAACTGAAAATTCCCATAGTCAAAATCTGCTTGGATAGAAAGATGCGCCCTTCAATGGAGAGTTAACCTAGCCTCCTTTTTTTGATGTATTGTGGAGAGAGACCCAAAAATTAATAATCCCAAGCTTCTACAGCTGCACAGTGTCTTCGTCTTAGGTTAGCTCTGATACCATGTTAGATTTTAATCAGTTAAGCAATATGATCTTAGTATCTTATCTGAGAGAATAACATGCACAACAATCAATCACAAGAGACAATAGACACAAAGACTTATCCTTGAGGAAATGATAAAGGAAAAACCCTGCAACTTCCTCAGAGATAGAATGAGCACCAATAGTACCCGAAAACATAAACATGATCTCTGACAGTTGATCTCTCTCACATGTGCCAACACTTCCTCTCTCACTCATGCGCCCTAGTTGAGTGAGTGTATGTGTGTGTAGAAATGAGGAGAGACTCACTTCTATTTATATTATTCCATTCACTTGATTTCCACTCCAACAAGTCAGCCTCACTTGACAATTACTTACTAGGCCCAACTTCTCTAATAGAGTCTAATAACCCTAGTGCCCCACAACTGTGGGGACTTTACCCCCTGATCAACAAGGAGGGTTAACCTCAACTCAATTATGGGGACTATTGCCTCGACTTACAACGAAGGGTTAACCTCATTGAATTTACATGACTTTATTATATTAATGACTGTCCCGATAGCAACATCGGTTTATAATATAAGATATACAAGTGAATACATTCTGAAGTTACAAATACATCAACACCTAGGTCACATGTTTAAGGATGAATCCTAGGAGAGGCTGGAACCCTGAGTTGGAGGAATCATATCTCCTATATTATAGAGAAATTGAGGCTGAAAGGTTTACATGGGGTACAATGAAAATTCTTCTTTGTCCTATAAATTTTTAGTCTCTTGTTCCTTCTCCAATATTGATATATATATCAAAAGTTACAACATGACTAGTTTTAGTCTTCTAGGGTTTTGAGCACGAAATCCTAATCTTCAATAGTTGTAGTTGTAGCAACGTTTCGACTACACAAAGAATTTTTTCAGGGTATCTCTTATACCATGTTAGGTTTTAATGGTTATACCATATCTAATAACATTTAGCATTATAAAATCATAACCCTATGCAAAAGGATCATTGAAAGATAGACAAATACAGCCACACAAAAGAACATAAAGATTTATCCTAGCAAACCTTCACGGAGAAGAAAACCCATCAAACATTCCTCTGTATAAGATGTATCAAAAGTATAAGACAAGACCCCAGACAGGTGCACCTTCCTCCAACATCTCTCTCTCTCTCCTACACGCTATACAAAAGTGAGTCTTTGTTAAAATAAGGAACACAACTCCTCTATTTATACTCTTTTTGTCACTTGAATTTTAACCTAACAAATCAACCCCACTTAACGAAATGGGCCAACTTCACTTAGGAAGACTCAATACAATATTATATTATTTCATTAGGGTACTATTTACTCAACTTACAATAAAGGATTTACCTCATGATTCTATGATAACCAATTACAATGGTAACATATCGACCGAGGAACAATAACATATCCCTTGGGTTACATCAGTAAAATACATTTAGAATATCCTTCGAAGTTACAATATTCAACAACCATCATACACAATAAGCATCATTACATCTTCTAGCTCACTAACCTAATATATAGTGCATACATGTAGCTATTTAGTTACACCTTTCTAAATGATTCGATTATCCTAATTGACTTGACTGACTGAGCCGAATAATCTCTAGTAGGTTGGGAGGACCTAGTCGACTGGCCAACTAGGATCCTCCAACATCTCCTCCATNTAAATGATTCGATTATCCTAATTGACTTGACTGACTGAGCCGAATAATCTCTAGTAGGTTGGGAGGACCTAGTCGACTGGCCAACTAGGATCCTCCAACATCTCCTCCACTCCAAAAAAATTATTTGTCCCAAAGAGAATAAGGAGATGCAAACTTGTTTTATACTGATTCTTACATAATTACAAAAAATAGTAGTAAGTGTTTCAAGTTTTGTTTACCCAATATGTTTCACTTGGTGGAGTAAATTCAACACATTATTCAACTATGGATAGCATCGAGAGAGTGAGGTGATATTGGAAGTTACCTCATTCAATGAGCATAGTACTTATGTTTGTTGCTAGTCTTGTGAGTTGTGATACTTGGATTAGGTTAACTTGCATTGATTGATCTTACATATTCTTCATGTATGGACCGAAGCTTTTCATTTGTAATTGAACTAATCTTATTAGTTAGTAAATGTGGTTGGTGAGACGGCTCACTTCTTCTTAAGTTCGTTTTCCTTTGTGAATCCATTGGTACTAATTTCTTCTTAGTTGGTATTCTTGTTGGTGTTCCAAGTTAATTTGGTAATATAAAATCTATATTGTGGATGGGTAAGTTGATTTCTTCTACTTGTGAAGATCCATTAAAATTCTCTACATATCTTGGATCTTTGCACAAGATTTCCTGTAATATGAATACGCGTTGCTAACGACGATTAATGCTTTGGATGCCTACTCTTAATATTCCTTTAAATTTTTATGCATTCTTCAAATGCTTTGAATTGGTTGGTGATGAGTAATCCAATCTCATTTTGTTTTTTTTTAGCTAGATGGTTGTGAGATGTTTCATAACTTTTGTACACAAAATCAACAACAGTTTGTAGTTTTCCAATTATTTTCTTTAAAAGGGGCTTTGGTAATTATCCAATAGTCTATTCTAATTTTGCTGCATAGACTATTGATACGTTTTCTTGTTCCTTTTTGAATGCTTACAACAATTTGGAACTTTTTTCCCATTTTTTAGTGCATGAAGTGGTGACCACCTTAATAAAGTAATCAAGTTCATCTTCAAAANTACGTTTTCTTGTTCCTTTTTGAATGCTTACAACAATTTGGAACTTTTTTCCCATTTTTTAGTGCATGAAGTGGTGACCACCTTAATAAAGTAATCAAGTTCATATTCAAAAGTTGTAGAAGGTGAGAATACAACTTTATTTGATACTATTATAGCTGGTGGATGGACTGAATGTTATTTTACTATCTATCTTATTCATCTTTATCTTGTTGCTTTTGTTGAATGATTTATTTTGGTCTTTGTTGGGGTTTGGAGTCATCTGTTGGACGAAGGATGTAGATATAGTTGATGTTGGGTGTGTATGATGACATAGATGAAGTATTAGGGGTTGTTACAATTATACATGAAAGTGATATAAATAAAGGGGTCATCATCCTAGTGATTTATTAGCTAAAAACAATAGAGGAGTAACCAAAGGAGGAAGAACACAAATGGATGGTGTTGTGGGTATCATCAAAGGCATCATTGACAATGTGGTTAATAATGAGGAATAAAGTGGGGATGTCATGACAGGTAAAGTGGAATCCAGTGGAGAGGAAAGGTAATATTTCATCATAGTCAAATATATTGGTCGGCATGGGTGTCGATGCAATAAGCAGGTTTGTGTTTAGTACAACAAATGGGATCGAAATGTTAAAGGAAGTAAATGAAGTTTCAAAATATGAAGTATGAGTTGATAGTAGTATTTATCGTAAGGGTTTTTGTAGAGTAAATTTGACTATAGTTGAAGGGGAAATAGAAGATTTCATTGCTGACTTTAGGGGAGGAAGTTTTACTTTACTTGGTGATTTAAAAAAATGTTTTCCACATTCGAGTATACTAGATGATTGGCCAGGAGAGATGCAAAGAAGCTTGGATAGATAATGTGATTATTGAAAAAGAAGTTGATTGAAATTGGGTGTAATTGTGAAGGGTTCAATATTAGATACAAGTACTTCTTGTTGTTAGAATTCTACTCAAGTTGGAGACAAAACTAGGGAATCATTTGTTAGATTGACTAGACTTTTTCTTTTGAAAAATGAGTTATCCGAATGTTCTATTGAGATGGTGTTTGGAAGACAATGGAAGTCATTGATATGGTTGGCTGTGCTGGTCACTTTTACTCATACTCCTTCTAAATTCTATTGTCGATTGCCATTTTATTCTTTGTTGCTTCTATTAAGAAATTCTTATAATGATCTTTGATTTTGTCGATGTCATCTTATGTGCAGTCTAGAAACGGTTGATTTATTTTCTTAGAAATTGTTCTGCTTCCTTTACCTTTAATATCATTTTGATAAAAAAAGATATTTTTAGCAACATGATCAACTCTTACCTTTATTCGTGGTTCATAAAAGTTTGGACCAAGTTCATATTTAATGACTAGTTCATCTTCATCATCTCCAGTCATCTCTCTTGAAGGGTCATAGACTGGCTCTTTATTTTTACTTCTGATAGGTACCAATGCTAAAGGCTTGACTTGTTCTTCTTTTGGGAAAAAATGTTGTGATATATAATGTTGTTTAGATATGGTCTTCTAATTCTCTAATTGTTAGTGTCTTAATCAAGTCCATACATTGATATATGGCTATAGTCGATATTGGTATGGTGGTATTTTTCTTCTTTGGCAAATTAGTAAACAACTCAAGGACATTAGGGTAATAATAAAAATCATGTGCATCCCCTATTGCACATTGAATGTACCATACCTTTCTATGTTCAAGTGAAAGTTCAATGTCTTCTCTTGCAAGTAGACAGTGATGAATATGTTGCGACATTCTCCATTTGGTGCATCTAGTTTTGACTTCCTAGAACCAAAGTTACAAGTAGGTATTTTATTTGGATAAATTCTAAGATGATTATTATGGTTCCTTATCCATGTGACTAGATTACTTGACTGTGTCATCAACGTATCTCTTCCAAATTTTAGGCTTCAATGTATAAGACTCAATTAATTTTTTTCAAACTTTTCCATGTATAAGTTGTCTACGATTAGAGACAGTATTAAGGGAAACAATAGTACCTATATATATAGGGAAAATGATAATATAGAAGGAAAAAACATTGTCCTCTGCTACATTAAGGGAATTACAAATAAAATTACAAAAATAGTGAAGAAAAAAGGAAATATTAAAGTCTCGCTCTCCCCTCTTAACACCCTGAGGAATCTATTGGATCCTTCAAAAGATGCCAAAAACCCTAGATTACAAAGAGGTATTTATATTATTCCTTTCTCTTGTGAAAAAAAGTACAATGGAAAAATGGGAATNTCCCCTCTTAACACCCTGAGGAATCTATTGGATCCTTCAAAAGATGCCAAAAACCCTAGATTACAAAGAGGTATTTATATTATTCCTTTCTCTTGTGAAAAAAAGTACAATAGAAAAATGGGAATAGCTCTTTATATAAGGCCGAGTGTAAATTGTGATGACATAAAACATAATAGATTTAAAACATCTGCTTTGGTTAAACATTCTCAGAACATTGGTCACCACATATGCATTGAAGAAACCAAGATCATTAATAAAATAGAGCATTATGGAAAAAGAAATATTTGAGAGGCCCTAGAAATTTATATGAACAAGAATAATTTGAATAGGGATGAATGTTTAAAAATCAGTGAATTGTGGAATCCTTTCCTACATACCCTAGATGCATAGAACAAACAATCATTTGGTTAATGATTTATTGAATGACTAAAATGCTACGTTCGACTAGTGATGATAAGATGAAATTTTTTGATGAACTATCAGTAAATATTTAAGCAATACATTGGTAGTTTTGTTTATAAAATGCATGTGTTTATCACTGATTTAGGTTAGAATGCATCCAAATCTTGTAATTATGTTTTCATATATAAACATGGTTGCAACTTCACTAGTGAATGATTTCACTCATTCTACTTCAACCCATTTCGTTACATATTAGAATTTGATAATGATATATGTTGCGTTCGTACGATGACCAAGAGATGTTAAGGGTTCGACGAAGTCAATTTCCCAAGTTTTTAAAGTAAGGAATATCGTGTCGTCATAGTGGTTGACCGATTCATTGAGATTTATCACACTTTTTTAGATATTTATTCATTGATGGCCAGTGGCCACCATAGTCCAGATTGTAGGATTTTTTTTAGCAATCATGTCACCATGAAACTCTCCACCTACAAGTCTCGAGTGTGCTTCTTTGATGATATATTGTCATTTGTGATAAACTATACACTGATGGAGTATGCGGTCAGGACCTAGCTTGTGTAGATATCCACTAATTAATGTGAAACATGTGGCTTTAATTTCAAAAATATTCCCTCTATCTCTCTCTAATGTTCATGTTGGGGCTTGAGCCTCTTGTATAAAATCTATAATATTAGCTAATTTGTTCAATACAGATTTCACTCTAAAACGATGTGCATCAGGAAGGTCGTCAGCTATTATGACCGAGTCTTCTCTAGTTTATATATTGGAAAGGTGTCCGGATTCGACATTCTACTTTCTTGTCAAGCTAATATTTCAAATTCATTAAATAGAAGAAGCAATGGACATACACGACCATGGTGGAATGGTTTTTTTAGTAGGTATTTGAGCACTTGATGGCGTGTAAATAAAATAAACAAGTTCTCCAACATGTAGTGTCCATATTTTTTGTAATGTGAATCTCATTTTTAATCCATTACATTTGGTGGTTGAATAGTTCCATTTATATTTATTGAGATTTTGACTAGCATATGTGTTACAGAGAGAAATTCCTATGGCTTAGGGTACCACAACAGACAGCTTGACTCCAGAAATCAATCCTTTCCAATATGCAAGAGAAATCAAATATCTAACACTAAAGGATCAAAACTCGTACCTTATTCCGGATGGTTGAACTAGATCCCCGTAGAGCTTTCCAACTCCAGCTTGAATTGATAAATTACTTCCTCAACAATCAGTAAACAAGACAGGCATGCTATATATATTGGTGTTAGATCTACTCTAGCATATATAATCAAAAACGTATAAGCATTTGAAATCATCCATGGATAAAATATTCATTCAAACATACATTATTGGATAGGAAAAGATATTTCTATTAATATAAAATCATAGATTACAATGAATACAAACTCTGTCGGCAAGTCTACGAATCGGAGAAACTGAATCCCTCACTTGGGCCTCCACCACCTCAATCCTCCATCTCTTGATAGCAAGCTCACAAGCAAAAGGAAAGCTTGGGAAGAACACCAAAGTGCTCCAAGGGACAAAGGGATGCAGACTCAAGCATAAGTTCCGGAAACAATGGACTATATTTTCTTTGCTCTCAATTCTCACATCTTCTTCAATGTATCCAAAGGGTTCCTTATATAGATATTCAATGGGGCAATGAAGGGTCAAATACGAGCGATCTCAAGGCATTTGGAAGGCCAAGAGACAAGTGATTCAGATCCATGTCAAGGAAAACTCCAAAAGAATTTGGCCTTTTGCACACATCCCAATGTATGCGGTTTTAGGGGTCAAACCCCCGTATATACGTGAGAAAGGGTTTAAAAGTCGTGTATAGAAATTTAAGCATGTTTTTAGGGATGATCTTGGAAACATCAAAGGTATAAAAAAGGTCCATGGGGTCCAAAGAGTCTGTAGAGGGACAGGGGAAGGCCATACAAGTGTGATTCACCAGGTGTGGTAAAATCAGCTATAACAGATGCCCCCTAATGTGTGAGGTCAGAGGAGTCATACGATGGCCGAAATACATTATAATTCCATCCCAGAAGTGGAGTGATGAAGAACCCAGTGGAATACCAGTGACCCAATCAACATAGTACAATGATAAAACTTTGCATATAACTGCAAATACATATAGCAGTCCCAGATACATAAGAGTACAATGGCCATGAATAGGCATGATACAAAATATGACATGTCTGGTCATCACCATGTAGAATATACATAGATCAGAATATCCATGATGAACATATACAAAGGATCATGATCTCCATGAAAGCTAAAGATATATAACAGATCAAGATCTCCAAAA